>JABBOT010000014.1:10727199-11327199 GCA_016165875.1 Acanthopleura granulata
GTGACAATAACAGTCTAATAGGTGATTCTGTCACATCTGTGTTTTGTATCTGCCTACTGATTGGTGGATTATTAAACGAGATGGTATGATGAAAGGCATTAACCCTCTTGCTGGAGTTTTAAAAAAAGAATTCAGGTATTTTAGGTAGTTTTTAATGGTGTGACCCATCACGGCAGTTTTTTTTTTTTTTGTTTTGTTTTTGCACTGTCCGAAAGATACAGTTGTCTGTAGCTTCAACATGGTTTGGGTAAGTTTTACCTACATAATTGTTTTGTTGTTTGATCTATCTTGTGCTCAAGTACATGCATGTGTATGCCTAGAATAAATCTCATTCTATATTGTATTGTAAAGTGTAATTGAACTTTGTTTCCATAGAAACCAGGTGTAAGTGACAAGGTGATCAGAAGGAACTCACTGACGACGCTGCACCCACTGCCCCCAGAGGAGGATCAGCCCAGCCTGCTCAGACAGAACACAGTGCCACACGGTTTCAACGTAAGAAAAATCTGTTGATCAATCAGTAAGCTTGGCATAATGTAAAAGCTTAGATACAATACACATGTGTTAAAAAAACAACTGAGAAGTGGCGTGGTTGATATTGCATTAATTCACGAAAATGTGATTTGTCATTGAAGCAAAATAACCTTGTTTTCTTTTTTACCCACCCCTAATAGTGGTCATAGTGCACAGAGATGTCTGTCCCAATGTAGGCAGTAATGGGCCTTTGTGTTTTTTTTGGTCAGTGCTGTATTTAAAGAACTACTTCGGCTAAGAATTTGAAATAGAATAATCCTATGGATTTGATTCATTAACACATGCCACACTTGGGAAGGCCTACCAAGAACCAGCGGATGGTCATGGGTTTCTCCTGGGCTTTGCTCAGTTTCCCCCTACCATAATGCTGTTGTATAAGTGGAATATTCTTGGGTATGGCGTAAAACACCAATCAAACAAACGAAATCAAACGTTAGCCCCTAATGGCATCTTTGGGACCTTTTCGTGGACAAGTTTTTCAGACCTGGACAAGGAATTTCTCGGAGACGCAAGCTTCTCCAGCTCTTATAGTTATTGAAGTCTTGGTGGTGATGAGCGATGCTTGTGTGGCAATTTACCCCATCTAGCGTTAGTTGAAGACCATTGTGACTGGCATGCATATAATTTGTATGTTGTATGTGAAAAAGTTTGTCAGTAACTTGCCAAAACTTAGCAGTTTACTCTGGGCACCGTCATCCATAAAACTTTCTGCTGTGATGTAAGTACAAAACACTTCTGGGTATGGCACTAAGCAACAATCAAATGAAAAAACTCTGTTCTTTAGTTGGCAGGATAAGGGTCTGTCCCTGTACTTTGAGGACCAAGTGTATAAGTGTACACATGAGAATGTGTATGTATGTTGGCAGAAGGATCTGTCCCCGTACTTTGAGGACCTGGTGTAGAAGTGTATACATGATAATGTGTATGTATGTTGGCAGAAGGATCTGTCCCCGTACTTTGAGGACCAAGTGTATAAGTGTACACATGAGAATGTGTATGTATGTTGGCAGGAGAAGGGTCTGTCCACGTACTTTGAGGACCGTTGGGTGGAGGAGAGAGAAAGGAGACATTCCATAGAGAAGGAGATCCTTATCAAGGAATCAGAGCTGTACAAGAGCCACAGACCTCCCCCACTTTTTTACGGTGAGAGCTTGTCATTGGTCAGTTAGTCAGAGCTGTACAAGAGCCACAAAGCAGCCCCAGTCTTCTGTGGTGAGAGCTTGTCTGAATGTGACAGTCAAATTTGATCAGTATTCATTTGTTTGACCTAAGAATCTCTGATGTGCCAGAGTACATTTACAAAAGTTAACAGGGATAAAATCAACTGAATAAAATCTCTGATGTGCCAGAGTACATTTACAAAAGTTAACAGGGATAAAATCAACTGAATAAAATCTCTGATGTGCCAGAGTACATTTACAAAAGTTAACAGGGATAAAATCAACTGAATAAAACATTGTTCCCATTAATGAACTATAAACTTGATTATTTTGGTATCCCTGTTTTTTGTTTTTTTTTCAGAACATGTGATGTTTTCTCGTAAGAAGTCTTCACCAGATTACAGCAAGCTTGGTCAAGAGACGTCTTATCAGCCGCATTACCTAGGCAATGTGTTGTTTAATGGAAATCTGATGCTGGCCAGCGCAAATTTTGGCTGTTTCATGACTTTCAATTCTGATGACCCGTCATACAGCACAAAGGTGCCGCAACAGCTGAGGGTGAGACTGAAGATAAGCTTTGTTCACATCACCCATTGTTAATATGCTTGAAATCTGTTGAGATGCCTGTTAAATTCCAGGCACTCACCCTTGACATGCTTGTAGAGTGTGGAGATACTTTAAAAACTTGAAATATTGGTAGGTGTCATTTTGAAAGTGAATTTAAGTGACAGAATTATCTTTATTAGAGATTACACTTTCTGGATATAGCACAGGTTCTAGTGCTGAAAATTGGTGCTACCAATCTGATATATTTAGCTAAGAGAGCTGTGTCATTTCTAACCATCAGAGGGGTAGTGCATGTTCGCTGTGAAGTCTACCAGTCAGCTACCTTCTTTTCTTGTAGATGACTGGTTGGTTGAGTGGTTTAGATGATTGACCTGTATTGCTGGCGATTTGGTGCCTGACCGAGGTCGTTGGTTCAAAACCCGTAGAGGTTTTAACCAATTTTCAGCACTAGTACCTGTGCTATATCCATAAAGTGTAATCTCTAGTAATGATAATACTGTCACTTAAAAACTGTTGACGTGCTTGTAGAGTGTAGAAATGCTCGAAGACTGTTGACATGCTTAAAACTGTTGACATGCTTAAAACTGTTGACATGTTTGAAACATGTTGACATGCTTGAAGAGTGTTGACAAGAAATCTGACGATAGGCAAAGTGCATGTTTTGACATTTCAGAGGAATACTATATGAGCTGGACAAGTTATTTTAAAATTTTTGTGAACTTCACATCTGTCTCTACCTTAAACAATTAAACAATACTTTTCAGCCATCAAAATCTTTTGAAATATTTTTTTTTTTGAAATAAGTTGAATTTGTTAAAGATTTATGGTATTGTTGACAGTCTTGCCAAAGGTACACATGTACGCTTTGCTGGGCATTAGTGCAGAGATCAGATCAAGTAGTTACAGTAAATTTGGAAACCAAGAGGTATCTATCATTAATCTCCTTATGATCCAAGCTGTCATTATATTAGAGCTATGATGGTACCCATCTACAAGCCAGATGAAAATCAATGATAATGATAATAATACAGTAACTATATACATATAGGTTGACAAACAAAAATATAATTAATAAATTATTGGTGTTCACCACCCATAAAACTATCTACCGTCGCGTTGAGGTGCAAATTCTTGAGTATGGAATTAAACAGCCATTGAGTAAAACTAACTTCTTGTTGCAGGTTCTGATCCGTCCATGCGCCTTGGTGGTCCCTGACACAGACAGAGTGCTGGAAGTGTTACTGTGCTCAGAGGGGTTTGAGGAGTTCTCACTGTGGACCTCCAAACTCTCACGATTCCACTACCTGCTTCACCTGGAGGTGAGAAAAAAGATTCCCACGTGGACTCATTCAACCATTCCATTCATGTTTATATCCCAGGTTATATACAGGTTATTTAACAGAAACTCTGGTGGAGTTTTAAAATCACACATTTCAATGAATTCCTTGATTGTCACTGGTCGTGGGTTTCTGCACCATGACTGCATCAAATATTGTGATTGTCCAACTTTGATCAAGTTTGTGTGAAGACTTACATGTACATGTATTATGTTGGTTTTCACCTGAATTTCAGAAATCGACTTGTCCACGCATACAAGTAAGCCTTGAATGTCTAGTCTGGATCATACATGCAAATCCTCTGAATTAGTTGTATATGGCTGCTTGCTCTCCCACTCACAGCAACATGTATCCATGCTCCATACACGCTTTTAGTTCCAGGGACATCCATGTACCATCCATTCTGTTATTTTCACTTTCAGTAACAGTGACATCCATGCTCCATATTGTCCCTCCCTTTCACTTTCAGTTACAGCGACATCCATGCTTCATACATACATATGCTGTCACTTTCGCTTTCAGTTACCTAGTGGCTCAGGCCACAGTTACGCGGGACTGAAAGAGCTGAAAACAGTGGTAACCGTGGCCGGAAAGAAGCGGCTGGACAAGGGACTGGACAGAGAGATCCATGCCACGCTCTACAAAGACGCAGGTCAGAAATGCAACTCTTCAACTCTTCATAGAATTGATGTCAACATACATGTATCAGTATGGTTGGGGCATGTGTTTTGTGCACCCTTGCAAATGCAAAAGGGCATCTTAATTTGTTTCTTTCCTTACACTGTGGACATGACCTGTCATTGTCCGTCTATCCATTGTTAAAATATCTTGAGAATCAATTTAAGTGTATAGTTATAACTGACCTTAGACCAACTATCTGAGGAAAAAAAATATCTGTTGATGGTTGCAGACACACTTAATACTGTGATGCAATCCCAGACGCCCCGTAGCCGTGAGGAGTTCTGCATCGTTCAAGCCATCAGAAAAGTTATCTCCCCTAGAATAGAGAACGAGGATGACAGTCTTCGGCTTCTCAACATCCTGCGAGACCTTTTCCCTTTGTCAGCAAAACCAGAGAGTCCTCTCCTGGGCAGCGACCCAAAGCTCACCCAAGCCATTAAAGAATTGCTGAAACAGAATCATCAGTTCTCTTCGGATGCATTCATCACCAAGGTAAACGCAATATCTGTCTGAACACCATTGTAAAATTGCCCTGGATATCTGTATTGCTAAAGGGGACACAAATCTTGATGCGTTCATCACCAAGGTAAACGCAATATCTGTCTGAATACCATTGTAAAATTGCCCTGGATATCTGTATTGCTAAAGGGGACACAAATCTTGATGGGCACTGTTTTAAACACATCCCAAATGTCTCCATCACTATTAAAATGTGGTATATGCAATATGTGACCAGATGTTTTAATGGTTATTTAAACAGAATGTACCCAGATGTCTTTGCCACAAATGTAAGCACATATTTATATGAATGCGTCTGTGATTCAGTGACCCTGATTTGATGAATCCAAGACATGTCAGAGCCACACGTTTCTAATTACCACATTTTCATCTTAATCTATACATGTACTTTGATTGCTTAATTTATTTCATTGATGTTAATGTTATACTCAAGAATTATACGATGGTGACCGGCATTGTGTTGTGGAGGAAACTGAACGAAACCTGGGGGAAACCCTTGACCATCCGTAGGTGTTATGGTAGGAAATGTGAGTATTTTGAAGAAAACAAGAGTGCCAAATGTCCAAATAAAGCGTAAGCGGTTTCTCTAGCTTGTATTGCTCTGTTCACAGATACTGCAGCTGCAGGCTGCAGTTGACCTGGGGCATGGGGTGATTCTGTCTGGTCCCAGCGGTAGTGGGAAGACCACCTGTTACCAGACTCTCGCTAAGGCCTGGAACCATCTCAACTATAAGCTGTTTGCTCCTGACCATGCCAAGGAGGAGTTGGACATTCACAAGATGATCCGCAAAACCCAGCTCAAACAGGTATGTGAAAGCTGGCTGGAACACACCCCAAAACCAGGCATAGCTGATATGTGGAAGCTGGCCAAAACACTCCCCCAAAATTCCCACCATTTTACTCACATAGTGAATAAACCGAAACATCTACTTAAATTTTTTCTGCGTGACAAAGTAATCAGTGTGTTATTGTTGTGGACAGTCGGATGGCCAATCTTTGTGGACAAAAACCAAAAGAAGTCAAATAATGGAAGACAATTCTTTTAAGTGACTAAGAGAAAAAAACAATTTCTCAGTCAGTTTTTAAACTCAAAAGTAATTGTTCCCAACAGTGGTATTATTCATTCGTTTTTGTTTCGAGAAAATGAAGTTGTGAAAAATATCCTTTGGTTGAAGGAGAACCTCTCTGGAAATATTGTACTGCCTTATATTAGTATACAAGGTGTATTTTGCAATTATCGCACGTCGTGTAATACTGTTCTATATTAGTTAATTAACATTTTCAGAAGTTAATTTTATTAATCACTGTGGCTCTATAAGAAAGAACATTCATTTGTTTTGTGTATAATGTTGCTGTTGTTGTTGTTTTCAGAATGAAAGTGATGGGGATGATCCTTACAATGTTGAAATTAAACATGGGGTATGTAGTGTATGTAAATGGGGTATGTAGTGTATGTAAATGGGGTATGTAGTGTATGTAAATGGGGTATGTAGTGTATGTAAATATATATATAAAGCCAGTATAAAATGTGTTCAGTAGATAAGTTACATGTGATTTTTTTTTTTGGACTTACTCGATGAACTGAAACTTACTTGACTGGGAAAGGCTTGGCCACTTCTACACCTACAACTGGTTTAAACGTGCAAACAAAAAATTGCAGATAATCGCATCAGATTTTGGATTTGTGGATTGTGGGGGATCTTGATGAATCTGAAAATGTTGCCAGCATTCGCGAGACGGAGTTGATTCGGCTGCGACAAACATAAATCCTGACTGCATTGCAAGTGCTCTTCATGAATCTGATGAATGTTTGTGTCACAGGGAGCCTTTGTGAATTTGTGCAATCTCCCGTCTCATGTATCCCCGGTTTCCAGCACCCACCAACCATGCCAACTGTTAATAATCACTGTGATGTGTAAAATGGAGGAGGAATTTCTTAAGTTTGTAAATTGCAGCCTTTTTTTTCCATAACAGCTGACTCTGGAAAAGCTTACTGTTGAAACAAGAGAGGCGCGTGTGAAATGGAAGCGCGCGGAGAAGTCCATGGCAGGCCTTCTCAGCACGGCCTTGGACACTGAGGCCTCGGAGGCCCCTACGGACCAGGCTCGGTATCCCAAAGTTGACTTCTTCACCATCCTGCCCAATTCCCTCACACCACAACAGGTACTTAGCCACAGTCCACTGTCACAAAGTGTTCCAAATTTTAGCTCCAGCACATTTTTCCCCACACAGTATTTTCAGTCTTTGGTTCAAGAGCTTTATAATGGTCATGTAAATGTGTTTATTACAGATATATCTTGGGAACTTATTTACATGTGTAGTTTTGGAGTCAGTAACCATGTCTTCAACATCTGTAAATTACGTGTACCATCACTCAGCATACACATACAGGTGGAATGGACTGAGTATGGGACAACCAGATGTGGGGTGTTGCTCCTAGTATCTTTAGCATGGCAGTTCAGTGAGGCAGCACTATAGATATGCCGACGTTGGGTCCAGTCGGCTATAAGGAGACACTGCCGTGATATGACAAATAATTTTGGAAACGACATTAAGCCGCAATCAAGCAAACAAACAACAAACGTCTGTCTTTAACTCTTATGAACAGAGTCTGCATACTTCTATGATCATTAATGATGCATCCAATCTTCGTGATATGGGGACCTTACTGTTATAAGCTGCAAAGCCAAGGCTTTGGGGTTTGAATGAGTGGTCAAAGTACACAATCTCCATTAAGTTTTATATCGTATTTTGGAAAGAGGATAAATGCTCTAAACATTTGGGATTTTATTTTGTTTTCAGTTGTTTGGAAGCTTTAAAGAAGGCTTGTGGGACGATGGAATCTTAACGAGGATTCTACGCAGCATTGACTTTAAAGGTCACTCGGTGAAGAGCATCCTGAGTCAAAGCAAGGCCCAAAGGTCAGGCACTGCCAGCAACAAACCGGGGAGTGATCTCCCTTCCAATCTGCTGCAGTGGCTGGTGCTAGATGGTGCTGTGAACCCGGCCTGGTCAGAGAACCTGAACACATTGTTAGACGAGAACAGGCGTCTGAACAATGCCGATCGGGAAAACATCAAACACCAGAGTGAGGCTCCAACTATTGGCGCGTGTCAATCTAAATTATCTTCCATATTGATCTTCACATTTCCTATCAGTTGTATGTGACTGTTCTTGATATAGAACTTGAAATTGTGTCCTGTCGAAATTGACTTTTTACTTGCTTGGCTGTTACAGAGCTCAAATTACTCTAAATGACCCAAAATTTTGCTCTCAACCCCTCCTCCAAGCTCCCCCCCTCCAAGTGCGTTGTTTTTTGATGCTGAAACTTGCATTTTCTCAGTGGGATATCCTACATTCTTAACGAAGAACTTTAACACTTTTTTAAGATCAATAGAATTCTCAGAATCATGAACACTGAGCAACTTCATAGACATGGACGAAATTTAAGGTCATTTACACTAGTTCTTGTCATACATCTACATTGTATGAAATCTTGTTCTTTGTGTTTTAAGTACATTGATAGGAACACATTACCATTAAAGTTGGATTTAGTGACGGAACTAATCCCATTAGAAGAAGTTAAGGCACAAATATATCAATATCTTGCTAGTTTTATTTTAGATTAGATGATGTTCGTGTTCTCTAAAATCCTTTTCAGTGGTCCTTCTCTCCTGATCACATTGATCACTTTCTGTTTTGAGGAATAAAGCTTGTAAATCTGGTGCCATTGATAACTTTTCTTGGCTTCACAGGTTCTGCCACGGTACTGTTTGAGACAACAGATTTATCCTGGGCATCACCAGCCATGATTGCTAGGACAACTGTTGTCCACTTTGATGCGGGATTGGTACAGTGGAAGTGGTTGTTTGACAGCTGGGCGTCGACTTGCAAGACAGAGTTTATGCTGACCACAACATGGTACTTGTACACACCAAATGCATTTCCTCTGAATGATAGCTTAGGCCCATATGGATTTCTGCTGTACTGTAAATGTATGTGTAAACTGCCTTGGTGACCTGGTGATTACAGAGTGTCCACCTCGGAGTAGGAAGATTCAGGATCAATCCTGGGACAAGTCACACCAGGATATTACAACTTTAAAATGATATTTGTTGCCACTTGACTTGGCGTTCAGTACTGAAAGGTTAGAATAAGGAAACAGGTCTGGTCAGCCAGGTGTCAGTATAATGTGACTTGGTGGGGTGTCATGTGTGGTGTCTTCTGCATGATATTCCAGTGACGGCAGCACTCTGGACTTGCACTCCCACAAGGAGATTTTGCTCATTTTGGGGGATCTCAGATCAGGCTCAAAACCCATCATATCCATGCTAGATCCATGGGTGTGATTTGCATAATTAACAGTGTCCTTGATTTTGGTTGGTTAATAAATTCTGTGCAATAGCTGCTCTTGATATAGGTTTATATGGATAAGAAATTTGGTGTGCAGCAACTTCTTTTTGAAGCCCCTCAGAAGAAATATTAAAACTAACTTCATTATTATTACATATGCATATGTAACATGAGATCTAAACCCATTAAATTTACTTTGTTATCTTGTATTTCAGCATTCGTATTCTGGATCAGCTAGTGACAGACGTCTTTGGCCCCACCCTCAAATTTTTGGCCAATGAGTGTTTGCCATCTTTGCTGACTGACGTCAGTTTCCGCACTCGACAGGCCAACCAGGTAGCTCCAGGGATACAGGAGGTCACAACATTCTTGAAGATACTCAGCTCTCTGCTGAGCAAGTATTTCCTACGAGAGGATCTGGAAAAGAAAATCAAAAGAATGGAGGAAGGTACGAAACATTTTGTGCGTCCCTTTGAAATGATACTTGTTTGTGAGCTGTGACAAGTAGCTCTGTGGGTGGACAACATGGCTTAGTGTTTTTCTTGTGGAATTTAGAAGAAAGTTGGACACTTTGTGGACATACATGCACATGCTACCAGAGACCTGTTTGACGAAGATGGTGTAAGGCCTCGTCAAATGTAACTACCAATGGCGCCATATCTCTACAGTACGTGTCGTCATGGCAGTTGCATTTGACATAACTTACACTCTGTTTGTAAAGTGGGCCCCAGAATGGAAAAGTAATCTCAACATAGCTTTTATTTGTTTATTCATACTTTATGGAACCGTAGTATGTACTAACAGAAACCCATGGCAGTTTAAGTTCCTAAGTTAGAAAAAAAAGAAAATGCAGTCATGCTTTTTGTAATGCATTTGATGTTTTCTGAAGATTTCAACTGGTTGATCTGAAACATATGGATTAGGCTTGAGAACAAAACTGTAATGCAAGAACAAAAGACAGTCAGACAGTATGGAATGGAGTTTGTTCTCAAATGGTGCATGAAGGCTCATGCCGACTACGTATCATACTCTAACTCTTGATATTGACCAAATGAACGAGTCCAAATCTTGAGCCAAATAAAACTTTACAGTTGTGAGTGTTAAAATATGCGATTTTAAGATGATCATTGGGTCCACTGTTTTGGTCAGCACTCCATACCATGTGTGTAAATGTGCAGTAAATGACCTAATATTTCGAACAAGAAATTACTAGAAACATTACTTGTGCAAGTCAGTCCTGGGACAAACTTTGGATCATTTACTGTATAAAGTTTTTTAGCTTCCTGTCTGGCTGCACGTGGGAAGGTCGACCAGCAACCTGCTGATGGTCGTGGGTTTCCCCCTATTTCTGCCCGGTTTCCTCCCACCATAATGCTGACCACCGTCATATATGTGCAATATTCTTGAGTACCTACGTAAAATGCCAATCAAATAAATAAATAAATAATGGTTTATGAAGACCCTACCTGTACCTGTACCTGTGCATGCGCCTGACTTCAGATCCTGAGGGACAGGACCCCAGTTCGAGGGCCACGTCCGTCTCTGCCCACAGGATCAACAGCCGCCTCACCACCACCACTGTCATAGACGAGATTGTCCCCAACCACCTGGAGCTCCTGAAGTCCATGTTTGCCTTCTCGTACATATGGGCCTTCGGAGGACACATACATGACAGGTACGTGTACATGCATGTCGGTTGTTCATTATAAAATGTGTGTTATAATGGGCAGCAGGCTGTGGCAGCCCTTTCCTAGCGTCTAGGACATGAGAGTTGCAGGTTAAGACCGGGCCTTACACAGGGAATTTGTGTATTTCCCCTGCTCTCAGTGTTTGTGTTCACTAATGTTTCAGTGGACCAAAATCTTTTGTTTTTCTTATATACATTGGGGGATTAAATATAAAAAGACACTGGCCAGCAAGGCAAGTAGATAAAGTGTCTACTCGCAAAACTGGTTGGTGAATAAAAAATAAAAATTAAAATTCATTCTAGCCCTGTGTGGACATGGCTCTTGTCGTCAGCCTGGTATAACCTGGCTCATATTGACTGTATGGAGCCTGGCTTGACTGCCTTGCCCTGAAGACATTGTTTTCATTGTTTTTCTGCCTAAATTAAAACGCACGTGTGATCAGTGTCAGAAAAGAGCATGTGCCGAAACAACAGATTCCACAAATCCCTGTAAAACCATAGTCACACTACAAACTTGTGGAAGCAACAGTTTAGCTGAGCCTTTCTATGCCATGCTCCTCTGTTGAACAGGCGGCGCTTTACTTATACCGCTCATGAATAGTGTCTCCGAGAAAAAAACTTTTAAACAGACACGTGGTCAAAGCCATACTGGGAGTGTTTGGATTGTTTCATTTTGGCCTAGGGCAATATTCACAAGCAGTATCAGCGAATGGCCCTATGATCTCCACGCTTCGCAGAAGACCTCATTCTGTTTACTGACGTTATGCCTAAAGGTTACATGGCTGCAAATTTTTGATGATGAATCAGCAGTAATGCCCTTTTTCTACTTAGAAGTTTGGAAGGTGTACATTTCCATTTTGTTTTCAAATTTTAGAGAACTTCATGTAGTTAAGATGTTTCAAAGTGTCGATTTATGTAGTGTTTTTCTGATCAAATGCACAACTGAAATAAAACAATGTTTTTAGGGTGCATCAAATAAAATTTTCAGGTACAAGGAGAAGTTTGACAGGTGTGCCCGGGAAACTCTGTTCCGGGCCACCCATCCCGTGAGGATCCCTTCCAGGGGTCTGATCTATGACTTCTACGTGGATCCAAGCACTGGGGGTCTGGTCAGATGGAGTGACAAGCCCATGGAGAGACCCAGGGGACTGCCACCTACTTATGTTGTCACCCCTGAGGTAAGGAAGGCAACAGGACTATTCCAGGACTCTTTGGGACTGATTCCACTTAGCCCATATTGATTAAATCAAAATTTAAAATGTCCTCATGGGGATGTTTTTGCTGTTTCCCCCCCCCCCCCAAAAAGCCCCGAAGTACTATTTTTTAAATTTGACGTAATTCAGCAATGGCTCTGTGGAATCTGCCACTGGTCTCAAGGAATGATGAATATTTTTCTGCAATAACAATGTCTTTTATTATGATTCTCCTGTTCAAGAATTTTAGGTCTTGCTCTTTTAAGGTTTTGAACTCATTAAGTTCACAATATAGACTGGGATTAGAATGATCCAGAACTCAAACAAACTGGGTTTTTGGCGACCCGAAGAGTCTGTGAGCACCTGGGAGCAACTCAAAGCATCTAATCAGTCGTTGGCTTTTGTCAGTCTACCCGGGTTTTCGGTTAATGATGCTGATGTTAAGTGTGATTTACTTTCCTGTGACATCAAGCGTCCAGTTGTGCTTTGATCTGTTGATCTGCACATGCTTCTTCTTTGAAAAACACACGACACACGAGAGATGGTGTGAGTGCTTTGACGCAGTTGTTCTTTTACTTTTATAATTATTTTAGTCCTCCAGCCTTTCATGAAACTCACAGATACAGTGAGCACTAGCTGAGAGACTGAGATGCACTCTATTACACAACACTAGATGGTAGCAAGATGATAGCAAGATTTTGTTAAACTTTTTCACATAAGTATTACACGTAAAGGTAAGCTTTATCAATTTCGACAAAGATTCTTACGATCTCTAGTCGAATTGTTCCTGGCTTTAAGGATTAATTAGTATGTTTTTGTTGTCCCTTGTTCTTTCACATTTATTGTAGTTCTCCAACCTTTTCGTAAAACTTTTTAAACCTTTGATTTGGCTATTGGAAAGGATTTCAAGTTCAGATATTGTTATTAAAATAATTGGTGTCAATGTCTTCAGTCATTATTTTCAGAATTATTCTGTGTTTTTTTTTGGTAATCTCACCGTAATTTTGACTCATTCTGACAGTAAACCGTGATTTGTTTTCAGGTTGATCGTTACCACTACTTGATCGATCTGTTACTGTCTGCTGGCCACTGTGTTCACCTGACTGGAGGGACAGCTGTTGGCAAAACTAGTGTGATACAGGTAATATAATTTTATCTTTATTTATGAAAGGCAACTTGATCAGTTTAGAATGAAAACTCTTCTTCCCCAAGGCCTTCACTTGTCCATTTAACCAGTGTGATTGCTTTTAGAGGTATTAAATCTCAAGTCTGTTATTGGTTGTCCAGAAAGGAAGAGGCAACTTGGGAAAAATGGTCACGTGTCCCATAATCAGTGTGTTTTGTTCCTTCTTACAGTAGAACAAGGGAAGGTTGTAAAAGGTTTTGGAGTGGACAATTTGTAAATATGCACAATGTCTTGTAATATTAGTGGTTTTTCTTGCCATTTTCTTTGTGAGAAAACTCACTATTTTTTCATCACCAATGTATCAAAAAAATTTATTTCATGAAAACTCAGAAAGTTTGTCTAAAACTCAATTTTCAGATATTTCTTCTTGTGGTTACTGCAACAAGAAATTTGCTAGAAAGCAAATTTCATTATGAACCCTAAATCATAGCTCATTTTGTTGAATAATCCGCTAACTTTCTTGTGATTGACAGCACCTGGTGAGCAGTAAGCATGTGCTGACCCGTATACAGATGTCACCTGGGCTGACAAGCGAGCGGCTTGGTCAGCGGCTGTTGAGCCGACTCACCGACCCCCATGTCCAGCAGAGTGGCTCAGGCCTGTCAATGGATGACAAAGACCTCACCTTCTTCATAGATGACCTTCACACAGCCCAAGGAGAACATGGTATATACACTGATGGACTTGTCAGAAAAAAGCTAGTACCTATTTTCTACTTACTCGATATATCATACTTCTTAGAAGTTTGCATAGTCCCTCCCCCCCTCTCAGTGTTAATGGAACATTTTTGACAATAAACATTTGATAATTTTTGTCATGCTTGTGTGACTCGGTGCGCATTCTTCTTTGTCCTAACTGATGCCTGTCTTATGTCTTGTCCTCATCACTGAATCATCAGTCATCCTATTTACAACGAAATGACTGAAATAAGCCACATAGCTATTATGAGTGGTGCACATGAACGGGTCCTATCTCGTATAAACCAAAACAACTGGCTGTTTATGCCTAGGCTACCACATTCATGACATTAAAGGCTTTGGCGACAGCCCGGGATTCATCTTAGTTCTGAATCTTCCTCTAAGCCATGTGGATTTATTTGTCTGCCAGCGAAGAAATCATAGTCATGTGATCTGGAAACAGCCCTCCAGCTCATACTGTCAGTGTGACAGGAAACCATAATCATTCAGTCAGTATTGTAGCTCTAACTCCATGCCCAGTCTACCTGCCTGTTTCCCCCCCACCTCAGGTGTTCAACCCTCGTTAGAGCTCCTTCGTCAGCTGTTGACGGAGGGAAGCCTGTATGATGTGGAGAGAAAGATGAGTGTGGAGACCAGGCCTGCCAAACTGCTCACTGTGTCCACGCTGCCGTCACAGCCAGGTATGTGTGTGTGTTTGTGTGATCTGATTGGCTCACCAACCAGGGTCTGGTCCAGGGCAGTTTGAAAGCTGTCAAAAGGGTTTGGAGTTCGGATGTTGTTCACCAGTGACCTCACGCCTATTTTTCTTTGTCCCTGAAGCAAAAATTTAATTAGCTTTTTCACTCACAGGCAAACATGACGAGTACACTTCTCAAGAACTTTATTCAGAGCTAAACATAAAGGTGTACAAAAAGATTTGTGACGTCCCTGGTGAACTGCAATTATCAAGATGGTCCATAAAACCCACCATACAATACATACCCACCAACATTTGACTGCATTTAATTTATTGGAAAAAACTCGAAAAAAAAGGCATTCAAAACATTTTCAGATGCAGTCTTTTTACTAACTAAAACTTAACTTTTTACTGAAACAAAGGATATTAACTAGGTCCTTGAGACAGATTTGAGAAACATTTTCTTTTACAAGTGGAAACTTTATTTGTTACACAAAACAGTGATTTACTGTGTCATGGTCCACTTTCTTTCACCAGCCTCTCTCCTTGTTACAAAACATGGTTGACAGTGTCACAGTCCATTTTCTTGTACTAGCCTCTGTCTCTCTCTCCTCAGGTAGCGGGTGTGGCATCTCCTGTCAGGTGATGTCCGCCAGACTGACTCGCCTCCTGGTCACCCTCACCTACTTTGAGCTTCCCCTCAGCAGCCTGCTGTCTATCATGTCCAAGCCCATCCTCAGCTGGCTTGAGGAATTCCCCACTCAATCCGTGGAGCATCACAAAGACTTTGCCAATGTAGGTGCTTTTAGGTTTTGTTGTGTGATTTCATATGTCTGTAGGGATCTCCATGGCTGAGGGGATTGGCGCAAGTGCAACGTAATGATGCATGCACCTGTCACCAATGAGGTCGCTGTGAGTTCTAGCCCAGGTTGGCTCTGCCCGTTTTCCTCCCATCATAATTCTGGCTGCCGTTGTGTAAGTGAAATATTCCAGAAAGAGATTAATTCTTGGAGAACTTCTGATCTCTTAGTGTTATTTGGTATCCAAAATATACATTTTGATCTTATTTGGTTCCCAGAGTGCACATTTGGATCTTGATGGGCTCCCAAAGTGTACGTTGGATCTTATTTTGTATCCAAAAGTTCATTTTGACCTCATTTGGTACTAAAATGTTTCAGGCCCTGGCAGCAGGACTGTACGAAATCTACACAGCTGTCAAGGAGAAGTTCCGGCCGACACCCGCCCATGCCCATTACCTGTTCTCCTTCCACAGTGTCGCCGTAGCTGTTCAGGGTCTCCTGCTCATGTCCCCACGATCACGCACAAGGAGAATAAAGGTCCGACGACGAGAACGCAAGGGCTTCGGTAAGCTCGGTACACAACAGTACATTCAGAACGGTAATACTGTTTTGATGAGAATGTCATTTAAACGTAAGGTCCCGCGTAAATCCATTGTGAAAGTATGTATAATCCTTTGGAGTAAGAGCTGGCATTTTTCTTCTGCAACATTGATTTACTTTCATCTGACAGAGTTTGTTAGAGCACTAACACAGGTTCCAGCTGGTTTTTCAGATAGATTGGCACATTGTGGGACAGCTGACTTGTTTATCCTCTGTTTAATGATACAGTGGCACATTTTGGGATAGTTGTGACGTAAATCTTCTGAGTTGTCTGTCAACATAACATGTAATAGCTTAGGGACAGCTCATTGTTTTAATGTTACATATTTTGATTATGTTATGTACGTGCGAACGACACTGCAAAGTATTTCCACACCATTGTGTTGTGGCAGGAGTAAGTTTCTTGATTGTTTCATGTCATAATTTTAAATGTATACCTAAGTTACAAACACAACCTTAGCAGCTTACTACAGTCTCAGGTGACAAGAGTGTTCCGCGGTTGGAAGAATTACGACGGAGCACGGCCAAATGTCAATTTCAAATTAGTAGCTGTTAGAAAAAACTGCTTTACTGAAATAAAAATCATATTGTTTAACCTTTTCGGCAAGCTTAACTTCGGACATCCAGTGTCTTTAACTTTAACAGAAAGATTGGCACAGTTTAGTGTAGCTCACTTGTCTCGTCAGAGCACTAACAGATTCTGGTCTGTTTTTTCAGAGAGCCTGGCTTACATTGGAATACCTGACTTCTCTCGTCAGAGTACTAAAGTCAGTTCTGACAGTGATGGTGGCTCAGAGGGCTGTGCCCCAATGATGAAAAGCATTGCCCAGCTTTGGTGTCATGAGTGTAATCGTGTGTTTGCAGACCGCCTTATTGACGTGGAAGGTAGGCACTGGCACTAACACTGCACTTACACTGTACATTGTATTTGCAGAACACCTTATTGCTGTGAAAAGTGAAGCCATGGCACTAACATCACACTTACACTGTACATTGTGTTTGCAGAACACCTTATAGCTGTGAAAAGTTAAGCCATGGCACTAACATCACACATTGTGTACATTGTGTTTACAGACCAAATCATTGATGTGGAAAGTAAACATTGGGACTAAGACGCGTTTGCTTGTACATTGTAGTTGCAGAACACCTTATAGCTGTGAAAAGTTAAGCCATGGCACTAACATCACACTTACACTGTACATTGTATTTGCAGAACCCCTTATTGCTGTGAAAAGTTAAGCCTTGGCACTAACATCACACTTACACTGTACATTGTATTTGCAGAACCCCTTATAGCTGTGAAAAGTTAAGCCATGGCACTAACATCACACTTACATTGTACATTGTGTTTGCAGAACCCCTTATTGCTGTGAAAAGTTAAGCCATGGCACTAACATCACACTTACACTGTACATTGTATTTGCAGAACCCCTTATTGCTGTGAAAAGTTAAGCCATGGCACTAACATCACACTTACACTGTACATTGTATTTGCAGAACCCCTTATAGCTGTGAAAAGTTAAGCCATGGCACTAACATCACACTTACACTGTACATTGTAACATAATGTCATATGTCTCAGATACTGAAGCCCAAAGTCATTAACGAGCATGGGGACCTCACTGGCCTAACATGCTAGTTCAGTACAACGGCCAAGGAGTCTCTCACCAATACGGTCCCTTTGAGTTCAAGACCAACTCTGGCTGGCTTCCTCGCCAGTTGTAGGTGGAAATGTCGGTCAGAAGTCTTTGGATGGTCATGGGTTTCCCTCAGAGTATGCCCTGTTTCCTCCCACCATAATGCTGATGTCATGGGGCATAAAACACAGATCAAATAAATAAATAAACTCAGAAATCACGACCTCCGTTCTCACAGATTGTGTAACCAAGGCAACAGTAAGCGGTCGATGAAGTTTGGGTGACCATGCATCTCCCACCAGTACACTGTGCATATCTATGGTGAAGTTTGTCAGTTACTTGATAAAGCTGATTGGTTTACTTCGGGGTACTGCAGTGTCCTCCATCTGTAATACTGACTGCCATTGTGTAAGGGAAAGATTCTTCAGAATATATGGCGTTTAGCAACAATGATTCATAAAAGAATGAATCTAATAAGCATAGGGGGGCCTCCATGGCCAAGGGGGTTAGCACACCAGTGTGATGTTATGACCCTGTGCCTCTCACCAGTGCGGTCGCTGCGAGTTCAAGTCCAGCTCATGCTTCCTTCCTCTCTGGCTGTATGTGAGAAGGGCCACCAGCAACATGCAGGTGGTTGTTGGTTTCCTCCCACCATAATGCTGCCTGCCCTTCTATAAGTGAAATATATTTGAGTACTGTATAAAACACGAATCAAATAAATAAATAGATAAGCACAGGGCCATGTTACAGCCACAAGGGTAAGTTGAATGATAAGAATTATAGAGGACCCTGCGTTGAATTGATGATCAATTTATTTATTTATATATTAGGTTTTTCTGTTTCTTTTCTGTTCACAGACATTTCCTGGTATCACAGAACATTAGAAACCGTGGCTGTTAAATATTTCTGCTCTCCTCGCGTTGACAGACGTGCGGAGATGACTGCCATTCATGAGGAGCCACATGTGTTCAGGTATGGCCAGATGACTCCAGTGGACAGACACAATAATGTGTCTCCAGGACAGGAGAGTCATCAAGGGACATCACCCATGCCAGACCAAGAGTCAGGACATCCACATGGTAACACTCCAGGCATGGAGAGTCCCTTGTCAAACCCTGAAAATGCAGCTGAGATAGGTGTGCCTGAAGTTCCCAATCAGCAGCCCGGATCTGCGCAGCTGTGCCCTCTTGGCTCTGTGCGAAAAGGAAAGCTGGATCACGGGAAGTCGCCAGAGAAGACTGCAGCGAAAAGACATAGCCTGCCAACATCAGGTTAGCGGTGGCAACTAAATATTCTTTTGATGCAAATGACGTCAAGGCTTAGTTTGCCTTAATGTAATAGACTTTTTTGGTATTTCTGATTTTGTTGTGCATGGCCTGATATTTTCGGCTTCGTAGCTGTGCACAGGATAATTGAAAACACCACTTGCTCGCATCACTCGGTATCTTTATCTTTCTCGTAACCAATGTTTAACATTAACCTGGGCTCCAAAAAGAGGCTACTGGTACATCTCAAACAACCTACCTGACACAGCAACCTGTGGATGGTTGTGGGTTCCCCCGGGCTCTGCCTGGTTTCCTCCTACCATAATGTAGGCCTCCGTCATATTCTTGAGTACGCAAAACACCAATCAATCAAATAAATAAATAAATAAAGGTGCCTGACACATCATTTTTGCAGATGACACCAGTGGTGGTTTGGGCAACCAGGCAAAGGTTACAATGGACAGAGTGGACTGGGGTACAAACGAGTCGACTCGCACAACGACAAACATGGAGGAAGGGGAGGTCGATTCGGCACGCACCACGACGGACGTGGAGGAGACAGATGACCTTGACATCAGCTCAGAAGACGAGGAGAGTTCGTCGGAGGAAAATCTGGTTTCGTCTTCAGAGTGCGACACGGAGGACACCGATGCTGGTGAGTGAGGAATGAATAAATGAAACCTTTATTTAAAGAGGGTAGCTCTGTCAAATTGTAAAAGTTTGCTCTTCTCAAAGGCCCTCTGTAAGAACAATACATGAAAAAGTGAAAAGAGCATGTACAATTTCATTTTAAAACAGGGAGTTAATAATACACGATTACAATTATGAAAGTGATAAAAAATAGATATGTGTAACAACTTACAGGATTATGTTAAATGTTTTTTTCAAAATTGTGACTGAGAATCAGTTAGTGATGGACTGTGCGACTGTTTTTATGCATTACAGGCATTAAAATTTCCCAACATTCAGAATCAAGTTGTCAACCAAAGTACAACCAATACAAAAGTAGTTCTAAGGTTGATTTACAGATGTAACCTTTCTGGCATTCAGTTTTGCTGCAAAGAAATTTACGTATATGCATGTAACTGTTTAAGAGGCTACATGGTTCCTGTTACATTCTCGTGGTTCTCCTTCTTTTTAATAAATATACATTCCTTGGAACTAACAAATTTTTTTGGAGATTTCAGTGAGCTGTTTAGTGAGAAAAAACCAATCATGGTATTGGTGAAAAGTGTACTCCGTTAAAACTGTTGTCAAGAGAGTTTGGGCAGTATGTATTAATTCCTGAGGGTCAGATGGTGAAGTTACATGATCGCCTCAATACAGAAACCTTGTTGTTGCTGTTGTAGACTCTCCAGGTATGGCCATGTCGGAGGATGTTGACCTGGGGGCCAGTCAGAACAGCCAAAGAGGTCAGGACAGGGTCAATGCAGGCTAATCCATCATTAACCAAATCCGTCTGAGGGAAATAATTCCTGTTTTGTATATTAAATCGGTTTTAATGAGCCCTTCGAAAGGACATTTTAGTAGAAGCAAATGGTTAAAAATTAGTTGGAATACAATGCAATCTTTCATTTTTGTATAGAGGTTTTTAAAATATTTTTGCTCCTGAAATCGCTATTCTCTATTAGAATCAGTCCATAAATAAATAAGTCTATTTTTTTTTTGCAGGGGAGTTGAAATAATTATGCAGTCATTATTTACATCAACAGGTTACATCAACAAATTTTTCCTTTTTTTTCGGGGGGGGGGGAGGAGGGAGTGGTCCTATTACTGCACAAAATTCCAATCAAATAAATAAATGATACACATATATAGGTAATTTATTCCACATGGACAAAGAGGTATGTTAGTCAGTTAATCAGTCATTCTCTCCATCATGGAAACAGGTGCAATACGCCGGGTGTCCAAGCAGGGAAAGCGTGGGGTGACGTTTAAGACTGGACTGATCTCAGATGCTGACCAAGAGGAGTACGATGGGCCACTGATGACATATGATGAGGTACTTTCGCGAATCTTCATAAATCAATTCTTCGTATACCTTCCCTTCTTGTGCCATAATGTATGAGAAAGTTAACTTCTAATGTTTGGTGAAGATAGCCTCAGATTTATGAGGTGTGTTTTAATCTTGTCATATGTTTATGACTTGTGTAGGTAAAGAATTTGGTTAGAAATCAGTATTACAATTAGAAATGTTTTAATAAAAGTGCACTATGAATGTTAAAATTGGGATTACTGGTTTACTGTGTGCTGAACAACCTAAGGTTTACTGTGTGCTGAACAACCTAAGGTTTACTGTGTGCTGAACAACCTAGGGTTTACTGTGTGCTGAACAACCTAAGGTTTACTGTGTGCTGAACAACCTAGGGTTTACTGTGTGCTGAACAACCTAAGGTTTACTGTGTGCTGAACAACCTAAGGTGTACTGTGTTGCTGAACAACCTAAGGTTTACTGTGTGCTGAACAACCTAAGGTTTAATGTGTGCTGAACAACCTAAGGTTTACCGTGTGCTGAACAACCTATCAACATGTGTATTGCAGATTACATGACAACACTTTAATAGAATCAACAGGAAAATGAATATTTTATTTGGATAGAATCAACAGGAAAATGAATATTTTATTTGGAATGTGTTAGTGTATTCCTGTCTGGCAGATTATAAAATAGCTTTTATTTCATCTTGTAATTTACCATTGCAGCTGAAGGGCCCCCATAAGAGTTTGGCAGACATTTTGTACAGCAAGCATTTTATGAGGATTCTGACTGAGTCAAAGGGAGAGATGGTAGAGAAAGGTGAGGATTAAGTTGCCAACCACTAATCGTCATATTAACTTTTTTCTGAGCCTCTTTCTTAATTGGTATGAGCTTGTTAAGCAATCAATGCTTCTTAGGTTGCCACAGTAGGGCTGAAAATTGCTGAAATAGCATTACTATTTAAGCCATAATCATTCATTTCTTTATTAATAATATGTAGATGTCTGCTTTCTTAATACGTCCTTCACTGTGATTTTTTCAAGTCCAGCTGATCGTACATTGCCAGAGATCGGTGAATGGCCATGGGTTCCCCCTGGGCTATGCCCAGTTTACTCCCACGGTTGCTTAAGTGAAATATTCTTGAGTATGATGTGAAACAGCAATCAAATAAATAAATTAATACATCTTTGTGTGGTCTTTATCGAGGTATGCTGCTTTGTTGCTTACAGAATACTTTCTTTGGGCTAAAATTTTTCGATCATAACTCATTTTGCCTGATTCTAACAGTTTTATTCAAGTTTGAAGGTTTGTTTGTAAAGTAGAATGATATCTTATTTGGAAATGGATTTGAGCTTTTGTGGTATCTGGGTGACAATGATCATTGACACCAGTGTGGCTGTTTGCACATTTTAACGTTTTGTGATAACCACATCTGTATACCATGTGTTTGAAACTTTGTCAGTGACTTGCTAGAGGTGGGTGGTTTTATCCTTGGAACTCATACCTATAACCATGAAATTGACTGCCAAGGTATAAGTGAAACATTTTGGAGTTTGGCTTTATATAAGTGTCAAAAAAAATCTGTTTGTGCACATCAGGCTGTCTTCTGTTGCCAGGTTACGTGGAGACGACAGAGAGCCAGCTGACCAGTGCCCTGTACCTGACCCTGAGGATGTATAACACAGCCACTGGTCAACACCTGGATCTGGCCTTCTTCACTCAGGCTGTCCAGCACGCGGCCAGACTGAGCAGGGTCATGGTGAGTACTGGAGGGCTGAGTATTATACAGGATGTGTGGGAAGCAGGATGTTGAGGCAGTTATGAGGGAGTTATCCAGCACGTGGCGCAGCTGAGCAGGGTCATGTGGTGTGCAGGAAGGATGGGTGGGTATCACATAGGATGGAGGTTGGCTGAGTAGGGTCATGGTGAGTACTGGAGGGCTGAGTATCATACAGGAAGGAGGATGTTGAGGCACACACTTAAATGAGGGAGTTATCTAGCACGTGGCGCAGCTGAGCAGGGTCATGTGGTGTGCAGGAAGGATGGGTGGGTATCACATAGGATGGAGGTTGGAGGGTATGAGGATCGGTATTAAGTGTTCATTACTCAGCCAGGCTGAGTAGGGTCATGGTGAGTATGGGAGCCGTGAGTGGGTGAGGGAGATTGGGGTTTATGTGTTTGGTGAGCGCTAAAGTGAAATAGTGTGAGTTTCGGGAACCAGGCCATGGTGAGTACTTTGCTTAATGGGTGCTTTAAATCAATTAATCCTTATCTTGGAGAAATTAAATCCAACACATTAGAAGTATTTGATTGATTTTTAAAAAAGTTTTGAGGTGATAATGAGTTTTTGTGACAAAATGTTTTCTTGAAGCCTGTTCCAATGCCTTGCCATACCTGACAGCTGAATTCTGTGTTGACAGTCATTGCCTGGGGGTCACGCCTTACTGCTGGGGGTCAGCTACTCCACAGGCCGGGGAACTCTGGCGAAATTAGCAGCCTTCATAGCTCAGAGGAAGGTAAGTACTGTACTCTGACAGCTGGAGAGAGTCAGGCATTGTTTTGAAACTTTTGTGAGAGACTAGGGGCCAAATATTAGCAGTCATGTTTAACATATGATATTTTATTTACAGTTGCATTGAAAGAGTGACCGAGATACCTGTAACTGCAAAAGCATTCACGAATTACAAGTTTTGATTTTGATTTTGATTTCATGTCTAGAAAAGCCACTTGCATCATTGAACACTTGCCTCATTGAACACTTGCATCATTGAACACTTGCATCGTTGAACAGTCTTGACTGCTTTTCTCTTACAGGTTTGATGCCAAAGCTGTTGTTTTTCTGACAAAAATATTAGTCAAACTTCAAAAAGCCCTAAGTGGCCCTGTAAGGTCAATGAATCAATCAGAATCAAGCAAAATGTGCAATTTGGAAACAGACGAACTTTACGCTGTATTTCTTGCATGCTCCTTTAGAAATCGATGTTCTAGGTTGTTTTGGAAAACAGTTTTGGAATTATTGATGTACAACCGCTTCATGGTTTATGAGCGCTACCCAAATGTCGCTTTTGTTGCAGAGTTTGAAACTTTTCTCTGTAACAAACTAGAGCTTGGGTCATGATCTGAACCAGTCTTACGATGTTCTACCCTGGCTTTATATTGTATGTGCACTGTTGTATAAGTGAAATATTCTTGAGAACAGCATAAAACACCAGCCAAATAGTTAAATAAATATCTTGTTATCATTAGCGCTATTTTATATGTACTGTGCTCTATAAATGACATGAAATTTCACCCCAAAATGCACATTTTTAGAGGCAAATAAATGCCATAAAATTCCATTTTTGCAGCTGAAACAAACTCTTTTTCAGTAGGATATCATCAAACATCCAAACAAACCTCAAACACTTTTCTGCAAGCAGTAGAACTCTCAGAATGAGGAAATATGAGCAGTTTTGTCATTGACGAAATTTCAAGTCATTTAGTGTAAGTTACCTTTCATACTTTTGTAACCAGGTGTTTGAGCCAAAGCCGCAGTCCACACAGGAGCTGACCACGCAGGTGACCAGACAGCACATCAGGCGGTGTTGCAACTACGCCGGGGTCACAAAGAAACCTGCTGTACTGCTGATAAATGAGGCCCTGGGGGAGCAGAGCCTAAGAGACGTTACGGCAGTCATGACAGAAGGTGAGCACAACACATAATATTCATGTATGTGATGAAATATGTACTTGTGATAAATATGGTTGACAAGCCCATGAAAAGTTATCATCACAAATATTGTTGACAAACGACTCTGACAGATATGTGTAACAAAAACCTCTGACAAATACCTGTGACAAACAGAAAAATCCAGACAAACAGAAAACTGTGTGAAAATTCCTGAAAAATGCGTGAAACAAACTGATGACAAGAACTCATTACAAATACCTGTGACATAAACCCCTGACAAATACCTGTGACGATACCTCCAGACAAATACCTGTGACAAAACCTCCAGTAACTCTTAGCTACTTGTTGCGAAATAGGCTCCAGACAAACGCCATTGACAAATACTCTCACACAACTACATTTGACAAAACCTCCATGAAAATTCTTGTGACAACTGCCTGGGATGAACATTTCTGGTGGACACATCTGACAGTTTCCTGTACTGATTGCAGGCACCTGTCCTGGCCTATACAATGAGGAGGAACTTCAGGATCTGATCAGCCAGATGATGCCAGGAGGAGTTCAGATCAAGAGACCGGACAAGATTGATCAGGCCTTTGACAGATTCCTCAAGAAAGTCAGGCAAAACCTCCATGTTGTAGTCTGCCTCAACTACAGAGGTATGTTACTGTACAGATGGGCAGGGTACAGGATTGTTGCCAAAAATATGAGATTTCTTCACATCATCGTCTCAGGCACATATACAAGCGACAGGTATTCAGAGAAATGGACTGTTCCCAAGATGATGTTACTTTTGTGCTTTGCACTCATTTCTCCTTTTTTTGCTGTTGTTGCTGTTCTTGTTGTTGGGGAATTTGTGGTATGGAGCTGATATCAAATCTGCTTATTTCTTTCACTCATAAATATTGGGAGAACTTTTATTTTCCATGCAGTTCTTTTGAACATCACAGTAAAGTCAGATGGTTTGCCTTCATGTATGTTTTCAGAAAAAATGTTATGACCAGTTTTTTTCCAAAGTTCTCCCAGTGACCACTGCATGTTCAGAGACCATCGTCATTAAATTGTGTTTGCAGGTAACAGTTTCAGCTCAAACTTTAACGGACTGTACCACAAGTTACAAAAGTGCCCTGGGCTGCTAAAGCAGTGTGTCTATGTGGATGTGTACAGGGAGTGGGACAAGGGGGCCTACGTGACGGTGGCCAACCGCTGGCTCAGGCACCCCTACTCCAAGGTGAGGATCAGTCAATACCGCATAACTTTTTAGGTTCAACAAGCAGCTGTGTTAGTTGATTTGTCTGTCTGTCTGTTGGTCTTTCAGTCAAATTTTTGACACCCTGTCTTCCAGCATTTGGTATTCACTCAACGATGGCACTGATTGCAAGACATCTTCGACTTTCTTTAAGATGTTGCAGCTATTGCAAATTAATATTATTATTATTATTTTGAAAAAATATTAGAACAAATTTTGTAATTTAATGTACGGTAAATGGCCTAAATCTTCAGCACGAAACTGCGTCTTAGAAGCAAACAAATGTCATAAAATGTTACCTTTAGTGCTAACACTTATATTTTTCCAGTCGGATATCTTCCTACCCCTCCATACAAACCTCAGAGGAAAAAAAAAACATTCTTGGTCATATACCGTATTGATTGTATTTGATCTTTGTCACTGTCCTGCCACGTTCGTATAATAACACATTTTTGTGTACATTTTTTGCACAATTTTTCACTTGAAAGTTTAAAATGCTGAAAATCTCTGGATGTAAATCAAGAAACAGTTTCAGCATATCTATGTCCTGGAATATTACAGCTTCAAGTGCCATGGAATGATGTGCTTAAAGAGGAGCAGATCAACTTAACTAGTGGTGCCATGGCGTACATCCATATGACAGCTAAAGCCGCCGTAGAGCAACAGTACTGTCACCACAGGCAACCCCTGAGATTCTACACACCCCTCACCTTCATGGAGTTTACCCGTATCTTCAGGGCTGTCTCTGTACATCTGGCTAAACGAGAACAGGTCAGTTACATCCACGTGACAGCCAAGGCTGCAGTAGAAGAGTAGTACTGTCACCACAGGGAACACCTGACGTCCTACACACCCATCACCTTTATGGAGTTTACCCATATCTTCAGAGTTTGTCTCTGTACCTTGGTTAAATGACAACAGGGTTCTACACACCCCTCACTTTCATGGAATTAATACCTGCACATTGTATCTTCAGTTGTCTTTGTACATCAAATATCATCAAGTATCGTCTCAACATGATGTATCAGTTTCTTACTTGAAACCCAGCCTTGAACAGGAACATTGTGGACTTGTTTGGGGTATCTTGTTGACAGTAAACAGTCTAGGACTCTTGTGTGTCGATTTATACAGTTTAAAGTTTATCAAAGAGCACAATCTCATGTTTCTCATGTGTACACAGCAAAGTTTGTCATTATCTGGCCAAAGGTTAGTGGTTTACCACGGCTCTCCAGTCTCTTCCACCCATAAAACTGACTGCCATCATATGAGTAAAAAAATTCTTGACTGTCACTTTAAACAGTAAAATAAGGAAATAAATAAATTAATTCGTAGCCACTAAGAAGAAAGTTGTACTTCTATCAGGCCACCATAGAGAAGTACCAGGTCTTACTTGGGAAGATGAATCAGGCCTCGGCAACCATAGCTGGCTACAAGAGGGAGGTGTCCGAGCTGACCCCCAAGCTGAGGGATGCCCATGTGGTTATCAGGGACTGGCTGGATAAGGTGGAGGAAGGCAAGAAAGCCTATATACAGGTGGGTGGATGCACCTGGCCCTAATGAGCTGCCCTGCCCCATGCAGTGACGACTCGGATCAAGACTTGACCATTGACTCGAATCAAGGCTTGACCATTGGTTTCTTGCAAAATTATGAGCACTACGTTAACAGTTTACCCACAATTTTCATAGCAAATGAACATGGAGCTTTGGACTAATGGAATACCTTTTCCCGTGTAATGGCGATTTGGTCCCAAGATGACCTGAGTATTGTTCTCTTGCACTGCACGAGTAATATATTATAAGTTTGCCGGCAAAACGTCAACATAAATGCAGGAATGAACAACAGATGTACCGCTTTGACCTGTATTGTCTTTGACAGTAAAGGTTCTTCATAACTTAAGCCATTAAAGGTTTTCCATGCCTTGGGGTAAAACATAGACCTGAGCTCAGATTGGAGAGCTATAAAGTATATAGTTGTTTAGCTGTGCAATGAGCAGGAGTTGAAAAAAACAGACTTTACAAACATGATACGGTTTTGTGAACTTTGTTTTCCTGTCATTAGGATACAGGAAAACTTTCACCTGTGTCACTGTAGCCAGGCTTGTCCAAAATACTTTCCAATAAATTCTTGTACTTTTGACTTAAACTGTATCTGGTGTGCTGCCAGGTTTTAGAATTTATCTTTAGCCTGAATGTTTCAGTTGCAGGAATGCATGTGAAATAGAGCGTATTCTCTCTTCATATAGCTTTAAACTACACATTTCACCCTGCGAAAGCAGTTAGAAATGGAATTGGTTTCCCCCGGGCTTTGCTCTGTTTCCTTCCATTATAATGCTGGCCGCCATCATATAAGTGAGATATCCTTGAGTACAGTGTTAAACGTGAATCAAATGAATAAAAAAAAACTGTTGTCTGTATTCCTGAAGCAACTGGAGGACTGTAAGAATCAGGAGGAGAAGATTGCTTCTCTGTTGAAGCCCATGGATCACTACAAGGAAGAGCTCTCCTCGGCGTTTGATAAGGTACGCTGCACGTAACTATCAGTAAAAGTGTTATTTGTTAGATGTATTTTTACATAATGATACTTTATAAATGTTGGTACGTGTTTGTTTTGTTAAACTGGAGCACATAAAGTGGAATTGGTTTGAATGTTTTCCTTCCATGGCCATTACTGTCAGTTCCCTTGGACAGAAATTCAGATTGCTAAGCGAAAAATTAAGGGCAAAAATATGTTTTGTTACAGGCATATGTAAGACATTGTTAAGCTCTTTTTGCAAAGCTCTCGGCCAGTAAGAGCTAGCCTGCAAATGTACGATCAATTTTATAAAGATGTTTATGTTTCACAACAACAAGTATGCTATATATGGTTTTTATACGTAATGTATATTGTTTTCAGAGCTTTTGGGTCACTATATTGCCCCCATTGTTACAGGGTAACAGTGTAATGACCCAGGTGCCTCTCACCAATGTGAGTTCAAGCCCAACTCACCCTGGCTTCTCCAGGCGTATGGGGGAAGGTTTTCTAGCACCCTGCGAATGGTCGTGGGTTTCCCCCGGGCTCTGCCTGGTTTCCTCCCACTACCATGCTGGTCGTTGAGCATGCCGTAAAACCCCAATCAAATAATTCAAATCTTACAGACTGTCAAGGTTGGTCAATATTTGTATTTGTAATTGTTGTGTTTGTGTATTGCCACCAGGCAAGGCCGTCATATGAAGCTGCTAAGCTTGCCCTGGCGGCTTTGGACGAGCAGGCAAACTCTGACCTAGGAGAGCTGAAATCTTACCGTGCCCCTCCCGTGACAGTGAAGTGGGTGGTGGGGGCCCTCTGTGTGCTCTTTGACAAACCTGATGAGTAAGTCCTTTTTGCTGTTCTTATTGGGTTTGTTGTAGGAATCGTTATTGGGTATATTTTTCATTGTCCTCAGAGATATCAAGACATTATTATTATTATTATTATTATTATTGATGTCCTCCAATGTTACAGCTGGGACAGTGGCAAACAGCTGCTGCTGAAGGACAATCTTATCGACGACTTGATCTTCTACGACAAAGAGCACATCCCGCAGCACATCTTCACCAGGCTGGAGGCGTACGTGAAGAACCCGCGGTTCACACCCGAGGAGGTGAAGCTGTCGAGCTCCGCCTTGGCCTGCATGTGCTCGTACATCCACGCTGTCTATCAGTACGCCATCATTCACAGGGGCACCTTCCCGCTCAGGCAGAACCTGTCCGAGGCTGTGTCTAATGTGGAGAGGGTAAGTCATGAGGGGAGGCTGCGTCTAATGTGGAGAGGGTAAGTCATGAGGGGAGGCTGTTGCAGATACCAGTCGATTCCGACAAGTCTGCCTGCATGTGTGGTTGTAGCCTTGTGTATCAGATTGAATGCAATTAGACAGCATTCTTTCATAAATTAAATCTATTAATTATTAAACTTCAGAAAGTTTTTCGTCTTGGCAACTGGCCACATTTGCAGAGGTATACTGGAATCTGTCTGTCTTTCCTCTCTCTCATATATACATGTATAAACCAAAAGGCCATGTTGTTGACTCATTTCACAGTTTGATGCTGTACTTCGACAGAACTTATCCAGATTATATTATTGTTTTCTTCATTTATTTCTGTCTCAAAATGGTTATTCTGAATTAAAATAGCTTCAGTGTGACAAATTACAGACCAAGTTCAGGGTTGATTGGGCCATTTTGTCCATTTTCCACTAAGTTGAATATGACTGTTTTCGATCTGTGGTGGGCTTTGAAATAGCTATTATGCTCACAGCGCAACGCGAATAAGACACATGCCCTGGTGTCACAGCGCAATGCGAATAAGACACATGCCCTGGTGTCACAGCGCAATGCGAATAAGACACATGCCCTGGTGTCACAGCGCAACGCCAATAAGACACTTGCCCTGGTGTTAATGATACCGTGATCTGTGTTATAAGATTTGTTTGAGGACTCCTCGTTATACATCATGCGTCATTTTACTATAATTTCCTTCAAATATGATGGTCTCTTTCGTATTTCATTCAGTTTTCATTTTAGTTCAACTGGTATATTGTGTCAGTGTTTATGTGGAGTGTGTGTTTGTGGAGGGCCTAAAGGGGTTGTATTACCCTCAGAAAATAAAGACATTATTATTATTGTGTTACAAGGCTCAAGCCAGTCTGGGGCAGATGAGACTGACGGCATCCCGACGGAAGAGTCAGCTGCAAAACTCCATAGACAGCCACAAGGAGGCTGTCAGAAACATGAAATTCATCGAGAAGCAAGTCCTGGTATGTTCACGGTGTATTTACATGTATACCCCGGTCACTTGTCCGTTTTTAAGGCTATATCCAACTGCGGAAGCCAATCTATGTGCAATCCGTGAGAGGGGCCTCTGTGGCTGAGGTGGTTGGAGTGCTAAAGCAAAGCATTCGCCATTCACCAATGCGGTCGCTGTGAGTTGAAGTCCAGCTCATGCTGGCTTTCTCTCTGGCTGTATGTGGGAAGGTCTGCCAGCAACCTACTAGTGGTCGTGGGTTCCCCCGGGCTTGTCCCAGTTCAATACTAGCCGCTGTTGAATAAGTGAAATATTCTTGAGTACAGCATAAAACCCCAATCAAATTTAAGAAATGAGCCGTGTATAAGGCTACACCAATTTAAATTGTTGGTGAAGAAAAACACAGGGAAAAAGATCTTATTTGTGTCCCAAGAATTTTCTGGTTGAAAACATATTTACATGATCGGAAACCCTTGAAAAACTCCAGACAAAAACAATGAGACAAAATAAATAGATGGATTTTCAGTTTTATTTTTATTCTATTTTTGTAACTTTTGGCTTTACTGATTGAAAACCCGGAAGAGGTTATGTAGTAGCAAAGATTTCGGTGTCCATCCGCCAATTTGTCCGTCTGTTAAATTTAGTTTCAAAATTACTTCAAAGCTGCTCCGCCTACTGTTTTTTTTTCTGATTTGAACGGATCTTGGGGCAAGTGTAGACGACATCAAGATACATAATTCGTAGTAACAATTTTGCATTTCAATTATCACTTGTCTGTCTGTCTGTCTGTTTATCCAGAGTATGTTAACGTTTTCAAAACGCTACTTCTACCGTTATTGTCTGATTTGAGCGAAACCCAGCTCGAGTCCAGACTACGTCAAAATACATAATTCTTCGTATCAGTTTTGGTGATCTTTTGTCTGTCTGTGTGTGTTAACATTTCCTTTAAAATGCCACTATTACAATTTTGTACGATTTCAATGGAACTGTCACCCTCAAACGTAAAAAAAAATTTTGGTGTCACCTACATGTATGTATGATGTCTTGAAAGATTTTAACAGTGAAATTCCCTGAGTTAGGGAGCACCATCTGTTGAGAATTTTATTTGTTTATTTATTTATGTGATTGGTGTTTTACGCCGTACTCAAGAATATTTCACTTACACTATGGCGGCCAGAATTATGGTGGGAGGAAATCCCCAGGTTGCTGGCAGACCTTCCCACGTACGTCTGGAGAGGAAGCCTGCATGAGATGGACTTGAGTTCACAGAGGCCACATTAGTGGGAGGCATCGGGTCATTGAGCTGCGCTAGCTGACTGAGCCATTTAGGCCCCATGGAGAATTTTAGGAAGTAAAGATTATTGGCATTTTCCGCTGAACGTCGCAGAACGTCTTTCAGATCATAGAGCAAATTTTACACAAATACGTGTGTATAGTTAGTGCCATTAAAAACATATGTGCAATGTACTTAGTACAAAGGAGACACTCAGATAAACTGTTGCTTTTTTTCTACTCAGATAATGAGTAAATTAGGTGTTCATTAATTTGTATCTTGTATAATACCTCAGCGATGGAGTTCTATAAAAAAGTTCTGATTACTCATTATCTGACAAAAAAAACTGCAAAAGTTTATTTGAGTGTCTCTTGAGTACTAAGTTTTTAATGGCACTTAACTACATGTATGTATCAAATATATCAGCCTCTTATCAAACAAATCCCCACAGAGGCAGAAATTTCTGTGGTGCACTGAGACCTGACATTAAAATGAGGGAAATGTCCCTAAGAACAACAGCAGAAGGCCTTTTTCTGCATATAGAGCATGGCATGTGTTTGATTTAAATCACCAGTTCAGCTGTCACATCAGGTGGAAAGCAGTACTCTTTTTTTCTCAGTGAAATGTCCCATGGGAGCATAACCTAATGGTGTATTTAACATGTGTAGATTTCTTGGGTTGTTAGTCGAGAAAAGCTTCAGCGGCCTTAGGCCACTTAAGTGTTTCAAGGTGCACGGAGACCAGAAGCTGTCGACTTTCCTGACGCTATAACACGAGCAGCCGCAGAAAGCAATCAGATTAAACCAACTTGAAGTTATGAACTGATTGGTAAAAAAAAATTGTGTGTGTGGTATTAAGTGTCTGCAGTTATTCCCTCCATAACCCTCCCCCCTCCCCTTCCTCATGCTGACTGAATCACCAGTTTCAGACCAAGGGCTTTAGTGTTTTCTGTGGTCTTTATCTTCTTTAACTTGACTCCCCATGATGTGGCTGAAACATTGCTGATGTGGCATTAAGCCATAGTCATTCCTTCATTCTTTATCTTCAGTCTCTTCTGTTCTGTTATCTATCCAGGGTATTGAGAAGCGCATCAAAAAGTGTAATGAGCTGATGACCAGGATAAAATCTCACCACATGGACTGGAAGTCAGAAGTCAAGAAGTGCAAGGCCCACATTGACACTGCGCCCGCAGACGCCCTTATCACCGCTGCTTGTGTCTGTTACTTCGGTCCTCTGGACGACAAGACCAGAGCTCATCTGCTGCAGGACTGGATCAAGTTCTGCCGCAGCGGCGGGAATGCGATGTCCTCAAGCCTCCTAGAGGAGAGAGAATCCCTGGACGTTCGTCTCCAGAACTTCATGGCTGAAAGCCTGTCCATCCATTCTCACGGTGGGTCCGTTAAATCAGAACCCAATGAGGCAGACAATTCGTTGATGGGTGAGGATAACGCTGGTCAGATTTCCAGGCCCAACACCAGCAGTAGCAGAGTGTCAGGAACCAAGGGAGACAACCCTCCTGCCGTTCATGTATACCCGTACAGGCCGTCGATCCAGGAGTCCAGCTTGGGCAAGGGGGAGCTTCGGTCAGAGCTCGAGGAAGCGGGGTCCAGCCGCTACTCCATGGAAACGGACGAATCTGCAGAGGAGGACAGCTCATCTCCGCTTGTCCTCCGCCGCGATTTCTCTCTCCAGGAGATCTTGTCAGACGTTGAGGAGCTACAGGACTGGAAACTGGCCGAGCTTCCGTCGGATGCGCATGCCATACAGAACGCCTTGATCACGCGCGTCTGCTCAGAAAACCGCAAACACTTCTGGCCCTTGCTGATTGACCCTGATAATCAGGCGGAAGATTGGGTCCGCGCATTGCAGAGGAGTTCGCGTCACATCCAGGAGGCGCAGTTGATTGGACAAGACGTGAACACCAGCAACACATGTAAGTGCGTGTAGAATTGTAGTACACCTTACGACAGTTTACTTGACAATGGGATGGCGGCGTATGTATAATCCCATAAGGTGGCGCTAGTGTGAAGCAGGACCTTGAGCCATTGTTATGTCAAAAATGGATTGTAGCACTGCAACCTTTACAGTGTTTCAATGAATCAGTTTCTGTTGTCACGTTGTCCTGTCTTTAATGTGATGTCAGTATGATGAGCCTGGAAAGGAACATTTTAATGTCAATGAAATGATGCCAGGGTCCTCATTCCTGAACCTTTTTGAACATGAAAGAGCAACTTTCAGAGCAATTCATGCATTTAATTTCGGAGACAACACAACATTGGTTGGGTTAGCTTGTGATAGGGTTTCACGTTGAGTATATTCATATCAGTGTAAACAGAATAATGCCCTTAGACTATGCTTAAATGAACATCTTGCAAACATGTAAATAGGTTGAAGAATTACGATACTCCAGATTCCCTTTGCCCACTGAGTGACAACTGTTCACTTCCCATTGGTTTGTCTGTCAGGTGTCTACATGTAGCTGCTCATGTTATCAGTCCCCTGATAAGTGAGGTGACTATAAAGTATAGGTTTAAACAATGGCCCTCATTGTTTTGTTCCTTTTGTATTAAACTGAATCTAGGTACATGCTTGGCTTGTCTGTTAAGGCAAGTTGCTGGTCAGGGTCGAGTTTTGTGATGTTTTGTCTGTTTTTGATCCCAAAACGACCTAAAATTTCATCCATGACAAATTTGCTCATTTTGCTTAATTCTGAGAATTCTGTTTGACATTGAACAGTTGTTTTGAGGTTTGACTGTAAGGCAAGATCATAGCCTACTGAGAAACTGCAACTCTCAACACCAAAAGTGATGTTTTAAAATGCGCTTCTTTTGACAGCATTTTAGGTCTTTTATGGTAAATCTCTTTTTAGCTTGGACTTTGACATGGCTGCTGTGTATACATGTACTGATGGACATATACTACAAACATAATATGGTCATGTTACATATTTAACATACACGTGTTTAAACTTTAAAAACGTTATTGATTTGTCTTTTAATGAAGCATTATTTGCCGCTTGTTAGCTAACCACACCCAACTGCCACCCAAGAATTTGTGCCATAGAGCCACTGACATCCTCTCCTCTTTTGCCCAGTGTCAGATTCCCTGGAGTTTGCAGACTATGATGGGATGGACGAGGAGACGCGGAGGATGTCTCGATTCTCTGACGTGACCGGCTTCACAGACTTCACCCTAGCAGATGATGCTACTGTTGCTAGTGAATACCGAACTCAGACAAGGTAAACTGTCAAAGCCCAGATTCATATGAACACTGTAATAATGTACATAGCCCTTCCAAGCCTGCAGATAGGTGTCTGACATGTTTGAAAACATCCCTGTGGACAATTTGGTATGAGGTGTTGTCCAAGTTATACACTTCAGTACAAAGGCATCTTGGGTCATAACCACTTTCATCAAAGGGGTGCTTGCCTTAAGAACCACGTCACATGGCATTTAATGCCTGCATAATGACCTCTGTATACTTCAGTGCGTTGATTGGTTTCAGTCCACTCACATTGAAAAACAACGATGGTCCTCAGTGACCGTGCAGTTAGCTTGCTGAGGCAACAGAATGACTCGGGAACCTCTCAACAATCTTTGTGAATTCAAGTCCAGCTCATGCTGGGGTCTGCCAGTGACTCGTGAATGGTCATGGGTTGCCCTTGCATTCTGCCCAGTTTCCTCTCACCAAAGTGCTGGCCAAATGAACTATTATTAAGTACTGTGTAAAACTTATTGTATAGTTGTGACTATAACATCATGCCAGAGTTAATGTCATGTCAGTACCATGAACTGGTAAAGGAAATATGATATTAATAAAATGCTGCCAGGATCCCACTGTGGGGCATTTGCTGGGTACCCATTTCGAACAGATTTCAAGGTATTAAGCAAACAATAGATTATTATAGGTTGGTGGATAATTATTTTAGGGTTTTCTGCAGTTGCCAGTTTAGTTCATTACTGATGAATTTTTCAAGATTGGACAGGTTCAGGTTTAAATAGCCATTGTACTGTCCCTGCTTCATTGCTTCTCTGTTCGTCCTTTTCTCAGTGTCTCTATAAATGCGAACCGGGATGACCTCCGACCCATGACCGCTGTGACCCAGTCTTGGGAGAACAAGAGTGAAGTTCGGGTGGAGGAAGAAGTAGAACCCCCCACAGACAACTTGTGGGTGGTAGAGGCAGATCACCCACTCCTCGGTTACCACCTGGTCAACGCTGTTGTACATGGTGAGTAGCGGACATGAGGTTTAGGTCCAGTTCTGACCATGAACAGGGACTTTGTGAGTTTCCCGCTCTCCCGTTCCTAGGGATATTGTCACATGAGGCGTTTAATGGTGGTGATGTGACCGTTTGTGCAGTGTTTTGTTTGTTGACGACATTCCTCCCACCAGTATAGTGTGCTGGCCTGTACAGGTACAACACTCGTGGGAAAGTTGCTCAGTTTATAATCCAAGGCATTCTGGTTTTCTCTACCCATAAAACTGACCACTGTTGTATAAGTGACAACTTCTTGCTTATGGTGATAAAGAGTCAAATAAATTATTAAAAGAACATGTCACATCTTCAGACTCATGCTCATATATAATATTAAGCGGTTAAAAGGCCTAGAGTACAGTGTAATTAAAATAGCAGTAAAAAATTTGAATTCTTGACTGAAAGTTATACTCATGGGGACTGATTAGACTTTGATTTGTGGGTAGCCTTTTCATGAATATTACAGAGCCACCGACATGACTCGGACAACATTTGTGATTCTAGTTTGATACATGGTGACAAATTGCTTACTTGATAATCGAGATTCGGTCCATAAATGTGTAAAGTTATCTTAGTCTGAGAATACGGCTCATGACTTCACAAGAATACAGCTCATGGCTTCACAAGAATACAGCTCATGACTTCACAAGAATACAGCTCATAACTTCACAGGCCTAACAGGATAGCAGCCATTCTTTGAGAGACTATCCTAAGTCACCTTTCATGACCACAATAAATCCATTACATGGAGCCAGTTTAAGACGAAGACAATATATATATGCACTCTGTTAGATATAGTTTACGTGAGGTAACGTTTCTTTGGAATTCTAAAAATCATGTCAGTGGCACTTGATTCATTTGCATTGCTGTCCTAGTTATTTTCAGGATGTTTAACCATTAACATATTTGATAACAGGTGTGGCCCTTCTGGTGACTCACCTGGAAAGGAAGCCGCTAGACCCGGTGTTTAGGGAGATTCTGTTTAAACAGCACCACGTGGACAGCGAGGGGAACCGGGTGGTGAGGCTGGGAGGGGTTGAGTACCACTACCATCACAAGTTCAAACTCTACCTCAGTACCTCTACCCCACTCTTCATGAAGGGTGAGTTTTTGCCACCACAAGTTCAAACTCTACCTCAGTACCTCCACCCCATTCTTCATGAAGGGTGAGTATTTGCCACCACAAGTTCAAACTCTATCTGAGTACCTCCACCCCACTCTTCATGAAGGGTAAGTATTTGCCATCACAAGTTCAAACTCTACCTGAGTACTTCCACCCGATTCTTCATGAAGGGTAAGTATTTGCCTCAGTCCCGTTACCCCACTGTTTATGAAGGGTAGGTATTTGCCATCACAAGTTCAAACTCTACCTGAGTACTTCCACCCGATTTTTCATGAAGGGTAAGTATTTGGCTGAGCATTTAAGCAGAAACATTCAGCTGCTAGGGAGGGTATTTTTGAGCTGATTTCAGCTGAATTTAAGGGAAATTGGAATGTTTGAAGTACTTAATATTAGACCAAAATGACCAGAACTAAGGGGTTTTACTATAAATGGAGGTGAACTTGTTGAAAAAATTTCAACTGATTTTGAGTTTGATCTTCCCAGCATTGGCTTTATGAGGTGACTAAAATTTTTCATGATACAGGGGTGTAACAACACATTAAACTACTGGTAGATCATTCTAGTAATGTCTGTTAAAATCTTAGTCTCAGAAGGCTGTAATGTTTCGTTCAAAAAATACCCTTTATGCTGCTGTTCTGTGTTCATTTTTTTTTTCATAAGAAATGACATGTTGTCACTACAGCTGAACAGCTGCACAACTTGACATGGGCATAGCAAGGTGGTCAGTATCATTTGACCCTGCCATTTGACCAATTGTTGTTTGAGGATTCTTCAAACTACAGGTTTTAATTGTGTATCATTTTATGGCATAAGAAACCAGAGACAAGTTTTGGAACAAATGCATGTATGAAGTACCAGTATTTGTAATTACACTGTGTATAGGAGCTGTTGTTATTGCCTGATTAGGGGACGGCCTGTTTGAGCTACCGATACAGAAGATGTGTCTGATCAACATGGGGCTGAGCGATGAGGCGATCGTGGCGCGCATCCTGCACCAAACCATGGAGGTGGAGAAACGCGAATACCATGCCCAGCTCCTGGCCAATGACAACGACATCGTACAACACAACAAGAAAATGGCAAAAGAAAACGTAAGTTCATGAAGTAGCGATTATGTACATGCATATATTTGTGTGATGTTACATAATTTGATTTCGGCCGGAAGCCATTACTTGCCGTTTCACCTGATATGATTCCCAGTGCCCAGCTTTTACGAAACTTTCATTTTTTTGTAACCTCCCCCTGCTTGTGTCATTATTAACAAACATTCAGCGGCGTTTACGAAAACTTTACAAGAAGTGTATTTTATACACAGCAAACAGAATGAAGTTCGTTTGACATCTTTATTAAAGTTGAATAATTTGGCATGAACATGCAAATGGACCGACATGCAAAATTGAAAAGGTAACAGTGTGAACTCACAACCTCGATACAATGATCGTGACATGAAAAATGAATATAAGTGCATGTCCTGTCAGTGAACTCTGGTAGGTCCACATCCTAGTGAGAGTAAGAGTTTGTGAACAACTTTGTTTGGCGGTCTATGTTAGTAACTGAATTGTGAACAGCGCCTTCACATGTTAGTTATAGGACAGCAGCCCCTGCTCTTGCTTGTGAACAGCAGTTCACTTATGTTAGTGGTTGTGAACAGCGGTTCACTTATGTTAGTGGTTGTGAACAGCGGTTCACCTGTAATATGCTATTACTTGGTCCATGTTATTGCTCAGACAGCGGTCTGAGATCACACACTGAGAACAGCACGTTCACACTAATGTATATCGATGTGTAATACAGATAAAAAAATTTTCTTCCTTGTGAAGAATATTGCTGAAACCATATTTGGTGCAATATTAACCCCGAAGCTAAGTTCTGAAATACTCATTGAGTGGAGGTGCTAAGGGGATGGAGGGCATGCAGTCTGCAACTGGCTAATTGAACCATGTGTTCTGAAAACTTTCCTAGACTCACCAGGCCACTCTAAATCTATTGGCTGCAACATCCTGCTACTGAAATATTATTGGCTGAAAAACTACTGGGTGTTTTAGACAGCATCCAGGCTACCTGATTGGTTTGGACTATAGCTACTTTGATTGGCTGGAATTTAATTCACTGGATCCAAGCTGAATCTGTGTGTATAAACTACATTCAGTAAACATTGAATGATATCTTTCTTGTGTCTTGTGAACGAGCCCCAGTGAAAGAGGATGACAAATAACCCCTGACCACTGGGCTTGGTTGTTATTATGTAGCTGATGGAGCTGGATTTATCCAGTACTTTTATCAGGTACTCTCGTCCGGTAGTATGTCTTGTACTCCTTTGTCCACTGTCCGTTTGGTCTTGGTGACAGTAAGCAGGCGACGATGATTGTGTGGCTGTTTGTACGGTATAATGTTCCATGAAGACTATTTGTCTTCCACTAGTTCGCTTGAATAACAAATGCACATGGGCCTATGAGCATCATGTACTGCTTGTTGTTACCAAGACTACACAGGAAGTGAGAACAGGGGAATCAACAAATTTCCTGTCCAAAGCTGACTTTACACTCGTACCTCGTTTATCCCAGTGATTGAAAGGCGAGTACCTTAACCGCTCCACCTCAGCCCACTTCTGCATGAAGTTATAGTTGATTTAAGGTGCCATTGAGCTTTCTCTCTTGTCACATGTCTCACTGTGTTCTTATACCCGTCACATGTCTCACTCTGTTCTGATATCTGTCACATGTCTCACTCTGTTCTGATGTCTGTCACACGTCTCACTTTGTTTTTATACCTGTCACATGTTTCACTCTCTTCTTACACTTGTCACATGTCTCACTCTATTCCGATATCTGTCACACGTCTCACTTTGTTTTTATACCTGTCACATGTTTCACTCTCTTCTTACACTTGTCACACGTCTCACTCTATTCTGATATCTGTCACATGTCTCACTCTGTTCTGATGTCTGTCACACGTCTCATTTTGTTTTTATACCTGTCACGTCTCACTCTCTTCTTACACTTGTCACATGTCTCACTCTATTCCAATATCTGTCACATGCCTCACTCTGTTCTGATATATGCCACATGTCCTACACTTGTCACACGTCTCACTCTGTTCTTGTACCTGTCACTCATCTTACTCCGTTCTTACACCTGTCACATGTCTGACTTTGTTTTTACACCTGTCACATGTGTCACCATGTTGTTATACCTGTCACATGTGACACTTTGTTACCTGGTAGGAGATCATCCTGGAGAAGGTGTATAACCTAGACTATGCCGTCCTTCGTGACCAGACCATCCTGCCAGCCTTGCAGGTGTGCGAGCAGAATGTGGCCAAACACCGCTCCATTCTGGAGGAGGCCACGTACATGAGGGAGACACTGGAGCAGAAACGTGTGCCTTATGTGGCCATGGCTCACCAGGTGGCCACGCTGTACGCCCTGGTTAGGAAGATGACTGTCCTACACCCGCTCTACTACCTGCCGTTTGAACAGTTCACTGAGATACTCACTCAGGTGTTACGTGCCAGGAATAGAGGCAAAGGGGTGGCTGGTGAGTCGAGAGCCTGTGTGTGAGGTTACTGAGTTACGCCTAAGTTTTGACCTGTAAAAATGCACTTTCAGAATCGTGTAAAGGCCTGACTTTTGATGCAAACATGTATTAAAGTTAAATTAATGAAAAAGTCTTAATGGCTTTTCTGCATCGTAAGGAACAAAACTTATTAATTTATTAAAATAATCAGTGAAAAAATATTGTGACCGAATTTGCTTACCAAGTAGTAGTGAAGTATTTGAATGTACGACAGCAAATGTTGGCAAGTGATATTGATTCAGAATAAGTAATAAATCACTGATTGCTATTAATGTCTTGATTTGTTAAATTTGCCATTCTCACGTCTTTTTGGGTCCTTGTTGGCAACAAGTAGTTACTTGTGTGCCCTTTTTGCGCCGTCTAATATCCGTTGAAGACCAGCTGTCTTCCACCAATATGATATGCAGATCTATACTTCAAACTGTTCAGAAACTGACCAAAGGTCGGTGGTTTATGCCAGGCACTTCAGTTTCCTTCACCCATCAAAATGACCATCAACATGTGTGCGAAAAATTCTTGAGTATGTCGATAAGTAACAATCACAGAAGTCAATAAATACATAAATGAACAAGCTAAAAAATAAATAGATAAAGAAATAAATTGATGATAAAATACATTCTTCTTTATTTCTAGGTGATATATTAGCCAGGACCCAGGAGCTATCAGATGCCACAACGGCCAGCCTCTACAAATTTGTCACCATGATGATGTTTGAAAAACATGTTTTGTTATTCTCCTTACTGGTTGCTATGGAGAGAATGAGACTGAAAGGCCAACTGACCAATGAGGAGATGGCTCTCTTCATCAATGGGTTTGAGGTCAGAGATCAGTTAGAACAGTCTTCTCAGTTGGCTGACAAGCCTGCATGGATATGTGACCAAGTAAGGAATGTCCTTGAATGTATATTGAGAAGTCAAATATTGATGATGAATTTGAAATGATCAGCTACCAGTGGCTGATCTAACAGTACCATGGTGTTTAATAAAAGAAAAGAAATGTCAAAATTGTGAGGGTGAATGGGAAAAAAGCACTTTCTGTTACACGTGTGTCCTTGGGATGATGTAGAATTTTGTTTTCCAGTAGTGGATATTCCTACTGAAATTGTCAAAATGAAATTAAAACCCACCCACCAACAATTTTTTGTGAAATAGTCCATGAATTCACAAAATCAATACATTCTTTATTTTATACATGTATCATTTTTCAGGTAAAGTAATAATATTTAAAATTTGTAATTGTGGAAAAAAAAAGATAAGAAAAGATAAAACATCACATTCTCCTGAATATCCTTGTTAATAAAGTATCATACTTTGACTTTCTGTTTGCCCAGTCCTGGCTGCGATGTGTTGTCCTGGAAAATCTCCACCAGTCTTTTCGTGGTCTCCAAGCCTCTCTGATTCAGAACTCAGCACTCTGGGAGGAGTACTTCAGTGTATGTCAATTCACAATTATCCCATCCATTCGTGGATGAAATACAAGTGACAGTACTTCTGTTGCTTAAAACCTGCATGACAACTAACATGCCACAGCATCAAGTTGGAATGAGTCAATTGTATTTCACAGCTTTTGTAATGTGAACATTGAAACTCATCATTCGTCCACCGGGATGCCTGAAGGGGGGGGGGGGGGGTCAAACCTGGCCCTAGCTAGGGAATTTGTAGATTGCTTTGCTCTCACTTTATGTGGTCCCTTGATAACAATAAGCCCTTGATGTTGCTTGTGCGAATGTCTAAGGATTAACACTGAACACCACCAGGCCTCCACCAATATGATGGTACGTGCTGTATTTCAAGTAAAGTGTAGCACATTTCAAGTGACAAATATTGATTGATTCTGCCTGGTTCATCCACATTCAAGGGCCACTTATGAGGGTTTTTTTGTAAAGTTTGATTAATTTATTATGAGAAAATGTTGCGTGTGGGCATGAAAAGTATCATTTTAAGTACCTGATGTGCTCCTGAAAGTGGCTTTTTACATGCTGAACTCTAAGTGAAATATAATGTATAGGTATGTCTCATGTGGGAGAGTTTGTCAGTAGCCCATGCTGGCTCCCTCTCTGGCCATATGTGGAAAGGTCTGCCAGCAACCTGCGGATGGTCGTGGGTTTCCCCCGGGCTCTGTCTGGTTTCCTCCCATCATAATGCTGGCCGCCGTCGTATAAGTGAAATATTCTTGAGTAAGGCGTAAAACACCAATCAAATAAATAAATAAATCTTGAGTGTGACATTATTAAGGCATGATACAAACAAATAAGCTAATGAAACATATCAAGTGGTTAGCTTGCTGATGGCAAGCTAGGCATACAGTATTGGTTAATTGGTAATGTTCAGCAGTCTCTTTGTTCTCTTTGAACAGGAAAAATGTAGCGACGTTGTTCTGTTAGTATACTTGCTACGGCATCATGGTGTCGGTTTTTCTTGTGGTGTGTTGTATAACCTAAACATAGCAAAGACATAGAATTTTGGCTTCATTGAAGTTTTGATTTATATTTTCACATTGCCATACATTTGGTATTATTTATGATTCAAATGTTTTGTTTTTTTTCCTTTTGTTGTCTAAATTTGTTTGAAAATATCAGGAATACTGCTAGCCACTTAATGATAACCTGACCATTTACGTGTGGTCCACCAACAACCTGCGGTCAGGAGTTTGTCCCGGGCTCTACCCGTCTTCCTCCCACCATAATGCTGGTCATCGCCGTATAAATGAAATATTCTTAAGTATGGCATAAAACACCAATCAATGTGAATAAATAAATGACTTTACGTGTGCACATATCACTATTTCAGTGCCCTTTGACCCTGATGAACCCAGTGCCAGGGGAGGAGCTGAAGCAACTGACAACTTTCCAGAAATGTCTGCTGTGGAAGATCTACTCTCCTGACAAGGTCAGTGATCAGTCATCCTTCACGCTGTGTTGAATTCTTCTACAGAGGTTGTTCTGAGCTTATTATGATTGTTTCAGGTTGGTTCTGGTTAGGAACAAGGAACGAGGAATTGCACAGTTTTTTGTGTTACATCATCACAACGTTAGAGCATTCATTCTTTAAAACTGCTCTCAGAAAGTCATTATTTTTGCAGTGTTAACACCCAGTGCCACCCGACTCCACCCGACGCCACCCGAGGAAATAGTTCAGACTGTTTACCCTGTTCTGTTAATTTATTACATTTTATATACTAGCCCAGTAAATGGGCAGATTGACCATTGTTCAGTCCCAGGTCAGATCATACCAAGGACATGAAAAAATGTCATGTGTTGCTGCCTCATTTGGCACTTAGCACTCAGAGGTTGGAGCACTTAAACAGGACTGGTCGGCCCAGTGTCAGTCTTATGTGACTGCTTGGATGAGGTGTCATGTCTGGTGTCTTCTTCATTATGTTCCAGTGTCGGCAGCACTTTGACAATTCACCCTGCCACTAGAAGGCACAGTATATATACATACTAAGAGCTCCTTGTTGTCATATGACCGACAAAATTGTTATTGAAGTCCGACGAAAAACTTAAGTATACATACTGTCATGACTGTGCAATAGTGTGATGACATTAGTTGTCAAAGGATGTCACTCAGCTGTCATGGAGTCATATCTCAAAATGTGCGTATGGCTTTCGGGATTTCAGTGACAGTGTGATGCTTCTGTATACATGTGTATTGTGTGTATACATCTTATTCCAGCTGAGTGAGGTGACCCAGGCTCTTGTTGTGTATGAGTTAGGGGCCATCATCCACCCACCAGACCACTACAACATCAGGGAAGTGTACCAGTACACTGATAAGTCCATGCCCACCCTGTTTGTCTACCCTGACTCCCCGGACGGATCAAGGGGCAGCGACAGCACGAAAGGTAAGTGCTTCATAGGTGTGTCTGATTCCGATTAACCCGATGAAACCTGTTGAATGAGATCACCATGTTGGATATATGAACAGTTGCGATCAAAGTGCATCTGAGATACACATTTTGATTTTGAACTTACGAAGCAGCATGATACGCCGAGTTGGATACTGATATAAATTCATGGGCCCAGAATATTTCGTGCATCTGTCCATTGTGAGTGAAAACTGTTCACTGCTTCTTTTTGCATGAAGTTTTCCTAACTTTTTACTTTATAAACTTTTGTCTTGGCTCTTTTGGTGGTTTGTCTCGTCTCATTAGTCTCAGTTGACCCAGAAATTGCATTTTGGCTTATGGATGGTATACGAATGTATGATTTGATGCCTATATTTCAGCAACCTGCGGATGATTGTGGGTTTCCACCGGGCAGAGCCCAATTTCCTCCCACCATAATGCTGGTTGTCGTCATTTAAGTGAAATGTTCAGCGTAGAACAATAATTGAATAAACAGATAAATGAATACTTTCATGCTCCATGTGGTGTTAAACCTTAATCACTCCTTCCTTCATTGCTGCAGGATTTCCTTATGTTGACCCTCTCCATGAGCTGAAGCGTCTGGCCAGAGAGGAGGGTATGGAGGGGAGGCTCCGCATCCTGAACTTTGGAGTTCCTTCCCAGATGGCCGAGGTGAGGCAGGCTATAGAAGACTGTATGAATAATGGCTACTGGATCCTGCTGGAGAACTACCACCTCGCGGAGCCTCTAGACCACCAGACATTCCAGCTCCTCAAGGTAGACATGCCTGTGGGCATCACTGTATTTTCCCTAAGATGGGCATTTTTTCAGGTGATACATTTTGTTTGATTCTGATTGATCTGTTTGGCTCTGCAGGTCACTTAAAAAGGTTTTCTTCTATGAAGTTGGATTATTTTCTTATCAGAAAAACTTAAATATTGGCAGAATTTCTTTTAAGTGAGAAAAACCTAAGTGTTGGCAATGAAAATGTCATTTTACGGGCTCTGTGTGCTTCTGAACCATAGGTTCGCTTCTGTAGGTGAAGTACTGTACACTAATCATTGTAAATCATCTTCCAACCCTTTTGCATAAGACTCTTTTGAGTTAAAAGTTCATGGCCAATAAGCTGTTTTGAATTTATTTCTTTTTTCCCACATCATGTGGGTTTCCTTTAATATTGTAGACAGGATATTTTTAATTTCTCGACAAAATGTTCAAAGTCTAAAACATGACAACATTTATGAATTGAATGTGGGAAATTATTGTTAATTTATCTGGTAAAACCGTACAGAGGATATTTCACAAAGGCTGTGTAAACCCTTTGCTAGCTCCCCTGTACTAAGTGCTGGCATAGCTTATGTTTTACGTTGAGTGTCGGTGACCAATAACCAGGAAAGCGATGTTAAAGAAAATGTTAGGGGTGGTATCTTCAAAAGTACTGCATGTATTGTACTCAGGGTTTGCACACATGTAGAGCACAACAACACGAGGGGGATATTCCTATTGTTGATTCCCTGTGTGCATATTAAATACCGTAAATTACCGAATTCTTCACTTGGCTACTGTGTATTAGAATCTACGTTAAACAAAATGTTGGGGATGGTATGTTAAAAATTCTGCATGTATTGAACTCTGTGTTTGTAGACATGTAGGGCACAATAACACAGGGGGATATTCCATCGTAGATTCCATGTGTGCATATTAAATTCGTAAAATTAACGAATTCCTGACTTTGTGTACTGTGTATTGGAATCTGTGTTAAACAAAATGCTAGTGGTGGTATCTTAAAAAGTACTGCATGTATTGAACTTGGGGTTTGCACACATGTAGAGCACAATAACATGAGGGGGATATTCCATTGTTGATTCCGTGTGTGTATATTAAATACCTAAAATTACCAAATTCCTGACTTAGTGCACTGCATATTAGAATCTATCCCCTACAGGCCATCTCTTTGGTAGCCTTGCTACCACATCTAAATTATGGGCTCCATCCATTTCTCTAACAAACCGGCAGAGCATAGAGGCAGATTCAGTTACTACCTTGTTGTGAGGTTTTAGTGTAAATAAAGTTGTTGGCCTTTGCTATCTAAGGGAGTATAAGGTAGGTTTTTAAAAGTTTACTTGCCCCTGTCCGAAAAGTTGCACGCTGTTGCTTTCAGCTTTGGAGATTTGTACGTGTCAAAGGATAGCCAAGTTTCCACATGCCGAGTTTCCTACATTCATTAATAAATCTGATTCTTGTTTCATAATCGAATGAACAATTGGTATTATATGTTTGGCACTCTTGTTATACATTGCATTAAGCTTGCATCAGTGTGGAATATTTATTGCAAGTAGCCTGGAAAATATGAATTTTGAACCTCAAATCTGTGAAGGGTACCAGCCCTGTTACAGACTATCCAGCAGCCACTGGCATTTCTAATATTTAACAGAAAACATGTCAGTTTTGTTCTGTGTTGAGTTTTGTAAATTGTTCACATATGTTCTGGCTGCACTGCTTTGGTTTAATAATTTGATTCTTGTGTCAACATTTTGTTTACTTCATTTGAAATGTTCCTTGAGACATAATTGCATATCTTTCAGACGATTATACACAGTAAATCTGACAAGCGTTCATGTAGTTCCATGTTGGAAGAAGGCTCCAGCCACAACAGTGATGGTGTACAGTCTGTGGTCCGGTCTCTGGCCCCCTCCCCCTCTCCTGGGACCATCCCTGTCTGTGACACCTTCCGTCTCTTCATCACCACATCTGTCTGTGAGAGCCGTCTACCACCAGGTAAGTCTTACACGGTACTGTCCCTGGCTTTCTCTCCCTCTACCGGGACCATCTCTGTTTGCGACAGCCGTCTTTCCCCTAACCACGTCAGGTTGGACGTGTTTTATTTTCACAATTTATCAGAACTATATGAATTTACATTTGGAAACTTTGTCAGATGGCTTTGATATGTTCTGTTACAATTTGTGAATGTAACCAAGGCATTATTATGGGGAATCGGCCAGTAAAATCATGTTACTTATTAAATGTGAATCACATGATTTCACTGTGAGAGAAGCGCTATGATGTTCTTTAGAAAGATGGATGTATTCATTTTATGAACCTGTTATTGTACACTGAAACACCTGGAAAGCGCAAGATGGAAATTGGATGCAATAATATGACAAACGGCTGTTGAAACTGAAAGGTGTTTGCAAAACAGGTTTATCAGTCAACAAACCATGGAAGAATGTCTTCCTGACCAGAACAAACTTTTACCACTCATAAATGTTAGTCTCAGTACTGTTATGAACTGAATCATATGAAAAATAAATTCACCAGTCTCTGTGTTTTGCATTTTCAATGCATGTCAGCATACAAATAATTACAAATCAGACTGATGCTAAGCTGTGTTCTTGTTCTTGTCAGGACTGGTGATTCAGCATGGGCTGAAGGTGAGCTGTGAGAATACTCGTAACTTCCGGAGCAGTTTACACAAGGCCTACAGGAATGTGGCCTACCTCCTTAATAGCAAGCTGCAGGCTTCTGCCAGGGCAAGGCAAGTGGTGAGTAATTAACATTGAATATTTAATCCATTTGTTTTCAATAAATGTACTTTCAGGCTTGGTAAAAATGTTTACTGTTTAACAGTGTAAGGTGTGCAGATTGTTAACTACAAATACGATAATGGAGGATTCGGTGACAACTACAGGAATGTCCATTTACCGTAGTGGTTTGAACTACAAAACTCATCAACACCAAATTTGTGCATTTGGTCTACAGTTGATGCTGAACTCCAGGATTTCATCCTTGAAATAATGGTATTCGAATTTATGGGCAACGGTATTATTGTTAGTAGAGATCACATTTTCTGGATATAGCACTGATTTGGTCCTGAAAATTTGCTGACGCCACGCGGGATTTCAAACCAGCGATCTCAGAGTCAGACACCAAATGGCCAGCAATACATCTAGACTGCTCTCTGTGGCTGCCAGTTTTCAGCACTGGAACCTGGGCCATATCCAGATAGTGTAATGACTAATAACAGTGATACTGTTACTTAAACTCACTTTCTGAATGATATGAGTCAATTAGAGATTTATGAATGCCTGGAATAAACGAATGCCCATTGCTAAGTTCCTGACCAACCTGTTGATTTAGCTGACTGATGAGGGTAGGATTCAAGTCAGCGACCTCATTGGTGCGAGGCTGATTGGTTACAGGATGACCAAGCAGTGCATGTATACTGGTATTCAGTCATGGTTCTACAGTTTTCTGTATAATCTGTGCACTGACTACATGAGATTTGTAGAGGTTCCTGCTGGCTTCCTCTCCGGTCGTACGTGGGAATATCCCCCAGACTGTGCTCGGCTTCCTCCCACCCTCCCGTTGTGTAGGTGAAATATTCTTGAGTACGGTGTAAAAACACTAATCAAATAACTATATACCTGTTGTTTTGACAAACTGTATAATTTGCTGTTTTTGTTGCTGTCTTCAGGGTGACTTGGAGGACAAGAGTTCTTACATCATGCCACTAGCACTCCTCCATGCTGTCTTGCTTCAGAGGCGTTACTACGGCAACATAGGCTCAGTCGCTAACAACTATTGGTCAGTTGTTGACCTGGTCTCTGCAGCAGAGATGTTCAAGTCTTTGTCAGTTCAGTGTAACTGCATGGAGACTGTGTCTGAGGTCATGACCCAGGTGTACTCCAATTATTGCACAGATCTTCAGGACTCTGAGGTTGTCAAAGCTATCGGGACAGCCATCTTGAAATTCCCTGGACAGCAACCTGAGGTACATGTAAGTCATGCTAAATTAAAAGAGTGCACAAAATTCAAGGGACCCATGTCTCATAAGTTTCCCAACAACCTGGATGCTTTGCAGGATGTTGAGTAAATTTCCCTTACATATTTTCAGAATTGTTTTTGTACATATAGATGTACCTGCTGGTTGGATGTTCTTCTCTAACATGTCTAAGCCTTACCCTGTGTCTGTTGTGTTTACCCTGTGTCGTTTGTGCTTACCCTGTTCCTATTGTGTCTGTTGTGTTTAGGCTGTGCCTCTTGTATTTCAGACCTCAGACACAGGTTGTGCCTGCCTGCTGGATCACCTACTCTCTGAGGGTGGAAAGCCTGTATTTAACCTGAAGTCATCCCTGGATTCCCTCCATGAGCTCAACGCCTCTACCTTTTCTCTGCCTGACTCAGCAGATCAACAACTGGCTGTTGCAATCAGCAGGTGAGAAAAGGAATAAGAACGTTGCGAAGACTTACTGGCTAAAAATAAATGAGAACTAGTATTTGCCTCTGGCCTGTACATTTGAAATATAAATTGTAGTGCTGTGTTTCATTCCCTTTATTTAATGGTGCATTTTCCCTTTCCATCTACTCGTTAAGATCCGGATAAGATCTTGACTTTGAAGTGAATCAAGATGTAAACAAAAGCTGCTTTTTGTTTAATCAAAGCTTATATATTTTGTGCGCTTTGTTACTTTAAAGTGACATTTGATAAAGATTGTGTTATTCACGTTCATTAATCGCAGTTATGCATACATAGATGTATTCTCTCTAAATATCGATGATTTTCCCTGGGCACTTTGGTTTCCTCCAGCCCTAAAACTGACTTCCATTGTATAAGAGAAAAATGAAAACACCCGTGAAATAAGCCAGATGGCAGTTTTGATTGCACTTGACTTCCATTGTATAAGAGAAAAATGAAAACACCCGTGAAATAAGCCAGATGGCAGTTTTGATTGCACTTGACTTCCATTGTATAAGAGAAAAATGAAAACACCCGTGAAATAAGCCAGATGGCAGTTTTGATTGCACTTGACTTCCATTGTATAAGAGAAAAATGAAAACACCCGTGAAATAAGCCAGATAGCAGTTTTGATTGCACTTGACTTCCATTGTATAAGAGAAAAATGAAAACACCCGTGAAATAAGCCAGATAGCAGTTTTGATTGCACTTGACCATAATTTTTCTGCTGTTTGACCCACATGGCTGTGATAAATCATTGTTCCAGTAAACCTCTGCAGTCACAAAGAATCTAGTCCCTTTTGTGCGATTTATGGAAGACTTTGTGAGGTCTGAGACAATACATGAACTCTAGGGCAGTTTCAAGTTGAAAAATTTGTAGAATACACGTAAAAAATTAGTAATCATGGTCTGTCACCGAAGTCTGTAATGTTAAAGCCTAGTCACAGATCACCATGTACTTCTGTGTATCCCGTGTTTGACTCATTGTGCTCATGGCCAATGATGCACAACTTGAAACAGCTATATGACTTAGATAAACAAGTACTTTGGGTGAGATTTAATGAAGACTGCATGATGATATACTCTCATAACATATTCACATGTGTGAATGTCTCAGGTCATTGTCCAAGGATATGATCCAGACACTGGGTGCTCCTGAACTACTGACCACAGTGGTGAATTCCCCGACAGAAACCAACGTCAAACAGTGCCTCCGTCTTCTGGAGGAAACCCTGGCATCTTGTCCACGGTTACCAGAGACGAGCCGGGACCAGCTGTACCCACTTGACGTCTTCTTCCACTACGAGACCCAGAAGTACCAGATGCTTCTCACAACACTGCAAGACGACTCACGGCTCCTCCTGCTGCATGCACAAGGCCAGACAACTCTGTCAGAGGACCTACTGAAAGTCCGCGCAGCCCTGGCCTGTGATGAAGTCCCTGGGGCCTGGCTGACCCACACCTTCCCCTCAGGGAATGGCTTCACGGCCTGGATCCAAGCTCTCCCGCAGCGGCTGGGTCGTCTAGTAGGGTACTTAGACAGGGAGTTGACTGACCACAGCTATGACTTGTCCACGTTTCTCCACCCGGGTCAGTTTCTGCAGGCCGCTCTTCAGGACTATGCCAGACAACAGTTCAAGAATGCTGAATTCCTTCAGTATCAGGCCCAGGTAAGAGTGGCTGTTTGATTGTACACGTTTTAGCTCAAATTATTATGTTTCTCCCTTGAGTACATTTGAACATGTTTGAAACATTATCTAATTGACCCCCTTCAGTTTACATTTGTGTTCTGTCATTTGCCATCCCCGGCTTTTATATATATATATCTCTTGGGGCCTGCTCCTGTGTTTAGTTTTCTGTTTGTCATACAAGTTGTAGGCTAACTTTTTCTGTACAGTGTCTTTTGTACACCTGTATGGCGTGCTTATTTTAGTCAGGGAAGACAACTCTACAGCAGAAAGCCTACTACCACGTGTTTGATCATAGTAATGGCCCTTGGATGTAACCGGGGTGTTATGCAGTTGTTGTGGTAGAGTTGGTCAGGCAGACCAGCAGATCGCTCCAAATGCTGGTCTTGTCTGACATTTGTTATGAAGAGTACACTGTAGATATGTGAGTGTGAGATGTTAAAATAAATAAATTTAACGACTGTGAGTTACAATTAGGAGACCAGTGTGAACTATAGTCAGAATCTACCAAACATAGCCAACAAGCATCATAATAATGAAAAACGCCATCTGCACACAGCTGACATGGTGTGTAAACACATCGACACAACAAACCATTGGAAGTTAAAGACAGTTTATCTCATAACAGGTAATTGTTTTTTCTTATTCATTAAATTATAAATTTTTGTACAGTATTCAGGGGAACTAAAATTTCATGCCAGATATGATAAAGAATCAGCCTTAAATAATATCCTTTCTCTAAAGCAGAAATAACCTGAATGACCTAGACTTTTGTCCATTACAAAGGTGCATATTTTTTATAGATTTTGAGAGTTCCATTGACTGTTGAGAGCTGTTTTAAAGTTTGTTTAGAAGTGATATTCGTTTGAAAAAATGCAAGTTTTAGTTCAAAGGTAATATTTTGTGGCATTTATTTGCCTCTAAAAGTGCATTTTTTTTGGGGGGGGGGAGAAATTTTAGGTCATTTCAGTATTTTTTGAATAGACATGACTGGGGTAGGAAATGACAACCAGTTTGAAATCTATAATACTTTCATTTTCTACCTTGTGTTTGTTTAAATGTATGGAGACAACAGTTAAACTTGAAATGTTGAATGTTTTCATGAAGCTTCCAGGTTTGCCAGCTCAGCATTAAAGCTCATCTGTGCACATTTGAATGCCAAATTAAACACTTTGGAAAGAGATGGGTAGAAGGCTACCAGACGATAAGTTCTGAATTAGTTACAATGTATGCTTTTGAGTTTGTACGTTGGAAAAAACACATGCGAAGTAAAACTGCAGTTTTTTTGTGTTACAAGCAGAGGAGGGAGGCGAATTATCTGGTTTGGGAAGGAATAAAAGATACTGATGGTTGAGAGTTTTAAATATGTTTTGCCATTGTATATGTGACTTTGTTTATTCAATTACAGGATATTAAGGTGCATTTTTTTTCTTTTAACAAAATGTGTGTTCAGTAGATGATGATCTGTGTGTATTGCACTGTAGATACATACTGTACACACACAGACTGCTGATGTCAGAGGTGGCTGGTGTCAAGCCCCCTCACCCCACAGCTGTTTATATCCCTCCCTAGAACCTCTTTACCTCCAGCCTGCCTTTCATCTGGCAGGGGTCATGACCTTTGCTGGGGTCAGCTGGGTTAAAGGCACAGGGGTCATCACTTGTCTGGGGCTGGAACTTTTATCCCTGGGTTGTGGTCTTCAATGATGTATCAACATAATTATCCGGGATTCAAAATGAGAAAAAAGTGCAGGACATGGTGTATGCATTTCCATGTATCTGCAGTCAGACTAAGTTAACTGCAATCTTTGAGGGTCTTTGTTGGATGGATTTAATTTTACATCAGAGGGTTTTTGAGGTACCTACATATATAGCTTATGGAGTACAGGAGTTGAGGACCATTTTACTCTGCCATAAGCATGGCAACTCGTGCTTGTACTGTGTAAAGGAAAGGTAATTAACATACTTCAGGTGAATTAATAAAAGAAGGAGTAGTAATGAAATCATTAAATGCATTTATCACTGTAGATACACATGAAATACTCTCCTGCTCTGTTTCTGGCTTATCTTCTTCTTCTAGGGTGATCAGACTGTATCTTGTACATGTACTTGTGGCAGTAAGGTTGAATTATTGAGTAGATAAGTTCTCTGTCTCATCAGATCTCAACAGTCACAAAGCTCATCTATAAAACAGACGTCAGGAACCCTGGTCAAGTTCTTTAAAGGAATTTCTCATCGTTTTTATAATGAAAATGTTGTATTTTAATGAGTGATTTGTAAGAAAGGAAGTTTAAATGTGAAACAGCTTCTTGGAATTTTTCTGAAGAGTGGCATGTTAAAGGTATTTTGAGTGCAAAGATGCATTTAACTTTAAATATTTGTAGCCAGGCTAATGGCTGAAGTTGATCTAGATGCTGTCTGCTAACAGTACATGGATATTTTAATAATATGTTTGTTATTTTGCTGGAAGAAATTTGCGTTTATTAGTAACGATGCACAATAAAGATATTTTGTATCATCATCCTGTTAGACTTAATTCTGAATTATAGCCAAGTGCGAAGTCTTCAGTATATGAATTTATGGTATGAAGTATTTTTAAGTTACTGGAGTTATTGATTCCAGCAAATACTTGTTTTAAAACATCCTGTGGTCAGAGGCATATGGGATGGAAAGGCCTGCATGTGTATGTGTACATTTTCAAATTTCTAAGGGTGGGGATTATTAGGGTATTTACGTTTAGTACTCAGCCAGTTTGCTGACTAACCAGTGGCCCCCAGTGGTAAATTATCCCTGAGGGTATGGGAAACCTGACTCCAGTCTAACTGTCAGGGTGAAGAAACAAATAGAGCATCATTTCAGGTATGAGGTAAGGGAGATGATGTTACACCACTGAGTGGGATCTGGGGTTCAGGGGGTGGGAGGGAGGGGGTGTAAGGGGTGAGTTGGAGCGGGGAATCTGAGGGCAGTGTAGGCCACTGGAACTTCTTAGTAGTGTACATCTCCAGGTGTTGGTATTGATGATGGGCAGGGTTTTGTATGGGGCAGACGTGTGCTGTCTTCTCCTGCAAATGTGCACATCAGTCATCTGTTTGTAAAGCTCTCTCTATATATATGTGTTACACATGAACCATAAGCCTGTGGTTTACATGTATGTGATTCTGATACTATAGAGGGCAATGTGACATACATGTCTACTGGATTTTCTGCTCCTGGCCCAACCTGGTCCAACCTGGTATAAACTTGATGATACAGTTGGGAACAGATTTGATAGGAATCATAGGTGTGAAATGTTGTCTCTAAAGCCATAAAAGAGCAGTATGTATTTGGGATACATTATTAATTATGTAACTTTGGAACTGAAGAACAATCAAATAAATAATAAATAAATATTAATTTGATTCTTATAAATGTGTCATTATAGCAAAATGTGTAAGTTGGTATGGTGGAAAAAAATTTGTTTACTCTATCATTGGTGGAAACAAAGTAAATGATTTATTTTTGAAAGCACATGATTATAATTATATTGTCATAATTGTTTATTTTGTTGGGGGGGGGGGGGGTTAAATTTGAGATTTTTAGTAATTAATACAAAAATTGAAAGGTATGGCCCTAAAGCATGTAATGCCTTTTATCTGTATGTATTACCTGTGTTGTTTTATTTTATAATTTCTTTAAAACTTTATGATTAGCCCAAGGATTTTACAGAAAGTTTGAGGTACACTCAACGAAGTGAAACCCAATTTGTTTGCCTCCTTATCTTGTGAAATGTTACTCAGCAACACTTAGATATTCAACCATAGGGTTTCATTTTAAAAGTTTGTTGATCTACTAGAAAGCTGACATGACCGCCTTGAAAGCAGAAGATGTAGTTCATTGATTTCCACTTCGTTGCCAGCATTCGTTCCAGAAAGGTGTGAAAAGCTTTCTAATTACCCTCGGTTGAGCAGCTACAGTAAACATCACCTGTTTATCTTACCCTGCATTCAAGCTATACTCCTACAAACATGTCTAGGCCAGTGGGGCTGGTGGGTGGCTGAGCAGATCACTGCTGACAGTGAAACACTCTACAGTAAGTCCCCTAAAGATCCCATACAGCGTAGGTAGGAATGGTAAGGTAAGCACCCATGGGGGAACATACTGCTGTAAGTCCAGTAAAGATCCCATACAGGGTAAGTAGGAATGGTAAGGTAAGCACCCATGGGGGAACATACTGCTGTAAGTCCAGTAAAGATCCCATACAGGGTAAGTAGGAATGGTAAGGTAAGCACCCATGAGGGAACATACTGCTGTAAGTCCAGTAAAGATCCCATACAGGGTAGGTAGGAATGGTAAGGTAAGCACTCATGAGGGAACATACTGCTGTAAGTCCAGTAAAGATCCCGTACAGGGTAGGTAGGAATTGTAATATAAGCACCCATGGGGGAACATACTGCTGTAAGTCCAGTAAAGATCCCATACAGGCTAGGTAGGAATGGTAAGGTAAGCACCCATGGGGGAACATACTGCTGTAAGTCCAGTAAAGATCCCGTACAGGGTAGGTAGGAATTGTAATATAAGCACCCATGGGGGAGCATACTGCTGTAAGTCCAGTAAAGATCCCGTACAGGGTAGGTAGGAATTGTAATAATAGCACCCATGGGGGAGCATACTGCTGTAAGTCCAGTAAAGATCCCATACAGGGTAGGTAGGAATGGTAAGGTAAGCACCCATGGGGGAACATACTGCTGTAAGTCCAGTAAAGATCCCATACAGCGTAGGTAGGAATGGTAAGGTAAGCACCCATGGGGGAACATACTGCTGTAAGTCCAGTAAAGATCCCGTACAGGGTAGGTAGGAATTGTAATATAAGCACCCATGGGGGAGCATACTGCTGTAAGTCCAGTAAAGATCCGTTACAGGGTAGGTAGGAATGGTAAGGTAAGCATCCATGAGGGAGCATACTGCTGTAAGTCCAGTAAAGATACCGTACAGGGTAGGTAGGAATTGTAAGGTAAGCACCCATGGGGGAACATACTGCTGTAAGTCCAGTAAAGATCCCATACAGGGTAGGTAGGAATGGTAAGGTAAGCATCCATGGGGGAGCATACTGCTGTAAGTCCAGTAAAGATACTGTACAGGGTAGGTAGGAATTGTAATATAAGCACCCATGGGGGAACATACTGCTGTAAGTCCAGTAAAGATCCCATACAGCGTAGGTAGGAATGGTAAGGTAAGCACCCATGGGGGAACATACTGCTGTAAGTCCAGTAAAGATCCGGTACAGGGTAGGTAGGAATTGTAATATAAGCACCCATGGGGGAGCATACTGCTGTAAGTCCAGTAAAGATCCCATACAGGGTAGGTAGGAATGGTAAGGTAAGCATCCATGGGGGAACATACTGCTGTAAGTCCAGTAAAGATACCGTACAGGGTAGGTAGGAATGGTAAGGTAAGCACCCATGGGGGAACATACTGCTGTAAGTCCAGTAAAGATCCCATACAGGGTAGGTAGGAATGGTAAGGTAAGCATCCATGGGGGAGCATACTGCTGTAAGTCCAGTAAAGATACTGTACAGGGTAGGTAGGAATGGTAAGGTAAGCATCCATGGGGGAGCATACTGCTGTAAGTCCAGTAAAGATACCGTACAGGGTAGGTAGGAATTGTAATATAAGCACCCATGGGGGAGCATACTGCTGTAAGTCCAGTAAAGATCCCATACAGGGGAGGTAGGAATGGTAAGGTAAGCACCCATGGGGGAGCATACTGCTGTAAGTCCAGTAGATAGGAACAGAAGAGTAAGGACATCCCCATCAGGAAACACGGTGCAGTAAGTCCCTTAAAAATGACATACAGGGTAAATAGAGACAGTAGAGTGAGCACAGCCCCATCTAGAAACATTGTGCATAAAACGTCCTTAAAGATCACATATCCGTATAGATAGGAACATTAGGGTAAGCACTGCCCCATCAGAAAAGACAGTGCATTATGGTGGGATTAAGATCACATAAATGGTAGAAGGATCTCTTACAAGAGTAAGCTTGTTTAAAAGCATAGATATTGTTTACAATGTGATTGTAAACAGAAGGCTTTGAAGGTTGGATGGTGTTTTGGACAACCAAGAGGCCGTTAAGAGAGTTGGGTGGTGTGTCGGAGGGTTGAGACGCCGTTTTAGGTGTTTGAATAACTGTTTAGAAGTCCAGGTGGTCTTTTAGAGGTGTAAGAGATTGTTTAAAAGGTTGGATGGTCTTTTGGATGTATAACTGTTTAGAAGGTTGAATGGTCTTTTGGAGGTGCAAGAGACTGTTTAAAAGGTTGGATGGTCTTTTGGAGGTGCAAGAGACTGTTTAAAAGGTTGGATGGTCTTTTGGAGGTGCAAGAGACTGTTTAAAAGGTTGGATGGTCTTTTAGAGGTGCAAGAGACTGTTTAATAGGTTGGATGGTCTTTTAGAGGTGCAAGAGACTGTTTAAAAGGTTGGATGGTCTTTTAGAGGTGCAAGAGACTGTTTAAAAGGTTGGATGGTCTTTTAGAGGTGCAAGAGACTATTTAAAAGGTTGAATGGTCTTTTAGAGGTGCAAGAGACTGTTTAAAAGGTTGGATGGTCTTTTAGAGGTTGCAGTGACGGTTTGAAAAGGCAACTTGTGTTTTGAAGGTTTAAGGTTGTTCAGAAGGTAGAATGGTGTATGGTGAGATACAAGGTACTGTTTAGAAGGTTGGATGGTGAAGTGGCTATTTTAGAGACTGATTGAAAGGTTGGATGGTGTTTTGGAGATTTTAAGAGACCGTTTATGCTGGTAAAGGTAGTAGCGCCTGCTGGGAGCCGCTAAGCGACAGACGGTGTGTTTTGGCAGCTTTTCCTTCCCATCACTCTATCATGTGTTTATTGCTCTTGTCATAAAGGATTTCTCAGTGTTTTCCCTGGCCCAAGGTGTACCCCCAACTCTATTATTTCACAGCACCTCACACCACACCCAATACCTGTAAATAGCCACTCTTACACATTGTGTAAACAACAAGTTTAAACTAATGCAGGATTTTGCGCCGTTGAAAAGGGGGCAGGCCCAGTTGTGTGGATTGATTGCAATGTGCATGGGGCACAAGTTCAATCCACGTTGGTGCCCATTTTGTAAAACTTGACAGAGGATTGTCAGAAACGTCCAGATTTTGTACCCGAACATGGAGTGGGAGTAATGGAGCTTAAAATATTGCCTAACGTTTTATACATTTCATCTACTCTCTAGATTCACAGCTGGAGATTTCGCTATTGATCAAGCAGATAATGTCAGTATATGGCGTCAAGAGAGAACAGTTTGATTGTGTTCCCTGAATTGAGGTACCTCACGAACACAACGCTTAAACACTTGTGGTCATGTGGTGATGTATGTACAGGAGATTGTGTGGGGATACAGTTGTGGTCATGTGGTGATGCATGTACACAAGATTGTGTGGGGATACAGTTGCAGTAATGCATGTATTATGATAACACTGACACTGATAAGCTTCTTATGGTAAGCAGTCTCCATTGGTACGTTCCCTCGCTCTCACTATTTGTGGGGCCTTAGTGACACGGACAAGAGCTGTCAATGTTCAGACACCGCAGTGCTGGTGGAAGACCACTTGTCCCAATATGATGTCGATATCTGTAGGTCGCACGGCGGACAGTTCATAAGTATCTTACCAAAGGTCGGTGGTGTATGCCAGATGTCAGGGTTGTGCATGTGAAAAATGCTTGAATATGGCGTTAATTAAGCAATACGAAGCAGAGTATCCAAAGTACAGTTGAATGAGTCACCCAGTCACCCAGTCAACCCTAGATCTGGTTTGGTCTTTGTTAGTGAAGCTGACTGTGTGCCCTTGTGGGTGCTGAGCTGACCCTGTTGCTACTATCACAGTGGTATATATGTGAGCTGTGGAAGATGAAAATGATGATTTAATTGATGTCGGCCATAGTGTTTTAGGGCATGTAAGCTCCGGATGGATCTAGCAAAAACACACTGCACAGATCAAAAGCGGTAGAAAGCAAAAACACTGACACGCCATTGAAGGCTTGATTATTATTTTCTCTTCACAAAGCTGTGTTGTATCTGCCTCAATACCCAGCCTCTATACCGGCTTATTTGGCCTGCCTGCTGGTTGGTGGTTGTTTTGATGGCAGTGTTTATCAAGGGGAGCCAGGTGATCGAGGGAGCTTCACACTGTTATCTGTCTGGGGCATTCCTGGGGCTGGAGATAAACTCACTCACCTGCACTGGCTACAATGCACACCTAGCAATACATGTACATCCACTCCATAATAGCTACCTTTTTAAAGCATTAGCAAATAGGGAATCTCCACTGGCACCTGGCCATGAGTGGGTGTGTCAATTTTTTTTGGTCAGCTTGTGTGGTGAAATGTACATCTCATGAAGTGTTGTGTTTCACCTGAAGTTTAGCATTTTTTCAAGTCACACATTTTTCTTGATTCTGATTGATTCATCCACCTACTAGGTAAGAGGTTTTTTTTGTGGAGTTACTTTCTTATTGGGAAAACCAGTGTAACTGGCATCAAAAGTGTGGGCAGCCTTTGAGGTGCTCTTGAAAGAACACTCAAGCACATGTTAAACTTCAGGTGAAATGCAGCAATTAGGTGTCAAAGACTTTTTAGATCTGGTGCACTATTTCACACTACCGTTGTCAGGATCCGATTAATAATTTTTGAACAACGTTGATTCAGATGCATATTAGGGTGAGTTAACTGCAAAAGGTGGGTTTTGGTTGGGGGGGGGGGGAGTATGCGTTTTGTAAACCCCTGGTGCAGTGTCTTGCCACCAGCAATCATATTTCTGGAATATGTTACCTTTTTTGTGCCCAGTGCTCTGTGCAGCTCTGTGCTGAAGCACTTGCTTCATGTTACCCTCTCCAGAGAAATTTGGCAGAAGCTGTTAAAGTTTTACTGCTGTTGAATGCAGATTTTGCAGTGTAATATTACCTGGAGTAAACAATATGCACAAAAACCATTCATCTGTCCATATTACGCAGAGCAGAGCATAGTGGTTTTGATGGCATTTTTGGTCCAAATGTGTGAATGGGATCAAGGGAGTGTAAAGAAAGATACACCTATATTCATGAAGAAGACAGAAAGTATCCATGAAGTCAACCTGTACTCTTCAAATGTCTCTTAATACATGGGTATGCCATGAATTCTTTGATTTCAAGGAAATGACCGACTATTCTCAGAGTTCAGTTGATGTTGGAAAATTTTTTTCTAGTTTTCTTTGGAAGGCAGGATAATATCTAATGGAAATTTTAAGATTTAGTGCCAGAAGTTATATTGTATAGCTTTCATCTACCTGTAAAAATTGTCTTTTTCCGTCGAATTTTTAGGTATAATAGAGTACAGATGAAGAAATATGTCTACTGCTATGTGTAGTCTGACCACATAGTGCTTAATCTGAATGGACATGCAACTGGTTTTAGTTTCAATAATTAAATGTTAATGAATTTCTGTGAAAACGAATCCGAGAAATATTGGCTGTATTGTTGCTGATCTGTGGCATATCCTGTGAAGCACATGCATCAGCCATTAAATGGCTCTGTCTCTTCTTCTGTTGGCTGCATGGACACCCGATATTACTGGTTGTGTTGGTGAGTTGTGCAGTTCTGAAGTTGATGCACGTAGGTATTTGTATGAGGAAGTTTTGATGATGATGGTGTAGATGAACAGCTGGGATTAAATCCTCATTATGTATAGCACACCAATACAGATCCAGGCATCCTTTTGTACCAATGGTTACTCATCTGTTTAGATAAGTCACAAACAGCCCTTAGGCCTTACACTTGTTTGCAATCAGATCCCGAATATATCAGCCAGTGTTATCTGGGAAGTATTTGTGCATCCCCCCAGGCTACCTCGTTGAGCACCCCAGGGGCTGAGGGTAAAGGTGGGGGTTGCGTCCACCCTGGCCAAAGTGTATCAGTGGTAAGATGCTATCATATTGACCCCCGTCACCCCTCTCACATTTGTATAACTGTATCAGCTACCAAATCCGCACCCACCAGCCTCACCCCCCAGAAACGCCACTCTCTATTTACATCCGGCGGAAGATGTTTGCAGAACTCGTGCAGTTTCTGTTTGTGTTAGCAGCCACTTGACTAAAAATATGGTCTCAGGTATATGTAAACACATAATTTCAGTTGTCAGCCTTTCTGCCTGGAAGATGTATTGTACCAGTAAGAGGTCGGAAGCTCTGTCAGTAGAGCCTACAGCAGCCATGTGGTTGTGGTCATCTCTGGCTTGCCCTGCTGTAAGGCTGTATTCTGATGAATATGGGCTGTAAATTACAGGCTTTGATCTAGTAACTCAGTCATTATTATTTTGTACGTCTTCAGGTGATTCTCTGATTACTTGGTCAAGCCTTGTATGCATTCCATGGTACATGTAGTCACATCATGCATTCCAGGGTACATGTAGTCACATCATGCATTCCATGGTACAGGTAGTCACATCATGCATTTTCCAGGGTACATGTAGTCAAATCATGCATTCCAGGGTACATGTAGTCACATCATGCATTTTCCAGGGTACATGTAGTCACATCATGCATTTTACAGGGTACATGTAGTCACATCATACATTCCAGGGTACATGTAGTCACATCATGCATTTTCCAGGGTACATGTAGTCACATCATGCATTTTCCAGGGTACTCACATCATATGCTCTGTGATGGGATACGGTAATATGTGGGATCGGTGACATCCATATCATATATGCATGTATATTTATATATGTCCAACAAGTGCAAAATAATGCTAAAACACAAGCGCAAAATCATGCTAAAACACAATTTCAGTTGTCGGCAATTGTGCCTAAAGATGTACCCATAAGAGGCCAGAAGCTCTGTCAATACAGCAGACAGCAGCCATGTGGATGTTGTCATCTCTAACTTGGTCAGTTGTACAGCTATATATTAATGAACTTGCACTGTAAATTTGATCTAGATGACTCCGTCACAATTCATTTTTACATCTGCAGGTGATTCTCTGACTACTGGAGCAGTTGTAGCATGCATGCATGCCAGGGTATGCTAGCATTATACATGTAGTTATGCAATATACTCAATCAGAGGATATGATATATATGGGGTCAGTAACACTCAAATATGTATCAATATAAAGTTTCATTATTAATTTTCCATCACATCAACAAGCAGATGCTGAACCAGCAAACAGTGATCTAGAAACAGTGGCATCAACACATTTTTGTCTTGTCTCATTGTTGGATGTCTTTGCTCTTCGGACACCACATATGGCATCGCATTTGTACGTGTGACTGGCGGTGTCCATTGAAACCAGAGTATTTAGCGTAAAGCAGGATAAATGTTTGTGTACCAGGCTAGAAGTTCTCTACAGGCAGCTGTTACCGGGTGTCAACTCAAGGTTTCACAAGGTAGTTAATGTCAGGGAATAAAAGAGGCAAACACCAGTGTATGGAGACCATTCCTTGTTGAACATAATCTACTTACATCAAGATGACATCATATCTCAGAGATCTAGCAGCCTCTGCCCTTGTGGCTCGCAGGCCACCCTTTATATACTGAGAGCACAGAGCTCAGTGAGAGCATTGTTTTGATAATCTACTAGCCTACAGCTGGACAAGCCTAGTTGTTTTACTTTAACAGGTTTCAGGTTGATTTATAAAACAATGTGTAACTTCAACATGGTAAATATAAATATCACAATATTCAGAAAAAGACAAGCTATTAGAACTTGTAAAAATAAACAATACAAAATCAAAGGTCAAGAAGTTAGAGCCAACTAAAAGCACAAATGACCAGCCTTCCTATTTGCTTTTCACCTTTTTGAGTTACTAATATATTCTACATAGTTTCTAACCCTCACTTAATTTACATCATTTGAAAGTTTGTTTCAAGACAAACAAATTGGTTTATAGATCATCACAGAGAAGCACAGACTTTACAAGTTATAAAGGCCTTTCTGTTAAATAAAAACACAAACACATATACTAGTATGGCTCCACTGTGTGAGGCATCCCTAATACACATGTCTGGGCCTGTGGCTAAGTATCAGGTAAAGGTGGGGTGGGGTTGGGGAGTGAACTACATGTGCCTGGATAAGTATTACCAGTCAATAAGCTCAGCGTAGCATAACAAAGGACCTGTGTTACACAGCCCAGTAGTGTGGTAAACTCGTCCTTACATTTCATATCTTATTAGCTGCGATTAACCTCCATAAGTCAGCTGTTCTGTCCGTTTTTAGATCTTTTAGCGGCCTCTGTGTTTTAACTTCGGCCATTTATTTAACCAGTGGCCTAAGTGCAAGATGACTTGAAATCATATGACAGTGATGTAAGTGGAGGCTTATATTTCAGTAGATTGTAATGGGGTTGTTTTTTGGGGTGTTGGGGGAGGGGATCTATGTTGCACATAGTAGCTTTTCCACTGTTCCATTGGAATGAAAGCTTGTGACTATATTTCACAGTTCCTGATAGTTCTCAGAAGCATAAAGCCTTAGTGGCTCTGAATATATAATGAACATGTATCTGTATCAGCTGATCTAAATGTACAGATAAACAGTCCTGATCTGCAGACCTCAAGGGGCACAGTTCTGATGTGTAGCCCTCCAGGGAAGGGGGGGGGGCACATGAGTCAATGATCCTGGCTGCTGTGATTACACCCATGCATCTGTATGTAATAGTTTATCCTGGCCCAACCTGTGCCAGGTACAGGGCCCAGTTCGAGCAGTCAGTCCATGTATATGAGGTATGGCCATTAAACAGCGCTGCCCTGACGGCATGTAGCAGAAGATATGAGGGCGATAAACCATTAGCCTCTTCAGCATTCCAGGCTGCAGTAATGTTTATACGAGGGCTCTAAATCAGCTTGTAAGCGCATGTATTTTACTCCCCAAGTTTTCTGTTTTCTGACACCTTGCGTAAAAGTCTGAAGTTGTCAGCTGGTGATTTGTGGTTTGATTGAGCATCACTTTACATTACAACTGCTGAGCATCAAGATCGTTTCACTTCACGTGTAGCTCGTCTTACACGCTTGTTGTCTTGTATATCTGATGGGGACTGGGCCAACCGTTTCTTCACCAATAAGATATGTTGAAAAATTGTTTTACTAAAATTGTGATATGGGAAAGGTTTTATGATATTTCATAATACATCATTGGTTGGTGGAAACCTAGCTGACTTCTCACTGAACTCCTTACAGTCTGCTTACTGAGTGCATTGAAGGAATAATATATCCACATCATTACTCTACCAAGAAGGAAAATAGGACAGAAAATGTCTGAAAATTAAGAGGATTAAATTAGGGACATGCATATGTGGCAATATGACCCCATGCCTCTCACCAATGCGGTCGCTGTGAGTTCAAGTCCAGCTCATGCTGGCTTCTTCTCCAGCTGTACGTGGGAAGTTCCGCCAGCAACCTGCAGATGGTCGTGGGTTTCCCCTGGCCTCTGCCCGGATTCCTTCCACCATAATGCTGGTCGTCGTCATATAAGTGAAATATTCTTGAGTATGGCCTAAAACAGCATTCAAATAAATAAATAAATAAGTAAAGTTGTTTGTTTTAGTTTTAGATACGAGTTAATTGTGTTATTCACAATGTATTTCCATCGCTTTTGATATTGTTTCTCTCTTACGATAGCTGTTATTTAAGTGTGTGTGGAAAACACTGTGGAAACTATTAGCCCCCTGCAGGAAATAGACAAGCCTTTCTGCAGCAAGTTGTAGACACATTTTGATTTCTGCAGAATTCGCAAACCAGCTGTGCTCATTTCGTCACCTCAGTATCACTGTATGTAACAGCTTCGTTCCGTATCCCCTAAGCAGACACTTAGCCCAAGGTGTGTTTTCTCAGACCTCAGTGGTGGTTGTTGGTAAACGTACAGCAGTGATGAAGTGTTTATGAGGCAAGTGTTTCTGTGTTCTGTAGCATGGCGTTACCATGGGAGTTTTACATGGTGTACCAGCTTTGTTAGCTAGTTATAACACTACATCATGTGTTGTACATGATCGTGTTATAAAAGTGGTGGTGTATCCTCTGCTGCATGGTTAGCCATGATTCCATGCTGCATTGTAAACCATGTTTGCTGAGCTGCATAGTAAACCATGTTTGCTGGGCTGCATAATAAACCATTTTTGCTGAGCTGCATAGTAAACCATTTTTGCTGAGCTGCATAATAAACCATTTTTGCTGAGCTGCATAGTAAACCATGTTTGCTGAGCTGCGTAATAAACCATGTTTGCTGAGCTGCATAGTAAACCATTTTTGCTGAGCTGCATAATAAACCATGTTTGCTGAGCTGCATAATAAACCATGTTTGCTGAGGTGCATAATAAACCATGTTTGCTGAGCTGCATAGTAAACCATGTTTGCTGAGCTGCATAGTAAACCATGTTTGCTGAGCTGCATAATAAACCATGTTTGCTGAGCTGCATAGTAAACCATGCTTGCTGAGCTGCATACATGGCATAGTAAACCATGTTTGCTGAGCTGCATAGTAAACCACGTTTGCTGAGCTGCATAATAAACCGTGTTTGCTTAGCTGCATAGTAATCCATGTTTGCTGAGGTGTATACATGGTATAGTAATCCCTGTTAGCTGAGGTGCATACATGGCATAGTAAACCATGTTTGCTGAGGTGCATACATGTCATAGTAAACCATGTTTGCTGAGGTGCATAGTAAACCATGTTTGCTGAGCTGCATATATGGCATGGTAAACCACATTTCTTAACCTGCATAGTTAACTATTTTTCTTAACTTGTCTAACAAGCCATGCGGCGTATAACAACGACCTGTAGCCGAATCAGTAATCAAGCTGTGCGCCCGAATATATATATAAAACAAATGGATTGTAACTATTGAAGGGAATAGGTAATTTCTTGTCCGAAGAAACAACACTAACGTTGGGAATTGAGGGAGCAGCTGTACTAGTTTATTTATATTCCCTTTTTCATGTACACATCTACAATAGGGAACTATAAATAAACTAGTATAGCTACTACCTCAATTCCCAACATATGTGTTGTTCTTCGGATAAGCAATTACCTGTGGCCTCCATTAGTTACAATCCATTTGTTTTATATATATATATCTGGGTGTACGGCTTGATTACTAATTTGAGTACAGGTCCTTGTTGTATGCCGCTTGGCTTGTGTACTTGGTGTCAGAAGTGAGATTAAGGGTTTTTAGTAGCTTAGAGATAAAGAAACATAAACCCTTTTCAAGGCAAGTACAAGAGCAGAAGACAGGAGAACAAGAAACCCCTAACTTTGGACTGGACCCCTCTGAGAAGCTGGAAATGTGGATGCCATCTAAACAGAATGGATCATTGTGAATGTGGGGTGTGTTTCACTTGGTCCCACATACCAGTGCTTATGAGGCACCGGATGGTGGCTTGAATGGTCCATAGCAGGGGTTTCTGTGAGCATTAGGGTTCTACATTATATTTTCTGTGAGCATTAGGGTTCTGCATTATGTTTTCTGGGAGCTTTAGGACTCTACATTATGTTTTTCTGGAAGCATTAGGGTTCTACATTATGATTTTCTGTGAGCATTAGGGTTCTACATTATATTTTCTGTGAGCATTAGGGTTCTATATTATGTTTTCTGTGAGCATTAGGGCTCTACATTATGTTTTCTGGGAGCTTTAGGACTCTACATTATGTCTTCTGTGAGCATTAGGGTTCTACATTATGTTTTCTGGGAGCTTTAGGGTTCTATATTATGTTTTCTGGGAGCTTTAGGGTTCTACATTATGTTTTCTGGGAGCTTTAGGACTCTACATTATATCTTCTGTGAGCATTAGGGTTCTACATTATGTTTTCTGGGAACATTAGGGTTCTACATTATATTTTCTAGGAGCTTTATGACTCTACATTATGTCTTCTGTGAGCATTAGGGTTCTACATTATGATTTTCTGTGAGCATTAGGGTTGTACATTATGTTTTTCTGTGAGCATTAGGGTTCTACATTATGTTTTTCTGGGAGCTTTAGGACTCTACATTATGTTTTTCTGTGAGCATTAGGGTTCTACATTATGTTTTCTGTGAGCATTAGGGTTCTACATTATGTTTTTCTGGGAGCTTTAGGGTTCTACATTATGTTTTTCTGTGAGCATTAGGGTTCTACATTATGATTTTCTGTGAGCATTAGGGTTCTACATTTTGTTTTTCTGTGAGCTTTAGGACTCTACATTATGTTTTTCTGTGAGCATTAGGGTTCTACATTATGTTTTCTGTGAGCTTTAGGACTCTACATTATGTCTTCTGTGAGCTTTAGGACTCTACATTATGTTTTCTGTGAGCTTTATGACTCTACATTATGTTTTTCTGTGAGCATTAGGGTTGTACATTATGTTTTTCTGTGAGCATTAGGGTTCTACATCATGATTCTGTGAACATTAGATTTCTGTTAGAGCAAGATTTCTGGGAACATTTGAGCTCTGCAGGGTCTCTGCAGTTATGATTTGGTTTAATCCAAAGGGAATGTTCATCAGGAAATTTCTGTAGGAATTATATGTCCCTTGTGTTTCAAATGTGCAATAGTTAGAGTTATCCATACTGTCTATATCTGTAAATGAAAAGGGGAATATAAATAAACTAGTATAGCTACTCCCTCAATTCCCAACGTTTGTGTTGTTTCTTTGGATAAGCAATTACCTGTTGCCTCCATTAGTTACAATATATTTGTTTTATATATATATCTGGGTGTGCGGCTTGGTTACTGATTGGACTACAGGTCGTTGTTATACACCACCCGGCTGGTTAGACTTGTATGGTTGCTATGTTTCCATGCTGCATAGTTAACGGTAGCCAGATTTCATGGCTGAAGAGTTAACCATGTTTCAAGAGATCTGCCCTTCTGGCACTAGTCCGAGTATGGTACTGTACATGCTTCATTAAAGCTGTGTTGTTTTTGATAACAAAACAGTGCCTGCATGTTCACAGATTTATGATAAGGTTGATAAATTAGTCAGTTATAAATCACCAGCACACTTCACCCCACACAAAGGGTTTAGGCCAGAATTGTTGGTTTAGGTGTCTGTTATTACACACTGGCATGTTACACAAGCCACAGCTTACATGATGTACCACAGACTAACAGACAGTTAACTCTATATTTAGACCTCAGAAGATTTATCTGTTTAAAGTGAGTATATCTCTAAACAGAAAGCTGTTAGCTTTAACCACCATGTTCTTCGCTGACTGTCCACCTCAAATGATTCAAGAACAAGATGCCAGTGATTCTGATGCATAGACTGGACACAGAATGTTGAAGAAAAGACCAGCAGAAACAAGGAAATATTAATTGTTATGTTAAAGTTTTGGAGGAGTTGTGAATCACATTATTACATCCAGAAAACCATACCAGTTACCACTGTTTAAATTTTGAGGGTTTTGTTCTCATTTTCAAAAGAAATTTAATTTTTTTTACTGCATTATTTGAACACAGTAAATCATGTTTCATGTAAAGTTGAGTTTTTCTCTTCTGACACAGATTGCCTGATTCAGATGGATTCTGCCATCATAAAAGGCCACTTAAAAGGTTTTTATGAAGTTTTGATTAATTTCTTCCAAAAAATAGTGCACTGAAATTATCATTTTAAAGCCTTCATGTACTTCTGGAAGTGCATTGATACAGGCAAAACTTTTAGGAGAAGCACTGTGTACAGAACTCAGACTGTACCAACATGTAGGCCTCTTCGAAGGCGTGGTTGGTATAAAATTTTTCAGGTGTTTCTATCAATGCCATTTTTATGTCACAGCTATCTAGCACATGTAATAATGGTGAAGCACTCAAAGATTGCAAAGACATTGTGCTCAGTGTGGTGGTGGTGTCTTTGGTTTAGGCATTAAAGACTGCTGTTCTGGCCATGTATGTTTTGTTGATAGGTTTCCCAGTGGGATCTTCTGCTTAAATTGGTCTGCATACCTGAAGCAGCCAGATACTGGCTGAGGCTGCCATAACCACTTAATTGTTGCACCCATCATTAGTAAGCTTTGTTCTGGTGAAGACCAAGGCTAATATTATTTCATGGTTTCCATTGGATGTGTTTCAGAGAGAACTGTTGAACTGTGTTGGGCACACGTACTGTGGTCTAGACATTGTACCATATCACCGAGTGTTTTCTCTGGATGTTTGTTGGTAACATGCAAAAAGACCATAAAGGTTCTCATGCTGTGGCATGCCACTAGCTCGCCACAAGTACACTGTTAGCAGGACACTAGCATTCCACTGCAGCTGTTTATCTGCTAGGGTGCATGTATTGAGTAATTATTGCAGTTGAGGTTTCTGAATACAAAGATCCAAAAAATATTCTGAAAAGTATTCGGAAGATAGGGCAATGTCCTGCTGAAAAAGTAATATTTTTGAAAATTTTATTGCCTCTAAAAAATGCACTTTTCAGGTGAATAGAATTATCAGATATTGTAAACATGTAAGTTACTGAGAGGCGGGAATGAAGTCAGTGTGGAGTCGGTCTAGTTAAATGTTCGTCTTCAAGATGAGATCGTTGAAATTTATTTATTTATTTATTTATCTTTGTCTGGAGTTAAATTAATCGGGTTCTGAAGGATTTTTTAATTTATACCAGTGGTGGTTAGGGTTATGTATCTGACAAAAATCCTGATTAAAAGCTGCAGCCGAATCAGCTAGAACTGCATTTGATCATCAGTGTACATTAACGACTAAAGAGAGCTAATCATGTCCATGTTTCAGTGGACAATCTCATTAGTGTCCATTAAATAAAAAAAAGAAATGGTTATAAACACGTGGCAAAAGTGTCACGGGCAGTACTTGTTTACATTTCTGCGCTTACAGCAGCGCGGCTGTCGTATGTTTGATTACCACAGTGACTGATGATCACCTGTCTGATGAACTTGCTCTCTCTAGCCTCAGTGACGGGTGAGCTGTGCACCAAAAGATGACGTAGGGAAAGTGTAAAAATAATTAAAACGGAGCTGTGAGAAAACCAGAAATGCGGAGGAAGAAGGCAGTATACAAGCGGAAGAGGCTGTAGTTTACGTTGTGAAGGGGGAAGGTAGAAGCCAGTGTTGTTGATGTGCAGACTCCCTCTGCCAGGAACACCGAACCAAAATAATCACACTACTATTCTGACAATGTGCAAGTAAACACCGTGACATTATGAGGCCCAGGTGTCGGCGAGGGAAAGCTGGGCTGGAGGTTTGGTGAGGGGAGAGGGTTTGCTCATGGTTATTAGGCCTACTGGGCTATAATCAGCTGCCACACCCTGCCTTTGATCCACAGTTCTATGTTCATGGCTGGTTGGCAGTTGATAGCAACATTCTGGACAGAGCTCCCAGGCATCCACTGTTTATCTTCTCACCTTAAATGTAACTGGTTTAGGGGACATAGCGCTATTCCTGACGTAGGTGGCAACTACTTTTTATCCCCTTATATAATGGATATAGGTGGCAACCACATTTTACCCCCTTTGCTAGTGTATGTATTCAGTGAAGGGGATATGTAATAACATTCTAGACAGGTGGCAACTACTTTTTATCCCCATACATGTAGCTGGTGGAGATGTGGTGACATTGTGGAAAGGGTTGGCCCCCATTGTTATATCAAACTATAAATGTAGCAGCGTGATGATGGCGATATAGCAACACTGAGATGCTAACCAGCTATTATCCCTCATTAATTATAGCCGGTGAAGAGGAGTTAACAACATTCTGCATAGAGGTGCTAACCACTTTTTATTTGCTAACCAATGCTAACCAATGGTGTAAGAATATAGCAACTTCTTATTCCTTTATGAGTGATGCTGATGTAGGAAATGTAGCAGCACTCTTCACCGAGCGGCAGTCACTGTTTATCCCCTCACTTATGTAGCTGATGGGAATAAAGCAATGTTTTGTTTGCAGGTGTCAGCCATTTTATATTCCTTTACCAGTGTTGCTGGTTAAGAGGATAATACATGTATGCTGAACAGAGGTGGCTGTCAGTCATGTCGGAAAGTTTGTCAGTAACTTTGCCAAAGGTTGGTGGTTTTCACTGGGCACTCCAGTTTCCGCCAACCATAAACCATCAAGAGAAAAAAGCTTGAGTATGGCATTGAGCAAGAATCAAGTAAAATCAATAAAAACACATAAATAGTTACTTTTGTTGTGTTACAGGTGATGCCTGTAGGTTTTTGCCCCTGTTCCCCTCCATCGTCTGGCCTGTACGTGAGAGGTTTACGTCTGCATAACGCAGCATGGGACAGAGTCCACTCTCGTCTAGTGGAAATCCAGCCTGACCGGCCGGACACCAGCCTCCTGCCACTCGTCTGGCTGTCACCCTGCGAGGACACGCCCACCTCAAGACCTGTCTCCTCCCACTCCAACGACTCTTCATCTCCTCCCAAGACAGACTCATATTTCTGTCCTGTGTTCTGTGGGAGTAGAATGTCGGACGTCCATCACAGCTTCATGGTAACCCGCATCGCCTTGGCAGCAGGCTCTACCCCCAAAAGGGTTTGGTCAGAGCGTAGAGTGTTTCTCAGTTGTAACTGAATGCCAAGGAGATATGTGACTGTTACTTAGCTTAAAGATTAACTTGTACTGTCATTTTATTGTACGTAATAACTAGATGTGCTGTCATAAAACTTGATGTGCTTCACAAATTCCAAGAATATGGTAATTTCCATAAAACATCAGTTTACTGGCTACCAACCCAAGGTTAAAAGAGTGACCTTGGGTGACCTTGACTTTAATACAGCAGCAGTTGTTGTTGTCGTTCAGGTTACTAAGGCTTGCGCCACAGATTTCATGAAATCATTAGAAGCTTATCCACAGTATTAATTTATATTTATATTTTGATTTATGTTTTGGTAATGTTAAGTTTATAAATGTGTGGTTCTATAATACCTGTGATAAACATTGTAAGATTGATATTTAACTTGTATAAATGTAGATCTTGATGATTGATTGTGGAAACGACATGCATATGTCTTGTGTTACCACACATTTTAAGTGATATGGTGTTCGAAAAGTTTATCGAAATTTATTTTGGTGTAGGTTTCTAGAGAAACCATTACTTGATGCCAAATTACATGTATTAGTGAGGGATGAAAACCAAGACAAGGATGTGTTAGTTGGATGTTCACAATTTCGTTTTGATCTCTGCTGAAGTGAAAGACAGTATTTATGCTGTGATTTTAATGAAAATTTGACTTTTGTTCGCATCGTTATGACTAAAGCATTCTAAAAACATTCTGCTTTTGCAGAATAAAAAAAAAAAAAAGATGTATCAGGAATGAAGTTTTTTTGTGTGTGTGTGTTTTAATATTTTTTACAGTATATTTTACTGTTGTGAATCTGTGATACCCGAAGTAATCCGTCCTCACAAACAAGCAGCCTGGCAGTTATCTTTGACTGCTGGCCTGTACGTGGGCTTCCAGCTTTAAGATGACGGAAATTTTAATTTGCCCAGTTGTACCACATCTGCTCACAAGTACTTACAGCATGTGTATTGTGATAGATGGTTTGTTATAATGGCAATATACGTTTGTGTACTTACAGTGTGGAAAACAGCCGAATCTCAGGATGAAAATCCTGTGTTGTGAAGGATTTATAGAGGGTCCTCAAAATTTCGTCCAGGATTTCCTGATTTTGGGAGTTAAAATGATCGTAGAAAGGTGTTCTAGATTTGTTTGGAAGGTGGTGTCCTACTGTGAAAATGTTTCAGCACCAAAAAAAAAAATATTCTAAATCATTAATTTTGCTCTAAGAGTACTTTTGTGGGTAAAATATTAAGTCATTTAGGGTACCAGTACCTATCAGTATGTGGCTACATGGCAACAGGCATATGGCGTCCTTTCTTTTACCTTGCCTCGAGCCAATGGGAAACTTTGGGTAAAATTGCTTCCTGCCTTTAACAAAGCAGTTGGAATCTATGTGCTTCTTTTTTCTTGCTGGTTGTACCACACACACTCATAAACCACTCAGGCATTACCCTAGCTCTGCATTGTCTCCGCAGTAAATTATGAGTTTCAGTGCGATTTGGACCTTTTGTGGAATCCCATTCCAGAGACATTTCTTGAGTCCGGTCGAAATTAAAATTGGCGCCACAGTGCAAAGATGTTGATTCTGGATGTCATTGGTCAGGTTGTCAGAATTTCTGTAGGGTCCCAAAATAAGCCCTAAAATCATTTCATACCTTAACCATTTTTTAATTTATCAAGTCAGAAATGGCTTCGTGTAATCAGTCCCAAATTAAGGGATTTATAAAAACCAAAATGCTCTGAAAGGAAAGTGCTGCGACATGCTGAAGTGCCTTCTGTTCTGCTGAATATTTTACGAATACGGATCAATCCATTACTGATGAAGACTGCTGAGAGAATGACCAATATGTGCTTTGAATGAGTTGTTTACAATCTATGGTGTTAACTAGTTTTCATGCTGGATGTTGATTGATTTTGTCTTTATGTTACATTGAAAGCGTTAGTATTTAAAATTTTTTACTTCATATTATATGTATATAAAAGTTACGAGTAACCAGAAATAAAGTGTTCAGGATAAGAACGAATAGTTTTTGGTATTTTCAGCAGGTAGCTGCATATTTTTGGTCTCTCAAAGTAATGCATGTCCATGTGATCATTTGTGTCATAACATAACCTCTGTAGGGGTAAGTGTGGTAGGGCACCACAATGACCTAAGTGCCCCTCACCGATGTGGTCTCTGAGTTCAAGTTCAGAACATGCAAGGCTTTATATAGCGAGGTCTACCAGCAACTCAGAATGGTTGTGGGTTTCCCTCAGACTCTGCCTCCTGTCATATGAGTGAAATATTTTTGAGTATAGCATAAAACTCCATCCAGAAAATCAAGAAGTACACCTAGCAATGCAGGAAAACTCCAGGCAGAGTTTTTACATTTACTGTAGTAGTGACAACATTCAACTTGCTTGAACTGGCAAAAATTGCTTTCAGCATAGAGAAAATGACTGGTGAAGCTTACGTGATTTCCAGCATTCCCCCCCTACAATAGTCCTGTGACTGTTGTGTGACAAAGGAATTTATATTCAAAATTTGGCATTTTTTGATACCGGCTTGATGGTGATACTAAAGACAGGACATGCTGACTTTTCAAATAGTCAATGTGTATGCAACTCTTTTCACAAAGTTCTCAGTTGGAATATTCAGGACACATCATCAGACTGACTCCTTTTTGGCAAATATATCAGCCTATTTTACCGTTGACTTACATATATTATTAGGAAACATTAACTCAAAATTAACATTCATTAAACAGGTCCCCAGTGACATCTCGAAGACCAACAAATGAAGGAATGCTGAAAGAAGGACAAAGACAAAGTTTTGATAGTGTTGACGTTTATTTATACAAGACCATTTCACAGAGATAGAATCAGTTTGTACATCACATCATGATTCTACGTTAACCTTCACTTTGTCAAGAGCACTATCCTTTTGTCTTTTGCCTTTCATTTTTGTTTTAAATTTATGACCATTTATTCGTAACATTTAGCATGTAAACAGTTACACTGTTAACACAATGTACATATACAGATATTCATCATAAAAGAGAGTTTTGTACAAAGAGACATTCAGCATCTAGTAAATTGTACAATAAATGCAGTTGGGACAGTCACAAGCACTGCCTAATGATTTTGTGTAAAACTTAAAAATAACCATGGATCCTTACCAAAAAGTCTAGAACTCTGTTCATCTCCAGTAAAATAGTCAAAGCCAACACTCAACACTAGACTTCCTGAAGCCACTTGCACACCCCCCACCTCTCAGCCATCATCCCGGTGCACAAACAAATTCTTCACAACATCCCAGACATACTGTAACTTAGTAGAGGCTACAAGATGTACAAGGATCTTTGCATACTGAAAGTTGGTGAATGAATTCCCCCCCCCCCCCAAAAAAAAATCCATAAAGGTCTGATAATAATGGATAAGAAATTCATGGTGGAACAAGGGATTTTCTTCCTGTTAAAATCATTCGACAAAACACACAAGCTGGGACTTCACAAACACAAAGAAATTGAGCACACAGCTCACAATCTTATACAGCCGACAAACAGTCTACATATACTACTTAAAATCTAAAGACTAAGTCAGAAATCTCCAAAGAACAAATCAAGACACTTTTTGTTTCCAAGAAGCTTGCGTGTTGGAAAAGCTTTTGTTTTTCTTAAAATAATGTAACCATCTCAATGTTATGTCAATGGACATAAGTCTATGGATCCATGACGAAAAACATGTAACAAGATTATATACTTAAGAAACAATATAAAATGCTTTCAGTAGAATGACAGATGATATAACATGACCTATTTAACAACAGTGATTACATCTATACATCAAAAATGTATAAGGTGTACCAAAGGCACAGTTCCAGGTGAAATAGCCCTGCTTAACTCTGACGATGTCCAACATGGAGTGATGTATGGATGCAGTAACTAGCTAAAACAGTTCATTTTTCTATCCTGTAACAGGTTCCTAAATGCTAGCGCAGATCCAGCCATTTCTAAAACGATAAGTTATGTGCTGAAAACACTTTCATCACCTACAAAAAGCACTAGATCACATAAATAAATATATGTTGCAATGCATGTGTTCTGAAAGTCAATCAATGATCATTTCTGTGAGAATACACTATTTAAATATGTTGGATTACAACCTTATGTGACTGTTGCCTCCCAGTTGATCTTTACACCCCTCTACGTACATTGTTCAGTTACATCTTTTGTCTTGCAAACAAAAGCCATATGTTTAGAAACTAACTAAAGTTACTTTCAAGAGCCAAAACAAACTATTGTTTTGCTTTTGCGAATTTGACTTACCTGCCTGTCCAAATACGTGTAATTTTTTGAAGCTTAATGTAAGAGAATTTTTTATATTCCAAGATCATAAATGCAAAGTTTCTTTCCAATGCTTCAGGCTACAACATCTAAACATCCTGATCATGCAATGTTTTCATTCAGGCTATCTATAAAGTATGAATGCCCATGTGGCGAACGAGTGGAGGAGAGGCCGTATGTAAGGGAGGCAGAGATTTATGACAGTGCATTGAAACAATAACTTTGCATATACTAGTGAACATGTGTACAAATTTTATTTTCATATTTTATACAAAACACTTTTAAGGATGGGTAGTGTGGGTGTGGAGGGAGAGAGGGGAGTTGAGAATACCAGATTTTGAGCATACATATTTTATGGACAGCCCCATTTCAGAATTACATCCGACCAAAACCCTTATCAGAGAACATGCAACTTAACAGGAACAGCATTCACTTACTATGTAGAACACAGGCAAACCGACTTTTACAGAGGGAGAATTGACATGTTATTCATACAATGGGCCTCTTCACCAGTAGCTGTGGAAGTGGAATTCTTCAGTCCTAATTTACACATCGATGTGAATGGGGCACCACGAACCATTTGTACATGGAAGCATTGCAATTACAAAGCACACAATGCAATCAGTTTTCAGTGCACATGCATTTTGCCCTCTTTGGCCATCATTACGGTAGCACTGTCAAAAAATATCTGTCCCAACTGGGATCAACTTAACAACATTGAACATACAACAGAACCTGTTCACAGTAGCAGCGGACTGCTAACATCTGAACACTTAGCTCTGTGTGAACCTGGCATTTAAACTCCAACAGAGAATCACCAAATTCTTATTCAAATTCTTGATTGCTTTTGATTTCTTTTAATTCCACAAACATCATAATCAGCGAAGGTTACAATCATCAAAATTGAGGTAATTTAGTCCTAAATCAGCAAATGCATAGTAATTACTTGATTATGCAAAAACATAAGCAAAGTATGCTATACACATTTACAAGTTTCAAGCAAAGGTTTACTTTACATCTTAAGGCTAACTTCAGCAATGGAAAGAGTCCAAACTACAAACGGCCTACTTGCCAATGGGGGTAGGGGGAGGAGTGAGCGGTCCCGATCCATCCCCACGATCCGAGGGTTTAGACATGGTGCTAGGGGAGCGCTGGATAAGATGGCCGCTCGGTTTGGAAATGATCTGAACCTTGTTGGGAGGGGTCATCATAAAGGAGTCAGCACTCAGGGAGTGGGAAGGGATCACCGTCATGGCAGGCTTCTTATACTGAATGGTGGCCTTGCCTGGCTGTGCATGTAGTGGGTAAAGTGCCGTCATAGCCCTCTGGCTGGACGACTGATCTAAAGTGGACTGATGGACGTCTCCTGTCTGGTAGTAGCGGCTCCCCAAAGCATGGTCCACGGTGTACACACCACCCTGCAATACAACACAAACCAAGCACAGGTCACACACAGCATGCAAGCAAGCCAGCCTGCCGACAAAAAGATGATGAAAGGTCGCTACAGAAGCATGCATTACCAGACTTTCAACATTTACGTCTTGATTAGTTGACAAAAAAAACAACAAAAAAAAAAACATCAGAAGAATTCCTCTATCCCACATTATTTGTACAGATAAGGCAGTGTAAGGATGGTTAATTTTATCATTGATTGGCACTCTGCTCTTCCACAGGAGATTAAATTGCGCACCTCTGCGCAGTGCAGATGTCCACATTCTGTACTACTACTCAGAAATAACTCCCTCTGCACAATATATTACTGCTACTTCGATCTTTAGACATGTATTTTCAGTTTATTGGAAAAATCATACCTGTAATTATCATGTGACGGTCAAACTGTACTATTGACCTAGACGGACATGTGCAAGGAAGCAATTTTATCTACTTCTGATCTGATACCCTTAAAGCTAACAAACACAGTATATGTGTACATATGCTTGTTACGTGGATGGTTGATGCATGAACTAGTTCTCCTGTACTACAGTAACCCAGAAACCACATGCATCCCACTAAAACTACCAGAGCAATGAGTTTATGCACAAGCATGCACCATACAAAGGAATCAAGGGTAAGTAGTACACAATTACATGCAAGTAGCCATAGCTAGCCTGGCTCAAGTTTTGTCCCAAACGCATTATAACCCTAAGTATTAATTGAAAACAAATATTATTCATGGTGGAGCTACAGTGCAGCAGTCGCAATTTGTTTTTCACCCTCAGTCAGAAAGACAAGTTTATAAATGAGTAACACATGTATCTTAACAAACAAAATCTGAAGCACTTCACAACAAATACGAGACAACAGCCCGGACACTCAACAGCACAAAACTGGCACTCAAGTATTCAACAACTTGTCTTCAAGTTAACTGAACTAAAGATTACAAATGATGATCCTAAAATAACAAATTGGAAGGACAAAAAAAATCTAGAATCAATACTTGCCAAGATGAGAAACAGCTGATCAGCCCCATGCAATCTTTAAAAAATATATAGGTATGGAATGGTATGTACATGAAAGTAAGAGGTTTTGTAAAAATTTTGGTGTTCTGGATTCACAAGGTTTATAATGGCTTGTGAAGATAAAAGTTCTTGTGACGATTTATCTATTTGCTAGCAGTGTTACTTTGGCATCGAGGCCAACGAGTGCATCCCTGCTTTACCCAACACGCAACATGGGTAACAGTAGTGCCAATTACCAACAGCATCTTAATTTAGTGTTAATGCAAATACTGTGGTATGGTATACAGTACTTTCCGTATACAGCACATATAAAATTGAGTGGGATGAGTGACAAGAAATTTTATCTAATGTATCATGAATGCCAAAGCCTAAACTGCAAAATGACATGAAAACAAACGTACAGACAATCATCATACAAGTATTTACAGATTAACTTCCGATACAGGTATATATTATAGAGATATATATTACATGATTATGCAAAAGATTTACAAAAAAGATCTGCGCATGTACATATGCTTATATTTTCTTATAATCTTTACTCAATAAATCTTTATATATTAAAATATTCAGATTTACAACTTTAAGAAACGCTTTTCCAACAAAAATGTCTTATGCTTACATCTGTTCTCACAGATTTAGCGAGAAAAAAATTAAAACGAAGCCACTTCCCAGTTTCAGGGTTTGAGAAAAAAAAGTGATGCCCTACAAACTTTTTATGTGACTTATTGTGATAAAATTTTTTAAGTATTGAAAAAAAATATATACTGCAAATAATGAAGATGGGCATGCTCATGTATTTCAATCTCTTCTATACTAATAACCCTTGCACCATTTGTCACCTACAGCTTTACATATATGTACATAACTAAAATCATGAATCCAAATAGTCATGTTAAAGTGGCTATAACAACAAAAAAAAAAATATATGGTATATATCGATACATTTCAGTTTGAAAAATATATTATGATCTTATCTACACGAAACAAATAAATAACCTATTTTCTTGCAACATTGATGCAAATGAATTATTGCACAGTGACCTAGTTTTAACCCAACAAGAATACATAAAAAAATTGGTAGCCAGTTGCTAGTATGTAAACTTTTCCTGATTTTGATTAACTGATACTAAACCTAAGAAATTCACAGACACAAAGTGACAAATATACATGTAAGGTGAGTTTCCTCACAGTTATAAAGGTTCGTGAACTCCTTTTTTGAAATGAGTATATGTGAAATGAACGTCGTCCCAAATATTAATAAAGACACAGATAATGGCACACGTTACACTGACTGTACTGTAACATCATTGCACACAACCAAATTCCTTACTCCTACTTAGTTACGCAAGATTGCTCATCCTGTTGTGTGCTAAATTTTTCCAAACATCTGGTGTGGTACCATCTGTGTTGAAAGCAAAAATGTACAAAATAATTTTTCTTCTTTTATCTGAAATGATAATCATACTCTTTCCACATGCCCATATTTTGAATCAATGGTCTACACTGGATATCAGAAATTTCTATCCTCAACTCTGAGACAGATCTTGATTTTTATCTGGAGATTATTCCACTTTTTTATCAGCTTTACAAAGCACGTATAAAAACATATCCTCTGCACACCATTTGGTTATTCTCTTCTTGTTTGTTGAGGAAGGATTTAACATTTCCAGGAAAGATAAAACTCACTACCAGAAATTACCTTACTATAACAAGACGTAGGATCACATGATCAAAGCAGGATTCTTTACCTCGACAGGAGCCCCCTCTAGCATGCTCGCCTCAGTCAGCTCTGGTTGGTAGGCCTGTGGGGGAGGCTGCGCGTACATCAGTTCTGTGGTTGTGTGCAAGGCTGGATACACGTAGCTGGGGCTACCAGTCACCGTGGGGGAGGGGCTCTGGACATACCAACAAATGGGAGCTCATAAACATCCACAGTTATTACATATACACAAATAAAGTCAAGCATAAGCCCAAGTTGTGTTCTCTAAGTTACAAAGCTGAAAAAAAGATTTCTGTTCCTCTCCATTGTGACATGTTCTGAAATCACACATACAGGTATTACAATCTGCTATTCCATTTTTTCTCTGCAAGAGTGTACTCAGTACTGAAACTTATTCCAGGGTGATCTTGGGTTACGGGAAAATTAGGTATTCTTTTTTGAGCAAGGTAAGAATCAGACACACACACTACCATTCCCTCAAATATACATTTATGCTTACCTCAAAAATAGCTTTCGAATCGAAGACATGGACAACAGAGATAGAAAACAAAGCATGATACAGGATGGTATTTAGAGTAATGCAAGTCCACATATTTGGAAGGGGTGTAGGCCTTTTTCCCCAATATAGATACAAATCAAATAGAAAAACATGTACTGCTATGTGCTTTGAAATATATATATATTTTATAAAATGCAATAAAATTGAATTAATTTGGTTATTTTTGTAGGTATACAGGAAGATAATGTAAGATTTGAGAAATTTGGGGATTAAGTTTGGCAATGAGCAGATTAAAAGTGATAATCCCTCTGATGAATACATGTGCCTCCTGAGCAAGGTTCCTCCAGTTAATATGATTACCAAGTTCTACATGTAAAACTTCAGAGAGCTATGAGAGGCTGAGCCCAAAACTCTCGTGAAAGACCAGCACAGATTATTGCTGATGCTCTTTTAGAAGCTTCCAACCCAGTAAGAGCTTACATTGGAAAGAGACAAACACAGAAGCAAACAATCCGAAAACAGGAATGAGGAACTCTTCTAAATGAGCCCAAAACTTTGAGAGATTTCCTTATATCAGCTGAATGGACAACTGCCAAAGAGAAAGATGAGCCCTTCATGATCCATGACAGTGGTAATGACTATATATCTCATAGGGTTGTAGTCTTTGCCTCAGATGAAGCCTTAAAGCTCCATGCCAGACGTGAATGTTGGTTTATGGATGGTAACCACACCATGGTGCCAAACATGTTCCATCAGTTATATGTGATCTGTGCTCCATTGGGAGATACAGCAGTTTCGTGTGTATACTGTTTGCTTTCACATAAGACATGAGTTTGTTATGAAGGGATGCGCCAAGCCATCCTGGATCGTTGTGAAATCCTTGGCTTCAATCCTGACCCAGTAGCAATTATCACTGATTTTGAACAAGCATCTATGCAGGCCATCCAGAATCTCCTGGGACAGCATGTAACCACTCAAGGCTGCTTTTTTCATCTTTCACAAAGCACCTGGAGAAAAAAAAGACTTGGTCCTTGTTGCACAATGTAAGGCTGATGCACAGGTGAGGCAGTGTTGTGGAATGCTCCATGCACTAGCATTCCTTCCAGTGGATGAAGTAGATCAGGGCATGCTCCATACCCCTGACAGTGCTCCTGAATGTCTTGAGCCCCTTATCAAGTATTTTGATGGCACTTACATATCTAGGACCTTCGGACGTGTTCGGCCACCCCCAGCTGCTGATGGCCACATTCCCCCTGTTAGAGTATGACACATTCCACATACATTCCCTCCCCACATTTTGAATGTACATGACATCACGCTGGTTGGAGAAGACTACACGAATAATCTCTGCCAGACATGGAATGCAGCTTTTTCCAAGTTAGTTGGCCATCAACATCCATCTGTTTGGACCCTCACTGAACATGTACAGAAGGATCAGGCGCTTACTGTAAGCATTCTAGTGCAGCACTCTGTTGGTCTGCAGCCACAAAAACGAGTTCGAAGAGCAACCAAAGACCTACAGGACAAACTGAAACAGATTTGTACAGCCAGGAGGGACAACACCAGAGGAATATCAGAGACAATACGAGCTGCTGGACACACCATTAGATTTTCCTAATTTTGCTCTCTGTAGTCAAGTTTGTATGCTATGCTCTTTCATAGTATTTATAGACCAACATAACTTGTTCATGTAAAACAGCTTCACTACTGTTTTGTGTATGTTAATAAAAGACTCATTGCATATAAACAAAATAGTTCTTTTGAGTTGGATTTGTATGTTCTGTTGGATTACAAAAAACACTTTCTGAACTTTGCTATTTTTAGTAATTGCATGAAGCATTGAAACACAGTTTTACAACAACAGCCATCTTTTTACTTCAAATCACATAGCAGTACATGTTTTCCTAGTTGATTTGTATCTATAGTGGGGAAAAAGGCCAGTAGGGAAAAGGTATTATGGAACAGTACTGATCAGCTTATTAACTCAAGCAGGTAGTAAGTGCCACGCAGGTCACCATGAGTAGTATGGTTCTCTGGTAGTAATTTTAGGTGTGACAAGAGTTTGTTGTCTTTCACAATTCACAAGTTGTGCTGTGTGGCCTTATTGGGAACAATGCCTGCAGCCAGCCACCAGTGATCAGGGTGATGAAGGCCAGACAGATGTAGTCCTACCATACAGGACTAAGCTTCCACAGCATGATGGTGGTGGGGAGGGGGGGAGGGGGGAGGGAGGGGGAGGAGTTTGAGGCCTATCTCATGATGAATGTTGTGGTCCACATAAACCTACAGCCCAGCAGTAATAAACTGCCAGAGGAACATCTGCTGGGCATAGATCAGAATAGACTTTCTGGGGAATTCCCCACCCCCACACAGAACTCTCTCACCTCATCCCTATTCCACACAGTGCTTGTTGAAATTTTACAAGCTTTTTTATTTTGGTGTCAGCAGAGATTTTTTAAATAACTTACATCCTCCTAAACTGTTGAGTCATGAACATGATCCTGCGCTTAAGATCACGAATCATTTAATTTTCACACTCCACGAAATTGAATAGTTTTAAGAGACAGAAAATGTAACAAGTTATGGTGAGTGGAAAGACCATTAAAAACTGTATCTGAAAATATCTTCACTGATATTTATTTATTTTTTTTAAAATTTTTCTCATCAATTTACCTGCAGCCAAATGACTGGTGGATTTTATGGATCATACTGATGTGTGTTACCCATAATGTCACTCCAACTTTTCTCTGGCTCTAGAGCAGAACTTGTATCAGCTCTTTCCTACACAGGCACACATTACTTTCTTGCAAGCAGAACATTAAGGTGTATAAAAAGTTGTGCAATGTCACTGGAACCCAATTTATCAATTTAGTTCACAAAACCCACCACACAATCCATACATTTAATTGCATTTAATTCACTGAAATAAAAATATAAAAAAAAACAGGCAAATATATTCTTAAAGAGAATTTTTTTTTGTTTTTGGTCTTTCTTCGGGGGATCACCATATTTAGCAGTCTTACCCTATAAATCAAAATGTATTACTTTGCTTCTTGTCAATTCTGCCATTCTGGAGGTCAGGACAAAATTTTAAACATATCGTTCGTTGTTTGATGCAAATTTACTTAGCAATTTTGGGGCATATACCACTGACCACTAGCAATTAATTTACTGCCTGTCTCATGTATGCCACATTGACTTCGGTCAACATTTACAAAACTTCATAGCTCAATTTTTCAAACTTTTCTTGTAAATGGTAATTGATTCATCCTGATATAAGCTGGAAATCTTTTACGATAAATATTTATTTATCTGATTGGTGTTTTATGCCATACAAGGATATTTCTCTTATATGACGATGGCCAGCATTAGGGTGGGAGGAAATACGAAAAATAGGTCTTGTGATTAAATTCTGCGACTGGAAACCCTATATACTCCCTGTCCAATGCTGGACTTGAACTGGCACTTCACCTTAACGATAAACCATCACCTGCTGGGTACTTACATAGGGCAGTACTTTGTAATCCCCAACCTGAGGAGCCCATCTCCACTGCCCACTGGGCGAGGGCCACTGAGGGGTTGTGGTAGCCTGAAATAGCAGGTTAGTCTCAAGTGACAATGAACATCATGACAATACACAGTAAATTCATAATTATCTAGATGACCAGAAACTAAACCATAAACACCATCCCATCCAAAGTTCATACGGTCGGCTAAAAAAAATCTATGGTCTGCAATTCACCATCGACAAAAGAACAAAATGTTATGGCGGGTAAATTTATTTATTTCATTAGGGTTTTCAGTCGTTCAAGAATATTTCACTTATATGCCAGCCGCCTGCATTATGTTGGTAGGAAATTGGGCAAAGCCCGGGGGAAACCCATGGCCAACAGCAGGTTGCTGCCAGATCTTCCCACATACTGCCGGACAGGAAGCCAGAAAGAGCTGGACTTGAACTCACAGCTACCACATTGGTGCGAGGCACTTGGGTCATGACACTGTGTTGGCGTGCTAACCCCCTTGGCCACAGAGACCCCCAGTGGGTAAACAGATCAATATATTCACTGAAGTCAATACTCACCACACTGGCAAGAAAAAAAATATGGATATTTAAATAGGACGTGGGTCTGGCTAGACTGTCGCTTCTAACACTTCTGGTTAGTTTTAAGAGGATGTGAAAATTCGTCAAAATAGTTCTACGTCATATACACAGAAAGTCAATTCTGTCCTGTTGTGGCAGCGATATAAAGCTAGTGCATTTCGTGCTCCTGTCTCCACAGACAGTGGCTCCTTGTATTTTGACATATCAATAAAGCATGAATGTCTTTAACTACAGCACACTAGGACCTGAAAAACTCCTAACCCATTATTTGTTTTAAGGCCGGCTATATACTACACCTCGCGAAACTTTTATGAGTACAGTTAACTGCTCCAAGTGTAATCAAGAAAGCTGCGTCTTAACCAAAATTGAGAACTTGAACAGCAAGTTAAGGAATGCAGAACTTCATCTTACGTTTTAACAACACCAATTAAATGATAATCTGCATTTCATTTAAAGCGTGGTTTTGCTTTACATGAATCACACTGGCAGCTAACTTTACACTTACATGCTGGTAGGCCTGGTACTGCTGTGCTGCAGCCACATACACTGCCTGCGGCTGGGGCATCACCATGGTGGAATATGGAGTTTGCTGCTACAATATAAAACATGCAAACTTAATATAGTCCACTCAAAAAAGGACAATATTAGAATATCTCCATGCAAAAAGCAACAAACGTGAAAAACCACTTGTGAAACGTGAACTCAAAGAGGTATCAAGAACACTGCAAGCATGAAAATTCCAACTAGATTTGGTACGCTTATTTCAGGTTACAAACGGTTTCCATCTGCTTTTCAGTGAGATCAGACCTTTATGATAACTATATAAAAGCACTGTTCTGGCATGCATCACGTAACAAACAGCAAGTGATTTCCACACTAGAATCACAGGCATGTTGCTATTGCTCAAAAGCTAAGAAAATGTAAAGAAACAGAACACGTGGAACTTCTTGCTGCCTGTTGTGTAACAAGCACATAATTCACCAGCTCTAAACACAAATTTGCAGGCATGAAGCAACCAATGACATGAGAATACAAATTAAAGTGAACTTTCACTCTAAATCAAACCATGTATGCAAAACTTGTGTCAAATACTGATGGTCACTTAAAAACTATACTGATCTTTTCTGTACCATTTCACGACAGATTTGGTAATCAGAAATACCACACTAAATGCTTGTCTGTATTTCCCGGTTAAGCATGTTAAATGAGCATGAAATATTAAAGAACTCAAAACTTGAATCGAACTATACAGTTTGCGGATAGTACAAAAGGACCAACATAAAGCTGAAAAACCAAACTGAACTACACAGTTGGCAGAAAGTACGAAAGGACTAACAAGAAGTCGAAAACCCTAAGTCACAGCTCAATGCTTCTAGGAATAATGTAGATTCTATTTACTGGATTACTTTGTCCAGTAATGATACAGTACAGCTCCCAACTAGCCTTGAAAACCAGCGTGTATTTGTGGGTAACAGATAACATTTGGTTGGACACTGTACCTCCAGATCAAGGTTGAACCTTCTTTCTTGTTAATTTGCTCCATACATGTTCTTAACATTTATACCCCAAGTGTCTAAATACAGGTTTAGAGGTAGATGTCACTTTAAACATAAGTATTGCATCCCGCAAGTTCTGTGGAATGTTCACTTCTGTTCATCTGACAATCACACATCGTATGTTTAATTAAAGACAAAACTAAGTTTAGAATATTAACTTGTACAAGTGTTTGGGCTTAAAGAGACTACACTGAAGAATTATTGCATATTTCGGTTTAATTCTAACTACATATTCTGTATTTTTCCCCCATTGGCTGATGTATGCACTTTCAGAAAATATCACCCATGGTATCTTGCTATTTTTTGTTTTTATGGAATAATTATTTTCAGCTTAGTTCCATTTTGACCTCAACTACATAAGTTAATGTATGCATGATAAGTGATCAGCATTACCATATACAGATATAGAAGATCAAATGACAAATCTTGTGCAAAACAGAGGCTTACATTTGTTCTCTGCGAAAGTGCTGTGGCATAGCAGGAAGACTGACCCTATGTAACCAATATGTGCAGTTATCTTATTTGCAAAAATAGTGACGTATGCAAGTTCTTAAGAGAAAGTCTGGAAAAACGTTTGCTTTACCCTTGAAGTTCCGAAAAATAAGGTTTTCAAACCCAATTAGTCTTCAAACCCTTACATTGCAGTCTACAGCATGCAAAGTGACTTTTTTAATTCAATATGTACACAAGTAACACTACAGGAATTCTCCTGTACAGTATCTTTAAATTGCGTTGTTTTAGTGCAGCATATTTTCTCCTTCTCTGTTTCACATTTCACAGCATTACCCAAACAACATGATGATCCTGGATGATAAGGTTATTCTTAAATGTACATTCTGTACACATCCTTGCTCCTACAGCCAAACTCGCTATACCACCAGGGAAACCCATTTCCCTAAACTGGTGTTACAATAACAAATGATTGTAGGTTTTCTAGAGTAATACAATGGAGACCAAGGTAAGATGTAACAGCAATACGATGGTTCTAGACCTGGAGGGGCAAGAGACAATCTTACCTGAGGTTGAGGGACAGGATAGGAACCTTCAGAGGCTGGAAACACTGCCATTCCATTCTGATATGTATACGGCACTCCATTTGTAAACAGTATAGTACCCTGACTCAAGTTAGGATCTGCAACCAACGTTTAGTGTGAACGGTCCAGATCAAATGGGCAAATACAGAAAAAGAATTCAACTTGTTTTAGCCAAACAGTAGGGGGTGGGGAGATATGAAAAGGAACAACTCTGCATGTTAGAAACAACAAGGAGATTAAAAACCACATGCTCTTTTGAGAACATCTATGGCAACAGCAGCAAAAACCTTCTGTCTCCATATTGGGCTTGAAATGTGTGCTCAGAAAAAAATAACAAGTTCTAGTCGTCAACTCAACGGCGTAAGAGAGATAAGTAGAATAAGGCAGGCACCTAGGGGTGAAGTACTACAGTCAGAACATCATAGGGCATGCCAGAACAGAAGTTGCTACAGTAACTGGTTGAATAAATGCCAAAACAAGGCTCCCAAGCCAACATCAGAAATTTAGCTACCTGCCTTATATTTCTCTAGGTTCAAATTTGGAAAATCCATGTATGATGAGGACGTCTGAAAAAATTTGAAGTCACATGTACAGCCCTTACAATGTTAACTTATTTACCCTCACAGTGAGACGTTTACACAAAATATGACGATTTATACAAAAGTCTTAATCACAGTGCCTTAAATTTCTGCATATTGGGAAAAGTGTAGCACAAAATGTTTCACTAATTACACCCTCTATAGGTTTTAAAAGAGACTTGGGTACACTGAATGCAATGTACAAGAGAGCCATGGTGGAAAAGTTAAAATGTGTGATTCTGCATGGACAGCTTTTCGATACCTCATGATGAAGGTCAAAAGCAACACAGGTGTGCAGAAGAGGCAACATTAATGGAAAGACTGGCACTAGAGTGTAATAACAAGGGAAAACGAACTGCACATAAGTGTCATGCAGACGTACTGGAGTAGGCTGTCGGTTCTAATATGTATTCCTCTGTCAATCCTTGAAGAAAGAGTCAAAAAAAAAAAACAAACAAAAAAGAGGGGGCGGCTTATGACTCCATTAACAGTTGGGCATTTCCATCATGACTTACATTCACTAGTCATTTTCTACAACTCTAGTTGTCCATAGCTATATAGCATATTCTGCTCTATGTGTTTTGACAACACTGCCTCACATTACATTTTCAATCTTTACCTCTAAATACCATGTCATCTGCTTTCATATTCAAATATCTGGGCAGACAATTAGTTGAAAAAAACATGCATGTCTGATAACTTCACATTTCACGTCTTGTAAAGATGTGTTCAAAACACAGGCAAAATTTCAAATCTGAATCTGCTACAATTTAAGTGACAATTTTTTTTGTCAAATGTGCTTACCGTATGTTCGCGGGAATGCCTGAAACAGAGAGGGATGGAATGAAAAGCATGTTCCTTGCCTGATACTCAGGTTGTGGCAGGATATAGCACAATATGGCACATTTTCGGGTAGAATTATGTCATGTGTTTTGTTTAATTTTTTTGTGTATTCCAAGCTTTAAAACCTTCAATTTAGGGACCCATCTCTACACTCTTGACAGTGGAAGCTCCTTCCATAATTAAATTTTCACAAATGCCACTTGCGTTACATATTATTACTTCATAGATATACCCTTACCTGTTTTCGGACAGCAGGCCCAATATTGAGCTTTCTATCTTTAAAGACAAGATTGTCTGCCTGGATAGTGGAGAAAATAAAAAAGACAATTAAATATTTACTCCTTAAATTTCTTCTCTATACCAATACATAGCAACTGTGTAAGTGACTGCTTGATCCACACTTGGCAGTTAGAAAGAAATTTATCTGATCGGTGTTTTACCCCATACTCAAGAAAATGTTTCACTTATACAACAGCTGCCAGAAAAATGGTGGTAGAAAACCAGGGAGAGCCCTAGAGAAACCCACAACTATGTGCAGGTTGCTGGTGGACCTCACCACGCATGAGATGGACTTGAACTCACAGCGACCACATTGATGAGAGGCACTGGGTCATAATGCTGCTCTGGTACGTCAACCTCCTAGGTCACAGAAGCCCCCAGGGACATCCTTGAAGAGAACTTTCCTTACAGCTCACAACTCAGAATTGCCTGATCACATTATGAACATCTTCATGTCACAACCATCAAGTTATAGGGAAATTAGCATGCTCTTTTTAAATGCAAACAATGGGTAAATTGTGGCAAAAAGTTTCGAAAATTAAGTTTTAGTCTCCCCGGCAACTACAATACGTCTTTAAAGGTACCTGTGACAAAGGCTTTAGTTGTACAAACTATTACTTCATGGATGAATATTTACGAATCAACACTTCTGTACAACTGTACATACCTCTTTTTTAATTATTTTGTCTGCATCATCCTGTGTTTCAAATGTGACAAACCCATATCTACAAGGCAATTTGTTTTTCAGATTTCAAAGAACTGAAATATGGCAGTACTGATTAGGACAGAAGTTCATTCAGTATCAATGTCCAAATCAATTACATACACCAAAACACAACAAGGAATTCAGGTTTTCCATAACAAAATATTAAACTAATATACATATATACTAGCATGTCTGGCAAGGTTTTCACAAGCAAGGTATTTGATTGAATACAGAGAATGGATTGCTGTAGTAATAAGGTAATAGAAGCAATTACAAAATATCTAACTAGATATATTATATTTATTAGTTTCTTACATCATATTTAATAGCATTAAACTTATGTGGTGACGGCTAGCATTATGGTGGGAGGAAATCAGGCAGAGCCCAGCTGAAACCCAAGACCAATCACAGCTTGCTGTGGACTTCAGTTCTTAGTGAAAACACAGTTCACTGTCTGGTGAGAGGCTCTTGCAATCATTTTGCCCCTCTGCATGATTAGCTCTGAATTAGCCCAATCTATAAAGGACTAAGACAAGTATATAACCTACCCTTTCGACACCCCAGCTCTGTCTGCAATTATTTTTGTGTCTTTAACTGATCCGTACGTGGAAAAAAAGGCTTTCAGTTCAGCTTCTGTGGTCTGAGAACATAAAAATGAAAAAAATGGTTCCAAGTATGTTTTCACATTGACTCTGGCACAAATATCAATTGTGAGTAGGAATCCATTTTACTGTTAACTGAATTTCATAAAACAATACCCCTAATCTAAAATTAAATCATGGGGGCTAATACCTGTGATGTCCAAAGAACTGAACCTGCATCCAAACAAATTTGCTAAATTACCACCTTAGTTTAACATCTCTAGCACATTTTATATTTCAAAAAGGACAGCAAATATAACCAAACACATACTTACATTTGCCGCAATACCACCAACAAATATTCGATTTGGAACAACTGTGCCATACTTTGGTGCATGGGTGCCACTGAGAGGGGTAGTGGAAGGTGTGGGGGAAGGGGAGACATCACCGGAGGACGACTGAAAAATGCAAGACCAATTTTTTTTTCAAATTTTAATATGTTCTTTGGCTGACAAATTTTAACAACTCGTGTCAGCAGGGCACTGACAATTCTAAAACACTGGGGAGATCTGCATTCAGTGTTACACTAAAATGAACACACAGATGTTTTAGTCAAAAATATAGACTCAAAATGATTTGCATGTCAGGCCAAGTTTGAAGTCTTTTAATCATATGATGTCCTTTACTTACTTATTGAAAAAAAAAAAACAAAGGTGGGGGTGGCAGGGTGCACTGGGCAGATCTAGGGTCTTCCAACAACAGGTTTGGTGAAAGTCCAATTTGATCAGGTTAACACAATTCAGTAACATTTACAAAGAAATACTGCCGATAAAAGGTTCCATTAAATTGTTTCAATTCTTGGCTGTGGTGGCTTGAAACTTATCTCCATAACTGAAATTTTGTCTACAGTTAAGTATATCACAATGACAAACAGATTCTTCAATAAAATAGCAAAATGCTGATCTGGCATATTAAAGCATAATTAATTAATTAACACATGACACTACTCTGGAAGCCGGTTTCTTTTCCTTGAAAAGAATCCATTTACACATTTATGCTACAATATTTAAGTTTTATTAAAGAGGACTTCATCTTTACAAAACACTTAATACAAACTGACTACTTAATAACATTTGATGTTTGTCAGTCAGAAAGGATGCAACATTTGCAAATTTTGAGCTTTGCAAAAACATTGCTACACATTTACACACGTTCTTCATACAATTTGCAGCCTTCAAACTGTGCAAGGCTAGCTTCCCAATAGACCCATACTTGGTGCAAATGAACCAACACACTATAAATGGCAACTTTATCAACAGAACAATGTTAGAAAAATTCAGAAACACTCTGCCATCACCATGCTAGATTGTTAGTAACCCCATTTTTTTTGTAGTGAAGATCTCCTCTAGTATTAGATGAGAACCAGTAGGAAAAAAAACTAGAGCCCAAGGGCTGTGAAATTGCTCTTCTAATTTTATTCTTGTTGTAACTAATGACCAGTTGTCCTCTAGTACAATTTGTTGGTCTTCTCCACGTGCAAAGTGCCTATTCGTTATTGTGTCCATAATAGGGGACCCGGCAGCAGTACTTTACACTGGTGAGGGGCAACAGCTAAATGTATTTTGTCGACTGAAAACTGTCACCAATTGATTGTGGTGTGAGGATTGTCAGCTGACTTAAGACCTTGCACAGAATCACTCACCTGCTAACACCAAGGTTATGGAAATTTACTGTTATGCAAAACCCCACAGAAAGCAAATGATCAACAAATGCAGTACACTCATATGAAACGCATGTGTACAGAATTTGACCTCAAATGAAAAGAAATACAATTTTTAAAAAAGTTTACATATTCTTCATTCAACATCAGAACTAAGTTATTTTGTAAGTTAAAACTGCTAATTTGAATCAGACACTTGATTTTTGAGCATGGGAAAGGGGCATTTTCAAGAAGAATGTACATGTATACTAAAACCGAAAATCCAGCAGCCAGCAGATGGTCATGGGTTTCCCCCATGGGCTTTGTCCGGTTTCTTCCCACCATAATACTGGCCGTTGTGGTACAAGTGAAATATTCTTAAATACGGCACATGGCACCACTGAATTAACAAATGAACCGAAAGTCACATATTTCTCTAACCCTCAACATTTAAAATCAATCTATGTACTTTTTTTATAATATATATAAAATAAGCAAAACTGCCACCTACTAAAGCTGATTACAAAATAAAAGGTAATATGGTGCTGTTGTTTTGCTCTTGTGAAAGAGTGCTTGTACCTTTGATTTTGTCACTGTAAAAGCCTCATTTTCACACACATTTGCCTCATTGCGGGGAATCCATGGCTCAGTCAGTTAGCGCGCTAATGTAGCGTAATGACAGAAGCCTCCCACCAATGCGGTCGCTGTGAGTTCAAGCCCAGCTCATGCTGTCTTCCTCTCCGGCCATACCTGGGGAGGTCTGCCAGCAACCTGCGGATGGTCGTGGGTTTCCCTCGGGCTCTTCCAAGTTTCCTCCCACCTTAATGCTGGCCGCCGTCGTATAAGTGAAATATTCTTGAGTACGGCGTAAAACACCAATCAAATAAATAAATAAACTTTTGCCTCATTGCTGTATCTTGTGTTTATTATTTACATGACAATACAAAATTTTCTGTGACAAATTTGATTATTTCATCTTCTTGACACAACACCTGCAGGTTTTCTAAACGCGAGCGACACTTCTTGTGTGACTTGTACATTGTCTGGAAATTTGCACTGGTTGTAAATGTAACAGGCATGGTACCTGTCCGATATTCTTTGGCAGTAACCCAAGGGGTCAAGGTCTAGTAACTTCCACTTCATTCTTTATTTCCATAATTTTAATGACTACCCAAGCGCTCGATTGCCTCAAGATGGGCCCACATACAATTATGAACTGTTAAATACATCCATGTAGGCTATCTTGTAAGATGTAAATCTTTCACTGCATATGCTACCATAGGTAGTCAAGGTACGAATCGATACTGACATTTACCGTTACCAGCCTCAAAATAGCACAAGCACATCAAAAAACCTTTCGGGACACAAACCTAAAATGATAATAAATGAAAGCACCGCTCCAGAAATAATTAAAAGTTTTATTCAATGCATAATCATTGCATATAAATCCCAACAGAGCAATAAAGAAAACATCACATAAGTTAGATAACATCTGACCGTAACACACGGTCTATTTTGTTCAAGGCACGGACACTAAGTACTTTGGTAAAACTACTTCCGGAAATTTCTTTACTTTTTTTTCATGCCTCTTCAATGGGCCTCTGGCAATTCTCACCAACAGACCCATGAAAGGAGTGATGTTTTTTGGATGGATACCAGAGATAACCAGAGGGACTAGCAAATACATATACTTCAAAACCTATTATAAAATGTGGACATTTTCCTAAAAAGAAACAGATTATTTTATTTCATGCATCTGAACTGTTCATAGATAAAAGAAAGATAAATCAAGTTTTGGGCATAATATTATACCACTACTGTACATCATGCTTCAGGTTATCATACATATAGCGCCAATTTTGGAGAAAATGGTTGGCTAGTGACAGGAAAGTCTGATCTTGCACTAAATATGTTGGACCACAAATGTATCAAAGATGAAAGAGAGCCCTTAAACCCTATACGTCTTTTCAAGAAAAACATTACCCACATGCAACACTATAGCAACACACAAGTTTTTCAACATTACTTGTTCTCAGGTCTGAAAGGCATGCTGAAGAAAGTTGGGAAGACTAAGTAGCATATGAATAAAGAAAAGACCACAATTACAATTATATGACATTGACAAATCTTTTGTTCTATGAATTTCTATATTCTGGGAAATATTGTATCTAGGCGTGCACAAACATCTTTACTTTAGTCTCACAGAATGTGTCTTACTTTGATATCTTCATTGTTCATTTCAGTCCATTTTCGTTTGCTCATCTAAAGAAAAATAAAGACTGGATTTTAGTCTTTGCTGGACTCCACATCAGCTAAGAGTATATAAAGTTCAAGGATGAAATAGATCTTGATGAAAAAGTAAATGTCTGACATTATATCATCTGCCCTTACATGTGTCCTAAATTGTATATTACGCTTGCAGTTTTTTGTGAATATGTTAAAGCTTACAAGTGGGGCACAGCAGGAAAAAGTAACATGTAAGCACTAATGGTGAGTATAGCAGAAAAACTCGAAAATTAAACAGGTGCTCGTACATCTTAATAATTAAGCAACTTCAATCATGAAAGACATTACAACAGAAATCCAAAAAGCAAGTTTCTTCAACAGTTGAAAATGGAACTTCTGAACAATACTATCTGAAAAGCAACCCTTTTTCCACCCTGAAGAAGGGAATTCAGGCATACAAACAAATCATAAATGATAAAGTGCTTAAAATACATCACAAAACAGAGCAGTTCATCACATTTATACCGCCAAGATGGGCAGGATGTCAAGAGGTACAAGGTACATCATGACATATATCCACTAACTCAAAGACTGACCGAAATTTTGAATAACTGCTTTGCTTAAATACAGGAAATTTCAACACTACAAGTGGTTGAGTTTTTGAAGTAGACAACTAACACATGGATCAAAGCATGATAAACGTTTTAATTTGGTTACCTTAATAGTTGAGCCCAAACTTGTGCATTTTCTCAACTTTTATGGTATTCCCAGGTGGATGAGTTATCTCAGGCTTCATGGACTTCATTTCGAAATGAACTATGCTTCATGTAATAATGTATATGTACTTCACACTTAGTAACTATGTATGGGATCAAGAGTTTGTGAAACATTACAAGTGTCCGCAAGTTTCGAAGTCGAAGTCAAAAGTTGTGTGGCAGGCGATTCCTGGGCTTCGATAATTTCGTGAAAATGAAAATGGGTTTCTTCATTTTTGGTACCAAATTTCATACACCCAAGATGTATACATCACTGGAAGCAGTTTGTGATTTACATCGTGAAACCATAAACTGTTATTCGTATTGTTAGCCCTAATATTTTGGCCAAGTACATGTAATAGGCGGACAAAGTTAAACAAGTGGCAGCTAACATGTAGCAATCTACAGAATGGCTCAACTTCCAGTAGGAAAGGCACTGAGCTTTTCTGTCAAGTATTTGAAAAAAAGGAGCGCAATACTGAAAGGATAGGCATCTTGAACTAAACTTAGTAACCAAGCGGTGAAATGTGATATTACCGACAGCACAGGCTGCCGTGAAGAAGCCGAGTACGGAAGCTAAGGAGATAGCTGACTTCAGCAGACGGCGTGCATCAGGAAGATAATCTACGGCGAATAGCAGTGGCGTTCGTCATACAAAACACGACGCAAAAACTCTCAACAAGTGGAAACTGCGAAACTTTCTCACATATAAATTCACTGAAGAAGATAAATCGAAAGGGTGCCCCAAATATTCGAATGTACTCACCATGATTCTGTACAGCAAAACTTCAGAAAACTACTCACAACAAACAACAAACCAAGAGAACTCAACACGGCTAATCTGCAAAGCTGCAGCCGAAAGTCCCACCAAATGGCATCTTCGTGGGCGAGTCCATTCCGGACAGGTGGATACCCGTCAATTCAGAACGCCAACACGTGAGTAAAAAGATAAATAAACACTCGGCTGAAACTGATCGGGAGTTCTACTATTTCCAGCACTATTGTTACTTGATGGTTTATCATACTTTTTTGAGCTAGCTAGACTTTAGAAGCATCACACAGCTTACCGATTCCGGCGTTACCCACCTATGCAAATTTTCTCACTTGGGTAACTCCCATAACCTCAGACGTGCAGACGATTGTAAAAAAATTGGCGGGTTATTCTTGACCTTGGTCAGTGGCGGTGCCGTAATCATCGGATACAGGTGGATAAAGTAGTGAGTGGCCGAAGACAATTCCAAATGTACTTAGTTAAGATACATATGGACGACAAAAGATAACATCATCAACAAAATGAAGTGATTTGTTCTGCTTGATTTGAAATTACCATATATTTTTTTCAGGATTGTAGACTGTCTCCAAACTATAAATGTTTCTGCCTGCGAGTCATCTCTATATAGAAAAATACGAAAACCGACTAATAGACATATACACCTTAGCACTAATCTTTAGTATTTTAGTGATATAGTGCCCCCACACAAAAATCCACAAAAATGGCCATGATGTAGGCTACAACCGAGGTGCTGGACATGGAAACTGGTCGCGGGCCTGCTAAAGCAGCCTGTACAGTAGGCCAGTAGAACACAGACACACACACAAAGAAAAGATTTAAAAAAAAAAAGAAAAGGAAAAACGAATTCATTTATTATACCAAGCCTTTCACACGGGCCTGTTGAGGCTGTCGGTTAAAATCTGTAGCCGAGTGTAGGGGACAGCATATACTGTCATATCGTAAAGTAAAAGCTGCTGTGGCTGTGAGTTGAAATTCCAGCTATAGGGCTGGCTTCCTCGCCCGGCAGTACGTAGGAAGTTTCGCCAGCTACCTGCAGATGGTCGTGGGTTTCTCACGAGCTCAGCCCGATTTTCTTCTCCTATAATGCTGACCCTTCGTTGCAGAGGGATTTAGTGTGCTAGCGCAGTACATTTAATAATAACCCAGGATCAAGCCTCTCGTTAGTGCGGTCGCTGTGAGTTCAAGCCCAGCTCTGGTGGATTTCCTTTCCGATCAGTGAAATAAGTGAGTAAACTATAGAGGCCTATTTAAGTTTACCTCTAAAAATATTTCCAGCGGAACTTAAATACTTACAAGTGAAGGCCTATTTGAAAATCACATGATTTCAGAAGGTGGATAACGACATGAACACGGGATGCCTGTTGCACCTTATGCAATGATTTTTGTTCATGGGAAGAGTGACAAGGCATTGCATGGGAGAGAGTCAGGTAGGCCTATGTACCCCATTCTCGCTATACCAGAGGTCAAAGAAACCTTGACATTGTGAAGGTGATGTGCTCGGGCGAAGGTAAGGCTCACTCTTGAACGGCCAACAATAGTATACAGGACCATGCGTGGCGTTGTGCAGTGCAAACTTTTCATGCATTAGCCGATGTCTGAGTGCTGTATTTGGCGAGACCCGTGTATCATATGTGCCAAAGAAGGATATATCGCGCTCGATTTCATCAAATGAAAGCGAAGCCCTATAGACCTATAATCCACAACATGCAGTTAGTGTCGCTGTCACTTCCATGCATGTTATATTTTAATTTTAGTGTAGTGGTACTTAGAGCAATGAAAAATTCCATGGAAAAGGTCGCATTTTCGCCTGATCTCCTTCTAACCATAGCCCTAATTCTATAGCCACAATATACAGTCTTGGACTTACGACGGAATGATTTTCATGAATCGAATGATTTCGAATTGTCAAAATCCCAACGAAATTATCCCACTGAAAGATTCGTACCCATGTTCGCCGAAAGTCATTGATTTCGCATTCTTAGTGTGAAAAAATCGTTTTACTGGGAATCCTTTCAACAAGATTTTTAGCACGAGAGACCTTGACCTTCAACCTCAACATGACAAGCAAGAAAGAAATTTCCCAGGTCTGCGTCAGCAATATGAAATAAAGAAACACATGATGCTTAAAAAGATGGAAACTGAGAAAATTTGAATGAAGCATTTTTACCCGAAAGTAAAACTGTTGCCTGATCACAACCTTAATGGGAACATTAAGTCATTTTCATTCAATCATTAAATTATTCAGTTCGCAACATCAGTGAATAGACGATATATACCAAGTTTCCAAGTGAAATTACGCAAAAATTAGCACGTTAGGTTACCTTTCAGTGACTGTGGCCTTTACCCTCAGTATATGCATAAAACACACTGCACATACTTATCTGATTACATATTAAAGATAAATAGATCTGCCAACAACGTGCGGATGGTCGTCAGTTTTTCCCACTCTCTGTCCGGTTTCCTCCCACCATAATGCTGGCCGCCGTCGTATAAGTGAAATATTCTTGAGTACGGCGTAAAACAGCATCAAATAAATAATAATAAATATACTAGACAGCTGGAATATAAACTAAATGTAAGTGAAAAGATAAAAAGAAAAAGTTGAAAAAAATTTGGACGAAGCAATTTTTCTGGAAAAACTTTCAAGTTCTACATGCTTGAAGTAAACATGTGCTATTGATCGTGCACTTCGGGTAGCCTATAGCCTATATATGTAACAATGTAAGGCAATCAGATGTGTTGCTCTTTACAACGTTTCAAGCTATCACCCAGTTTTACCTTGCACCGATACCTGGTCTAGTTGATATGGGTTACAAACCTGTAGGGCCATACTGATTGCCACCGCCTTTGGCCATTGCTCAGGCGAGCCATATCGCTGACAGTGACTTTTCATGGAATTTCCGCCTATTTCAGTTTCATGGAAACAGTTGCTTGTTACTGAATAGCCGGAAAACGATGGAAGAGATCTTTTCAGTAAACATATTTATGTACTGTTGGAACACGTTTTTTTTTTAATGTCCAACAATGTTCATGCAGCCGTGGAAAATCATTGAAAGTCATGGAATTTTACATTAAAATTCCCATGGAAATGGTGTGCAGATCTTTGAAAGTCTTTGAAAGCCTTGGAAATTGATTAAAATAACAATAAGGAAAAATAAAAAAAAAATTAAAAAAAAAAAGAGAGAAAAAACAAGTCTGCACACCGTTTGTTTTAGGTTCACGTTCTTGACGTTTAAGCTGTGCAAGAGTTTAATTTGCATTTGATAGGTCATTTATGCGTGATAACGCAGCAGAATATTTCGAAATGGGTAGATGGTAAAATGTACGCCAAAAGTAGAAAGCACTGTAGTGCTGAGGGCCGGTATATGAATAGAAAGGGTGTTGCATATGCTCAAATGGTACCGCCTTGCTTTGACTGCCGGGTGTTGAGGGGTACTATGCTGTGCTGTCCTGGAGGAAGCTGTACTATGCTGTAACTGACAGGAGTTTTGGAGGTGGGGGTACCGTTCTGTAATTAACTGCTGCGTGTGAGACTGTACCATGCTGGAATTGATTGTTGAGGAGCATGCAGTACCATGCCTTAACTGACTGTTGAGCAGTAGGCAGTGCCGTGCAGGGGCTGACTGTTGAGCAGTAGGCAGTACCATGCAGTAATTGTATTTAAGTGTAGAGAAGGAGGATTTACCATGCTGTAAGTGAGTGTTGAAAAGCAGGCAGTACCATATTGTAATTGACCGTCGAGGAGCAGACTGTACCATGTTGTAATTGACCGTCGAGGAGCGGGCTGTACCATGTTGTAATCGAGCGTTGAGAAGCGGGCAGTACCATATTGTAATTGAGTGTTGAGAAGCGGGCTGTACCATATTGTAATTGAGTGTTGAGAAGCGGGCAGTACCATATTGTAATTGAGTGTTGAGAAGCGGGCTGTACCATATTGTAATCGAGTGTTGAGAAGCGGGTTGTACCATATTGTAATTGAGTGTTGAGAAGCGGGCTGTACCATCTTGTAATTCAGTGTTGAGAAGCGGGCTGTACCATATTGTAATCGAGTGTTGAGAAGCGGGCTGTACCATATTGTAATTGAGTGTTGAGAAGCGGGCAGTACCATATTGAGCAATCGAGTGTTGAGAAGCGGGCTGCACCATGTTGTAATCGAGTGTTGAGAAGCGGGCTGTACCATATTGTAATCGAGTGTTGAGAAGCGGGCTGTACCATATTGTAATTGAGTGTTGAGAAGCGGGCAGTACCATATTGAGCAATCGAGTGTTGAGAAGCGGGCTGCACCATGTTGTAATCGAGTGTTGAGAAGCGGGCAGTACCATGTTGTAATCGAGTGTTGAGAAGCGGGCTGCACCATGTTGTAATCGAGTGTTGAGAAGCGGGCAGTACCATGTTGTAATCGAGTGTTGAGAAGCGGGCTGCACCATGTTGTAATCGAGTGTTGAGAAGCGGGCTCTACCATGCTGTTGTTGACAGAGGGTGAGGAGGCGCAACGCTGGTGTGACGGATCTTGAGGTGGCATCAAACACTTTCATAAAACAACTGAACGCCGTGGTTAGCTCATCAAGACAGTTCATTTCTAAAGGGATTGTTCTATCCAATATCACCAGACCAGGTGGGCAGGGCAGTATATATAAGCATCTATGTTTTTTTGAGCAGTTGATGTCAAAACTCATACCTGTTTTTACATTCGACCTGGAAATTATGCGCACTATAAACAACATACTGGTTTCATGAACAGTTCTAGTCACAACACGACTGAGTCACCTGTATTTTTTATTAAACCATGGTAAATGGGTTTGAAATTTTAATTTGATGTAATCCAATTCACTGATTACAGCTTCCCTCTTTCATGTTACCAGCTTTACTATATAGTTCATGCCATACATGTTACGCATGGGAACTAGTGTTTAAAGTTGCTTTGGAAATGGGTCTTCAGTTTATCAATTTGTTACGCCCTTTCATTGTCTACGAGTTGTATACGAATGTCTGACCTAATTCTGCTTATATAAGCCATTGTGCTGCAGCTGTGAAGTTGCTATTATTTAAGCACTTGTTTATTTATTTGATTAGTGTTTACTTCGTGTAATGTAAAAACTGACTAATGGCTTGAAATGTTGTAAAGAGCAATATATCCGATTGTCTTACATTGTTACATATGTACTGGCACTACATGATCAACATCCCATGATTTACGCCGTACTCAAGAATATTTCACTTATACGACGGCGGCCAGCATTATGGTGTAAGGAAACCGAGTGGAGCCCGGGAGAACCTACGACCATTCGTAGGTTGGTGGCAGACCTTCCCACGTCCGGCATGAGAGGAAATCAGCGACCGCATTGGTGATAGGCTCCTGGGTCATCCGCAGCACTGACCCCCTTGGTCACGGAGACCTCATTTAGGTATAAAAACACTAAATCGATTTTGTATCCAAGATTCAGGCTCACAGAAAATGGTGGGGGCGGGTAGGGATTGACTGTATCTCTGAAGTGTGTTGAAGCACTGTCAGGTAATTTTGCGGGTATGAACTATGACAGATAATGGTTGAAAAGAAATCCATTACTTGTGGCTACAATTAAAGAGAGAAAAATATCATCCAATGAGCAAGTGCCCCCACACCCTGTTTCTATGGTGATAGGACGCTAGTACCTGCATTGCAGCTGATTTATTTTGAGAAAATGGTGGTCAACCCCTGATGATATTGGGATATGTTGTAGGCCAGGCGTCTAGTTATTTGACAGTCTGTGTCATTTGGGCCAATGAAAATTAGGGAATACAGTTTTAGGAGGGTGTTCTTTGTGAAATTACTACACAAGTAGTAATGCTATTTTGTAGTGTTTTTATACCTTTAAGGACTTGCTTGTACCGTGCAGAGGCCGGAATTCACCGGTTACGTGCGACCCTTTTGCCCACTGTCTCTACTCCCTGTATATGATTTATATTTTATAAGGATTCTTATAGATTGCATGCACGCTATTGCACGCAGGCTTTTATACTTGACCCAGAGTACATACTTTTTCATCTTGGTGAACAAGGCTATGCTGACCCAGATGACATTTATAATATCAAGCCATAACGTGTGTTATCCTGCTCTGTGTCAGCCGAGAAATACGGAAGCTCGAGTGAAGCCATCAACATGTGGGACATGATACATATAACAAACAGTACACAATGGCTGCTTCATGTCTGCGTACGTTGCCACTGAGCCTCGCTTTGAACGCTGAAAAAAAAAATGGCGCAAATTTAACAGGCATGGGAATTTTCCTTAAACTGGCGAATTTCATACTTTTCTCTTTCAAATTTGCGAAACGAAAGGCAACCAATGTTTTGAGGAAAGTTGATTGCTTGTGTAACTTGGAAGGAAGGGTAAGGTATTTTCAGATTTCCTTAGCCAACTTCAGACTGTCTTCTGACCATGAATTTTCCTGCCTGATTTAACAGCTTTTAACTACTGGCAGTTGATTTTGATACCATACAGCGAATTCGACATTATGTCTACGGTAGCGGTATAAATTAAATATGTAGCAACCTTTGGGGGACTATAGTGTTTTGTTTTAGAAATTGATCGTGATATTATCAACGTGAACGCCCCTTCATTGATTAGGAGTAGAATATACGAGTGTCGGAGAGGCGGTTATAATCTAAACGATTCCCAGGCAAAATTCACTGTTTCAGTTGGTTTCTCCTAGAACTGGAGAACTTATCCCACAGCGACCCATTAGCCGTTTGATTTAGTAAAAGCGCGATGTTGGAGGTGAAAATATTAGAGCAAAACGGGCTATCCCGGCATTTCGTCGCTTTGTGGAATTTGCCGACAATTTTGCGATTTGCAGTGCCAGGGTGAGCTGTCCTGGCATTGTATCACATTGCAGCAATGGCAGGGATTCTGTGACTTTAAGAATCTACGACGATGAACCTATCTGTCTTCCACAGGCAGTCCACAAATATCTCCAGACATAGGAATCTGCGACGATAGCCCTATCCACCTTCCACAGACAGTCCACAAATATCTCCAGACTTGCGAATCTGCGACGATGACCCTACCCGCCTTCCACACAAGGTCTATAACTATCTTCATACGCGCAATCCCACTATCAGTTTTTATCGAGCTGAATTCGTAACAAAGTTTTAAGTACAAGATAAATGAGCACTATTATAGCTCTTGTTGTCCCGTGATATCGTCCTTTTCTTTTGACATAGCGGAGCGCAGAGGGTGTCGTGTGTGTCTCTAGAATTTGCTCATATACCGCCCACCTGTCAACAACAACAACAACAACAACATCATCAACACGGTCAACGACACAGTCGCAGACCATTATTCAAGTTTCATCATGGCAAAGTACCAGAAATACTTGGACGCCAGTAACAAGGCAATGGACTTCTTTGTGCGTAACATCGCGGAGGACGGGGAGTTTACAGGCGAAGGGACTGTGGGCGACTTAGGGGCCATCTACAAAGCCCCGACGCTTCTGCTGTTGGCAGGTCGGGTGGATGTTGCCACGAGACTTCTGGAGTACATACAGCGGCGCTACGGTCAGAACAATGGCGACTTCCTGAGCTACCCGGATAAAACTGGACGAGAGAAGAGGACGGTGAACGGCCTGCTGAAAGAATTCCAGGTAAGTGTTCAGATCTAAACACCTGGAACCGATTCCATCACAAAGCCAGTTCTTACTTAAGCCAACATTTAAAACCTTCCCACAGCATGTCGTTTTCTGCTTTGGATGTTGAAATTTTGGGCGTGTTGGTCATATGATAATATTTATCAAAATGATAATTTCCAGGAATAAGCGTGATATTCCAATGACAAATTTTGACGTAAGTCAATGAAATTAGGCTTTGGGTAATCCGCTACGGGGCCTCTTTCAACAAGTAATCGTGGTAATAGTCTAAGGTATGGGACTTTTTATGACAACAGATGGCGAAAAGAATTTCATGGATTTTTCAGCCATATGCCTATGTCACGACAAACAGCTTTTCATATGGGTGCTGTTTCTTACAGGCTTACATGGGCGGGTGGATCACCGCCGCCGCACAGCGGATCGGGCGGTTTGACATCTCCATGCCGAGTTACGACTTCTTGCAAACGTTTTGGAGTCCCAAGGCAAGGACCTTCATCGTGAACGAACCATACAACGAGTCGTCGCAAGAACAAATCGTCGACACCCTGATTTCCTCTCATCTCGGATTATTGGCCTTGTTCTTCAGAGGTGAGTGACCATTTAGGTCATTTTGACACCCGGGCACTTGCCGTTTGACTCGGCCCTACACGTTGTTCTCGTACAGACACGGCGGTGAAAACATTGTCTAAATATAACCTGGAAGTTTACACAAAACTGTATCACGGCCAAATAATCCCCAAATTAGGCTGTGTTGACGTTCACAATTTACGTACGCCGTTAATATTGTTCTGTTGTGTAACATACTGTAATTTTCGGTGGTTACCTCGCTAGCGCAACGCAATGAATTGGTAGCCACTTACTCATGTGATCGCTGTGAGTTCAAGTCCAGCTCACCCTGGCTTCCTCTTCAGGCGCACGTCGGGTTTCCACCACTCATAATGCAGTCGTAAAAGTGAAATATTCTTGACTAAGGCGTAAGTTACCAATCTAATAAATAAATCTTAGAATATCACCCAACGTTGTTTATTTCCCTAAACCTTATGCTATATGTTACCTTGTCGTATGCTTGCTACAGCCACATACTGACGAGTGAAGTACCAGGATGTGCGCAGCTCATGCTGGCTTCTTCTCCTGTCGTACATGCGAAGGTCTGCAACTGCAAGCTGCGGAGGCCTTCGGGCTCTGTAGGGTGTCTTCCCACAATAATGCTTACCGCCATATATGAGTAAAATATTATTCAGTACGGCGTAAAATACTCATCAAAAAGATAAATAATAGAAGAAAAGAGTATCCTTATCATCGGATAAGATCTTGTTGCATTGTTTAACTTGCATTGTTGCATTGTTGTATTAACCACTTTTCATAGATATGGACAAAGCGACAGGAGCAGGCGATGCCATCGTGAAAATCTACGAGCTGCAGAACGACCTGGAGAACCGATTCATCTTCCGAATGTGGGCGAGTTCCGGCCAACTGATCACCGACAAGCCGACCTGCCCCGCCGCGGACGGCGTCTGCTTTCTGAAGAGAAACGGCAAAGACGAGCTCTTCTTCATGCTGGGCTTCCCAGTCATCTTCCTCTCGAAGCTGTACCTGGCCACCAAAGTCACGAAATACCTGGAAACGGCCAAGAAATTCCTGGACTTCGCGCTTACCTGCGACGACAGCCTGTACACTTTTTATCTGAGTCACAAAGTGGCCTACGGGGCGTCCCTGGTGGCCCGGATCACCAAGGATCACAAATACGTCACCTTGGCAGAGAAGATTGCCGATTATCTGGTCAGTGCGCAGGACGCAAATGGCGTCTTTGACGCGAACAGGATGCCCATTCCCGATGACCAGTACGATCAAGTGGGAGAGATCGGCACGTGGCTGAGGGAAATCTACACTGAGTTGAGCGGAGTTTAGTGACAAATTCGACGCATCGCTCTTGAAGTCAAAATCTGCTACTGTCAAATTCCGATCGGGCATCGATGTCCTCATATTGTGCCGTCTGAACAGGTTTTATTGCTACCTACTACAGCAGTGGACATTTTGTGCGTTGAGAAAACTTAACCTTTGATTTGACACATATTAAGTAAATTTGATAATGATTCAGGAAACATGTGACAATTGCTTAACACGTGTGGCATGCCACAGTATTGATCATATTGTACTACTTATTTGTCGCGGAGGTAAATACCCACAATTATGATTAAATGAATTTAATCCAAAATATGAGTCTTGTGAATGTGCTTGTTTATATCTTTCATATCCTGTTGGCTTCTTCTCCGGCCGCAGGTGGGAAGATCCGCCAACAACCTATGGATGGTCATGGGTTTCCCCCGGGCTCTGCTTCTGTTTCCTCCCACCATAATGCAGGCCGCCGTCGTATAAGTGAAATATTCTACAGTGTGGCGGAAGACACCAATCAAATGAATAAAAACCTTACACATGCACTCCTAATAACGCATGTGTCGACGCCACTGTTACTGCTTTAAATCAGTGCCAGTTGACAAACTTCCGGGGTCTGGAAATCTCCTTCCAAGATCATGGAACTGAATTAGGCTTTTCAGTCAGACTGATTGTAACTGCCGGTATTTTTCCTGCACTTATTTTAAATCTTTCTCCGGCAGTACGTGGAAAGGTCTGTCAGCAATCTGCGGATGGTCGTGAGTTTTACGCCTGGTTCTGCCCGATTTCCTTCGACCATAATGCTGGCCGTCGTCGTATAAGTGAAATATTCTTGAGAACGGCGTAAAACACCAATCAAATAAATAAATAAATAAATAAATATATATTAGATCTCTAACCCTAAATTTTCATTTTTGTCATTAAGAATTAAAACAAGTCTTGATATTAAAACAAAAATTCTTCACTTAAAAATTCTTCCCTACGTCAAACTGTATACGATACTTCTCCCACTAAGATGTTGGGAGCGGATCGTGGTCTAGTGGTAAGATTATGTACTTATTTGATTGGTGTTTTATACCGTACTCAAACATACTTTACTTATACGATGGTTCCCAGCATTATAGGTGGGAGGAAACCGGACAGAGTCCAGGGGAAACCCACGACCATCAGCAGGTTGCTGGCGGACCTTCTGACGTACGTGCGAAGAGGAAGCCAACATGAGCTGGACTTGGACCCACAACAAGAGCATTGGTGATAGGCTCCTGGGTCATTACGCCGCGTTGGCGCACTAATGCCCTCTGCCACGGAGGCCACCTTATCGTATGTAAGTGAAAAATCATATAGTATAGCGATAAGCGGCAATCAATATATAAATGCATGAATAAATCGTGATTTTCAATTTTCGATTACACGAGCAAAATGGCGTTTAAATTTGTGTGAAGAACAGTTTAATAGTGAAATAAAAGCATAAATTAATTCAAACAGTTATACATAATTTCATAAAGGACAACACACATATTTATATTTATTGAGGGTGGAACAGGCAAAGAAATAACACACACGTATACAGCTTTACTTTATTTGGATAACGCCTCACTGCAGAAGAAAGTTTGTTTTGACGTACTTTGTTCAAAACCAGTAGAAACTGAGAGGAAATTAAGACTACATTTCAGTTCACAACCGAATTTCTATCCATGAGTGAATGGAGCTCTAAATCTATCTGAAAATACGTTCTCTTGGGTTTTTTTTCTTCACTTTTTTATTTTAGTAGAACAAATGAGTTTTTTACGGACCTGGGATCACTTACACGAGGCCCACTTAACATAGCTGCCATATCGATGGAATGCCTACAGTACTGGTTTCCATGGTAGTCAAGTGCTCGTAACGCCAGGAGTACTTCATAAATGCAGCCCCGGGCCCGTTTTGCACGAAGTTCTCTGAACATTACGAGCACGTAACAACCACGGCAACCAGCACTTGTAGGCATTACGTCGTCATGGTGGCTAAATGCCCGTAATGTTATAAGAGGGCTACGTACACGTTGGGCGCGGACTCTGAAGTTTTCACTTTGCTATCTACTGATTGGCTGCTGATCGATGACATGGCGGCATAAATCAGGAGGCTAGTTAGATACGTGGCAAAGAGCGGTGTTTTCCTCAGGGTGCTCCGGTTTCCTCCACTCATTATAACGTACATGGTCGCCGTCTCACGCTATCAATCCTTGAGATCGGCGTTAAATATCAATGAAATCAGTTTAAAGCAAAAAAAAAAAAGAATAAATAAATAAAGACAACACAGGAAAGAAGACTAAAGCGACAAGGATGAAGTGACTGGGGAGAGGGGATAATGGGCAATGTACTCAAGTTCTTAAAAGGTTGATTTTTACACTGCATAAAAATATTAAATACTTCTACTTCTGGTAATGTCTATATGCATTAAAGGTATCCTTCACATCAGTACGCTCCGTATAGACGGATCCATAAGCCCGACGTACCACCATCTCATCAGGTGACGTCATGCATGACGTCACAGAGATTAAATAAATGTAACCAATGGGTGGGACATCCGGGTGACCTGCTTGCATCACTACAGATTAGGATTGGTCAAATGTGTGTTCTTCATTGACTACATGTTAGAAAAGGTTTATTTGAAGGAACAGGTTCGAATAGGGATTCTATTCAAGCGCGCTGTCTGCAGGAACGGCTTGCTAATACGCCTTATCTACACAGCTCATTATTTTCCATGCCAGAAGTCCATGCCGCCAAATCTTTTCTGTTTCACCTCTCCCTCACGGCCCGGTTTTCTTTCACTTTTGGCATCGGTGTCTTCGTCCTCACCATTTTGACCCTCTGGTAATAAACAAGCAGCACATATACGTGTAATAAAATACTTATTAGTAAATTTAACTGACAGGAAGCACACTGTTTTGAAGCGAAAATCAAGTCAGACATTAGATTTGAATTAATTCTCCAAAAATATCCACAGATTTCGTGTTCATTTTTACACGATTATCATTCGGGGTGACGAGTTACTGGTATCGCAGTTTTGTCTGCCTGTCCGTCATCCACCTGTACGAATCCATGTGCGGGCCCCAAGCCCGGTTGTTTTGCATAAGCAGGTATAATTTTTTTTCGATGCACATTGGTCAATTTCCGCAGTAGCCATGGTAACCATATGCATATTTTCTCTACATCTACTGTATATAAGTAAAAAGATTTGTTTGGGCGTATATTCAGTTCACCTGAATTTGTTGTTATTGTTGTTATATAGTTTGGATTAGGTCATTCCCATTGCCCTTGTGGGAAATTCAGGTTAATATGTTCAACCTTTCAACCATTTTCTTCTCTTTTTTCTTTTTGTTACACCTACATGGAGATTTTTTGTCCAACATGAGCAGTTTACACGATGATGTACATTCTGAAACAAAAATTTCGAGAAGTTTGCAAAGTTGTCTCCCCTTCCCCATATTTAACTCAGGCTGCATTGTTGTGGAACGTGACGAAGTAAAGTACAGGCCAAGAACTGGTTATGTTATGAGTTATATTTATTTATTTGATTGATTAATATGAATTACAGGCGGTAATTTTTAGCATTATCATTGATATTGTCCGACTATAAATGTTAGACTGGTGGATTCAGATTGATAACAGGATAGGTTGGTGATCAGTTATACCATTGAGCTCTTCACTCTGTTTGTATCTCACTTCGCGTCAGGCAAAATACATGCGTGCCACCAAGTCAGTCATAAGTGAGTTATGTGCGGGATCATCTCACGAGATCAGTAACATTCAACCCTATACCCCTGTGAACGAGAATTCCATTGTAATGTGCACCGTTTGGCAAGTTAACAACGCAACTTACTGGAAGGATTTATTATCAAGGCCAAAAAAAAAAAAAAAAATAAAAAGGAAAAAGAATAAGAAAGAAAGAAAGAAGGAAAGAAAAATCACAGATTCTGATTCTTAACAGCTTAAATTTTGTCATGAACACTTCTCTGTGAAACATCTGAGCATCTGCATACTTGAAGAAGGGCTTCTCGCTGGCCCCGAGGTTCAACCCGCTAGGTCGCTCAGGCCATTACGCCGTTGACCAAGGAGCTCGTGAGTTCAAATCTTGCTGTCGTTGTCTCGATTGCGTCTTTAAGTCAGATAGGTTTTTTTTCCCATTTCTTGTTAAAATCATGTGTCTCTTCCCATTAATTCATTCATGTCCACAGAGAGTAAAACCAGACCGCCGACGATAGTGATAGTTAACAAATTATCATTCATAACCGGTAAAATCCGGGCTCTTGTCAATTTACCTGAGTTAGGGTTTTATTTCAGCTATTCTCCTAAATGCTTCAACAATAGCAACTTATAGCCCCCCAACCCCCCAGCATCATGGCTTTAATATACAGAAATAGGTAAATAAAATTCTATGCTTTTAATTGCAATTTATCAGACTTCACTGGAGTAGACTTACTTAAAATGCTGTGTGATCATTATATTTAATTAACAGTCTTCAGATCGCTGTTACACAATCAGTTGGAAAAGTCAGCCATTAATGTTGTATTCTTGTGTAAACCGGGATCCTGCTGACACCCCCGGTATCTAGTCCGTTTGCACTGTTCATATTATTTTTGAATAAATGTGATGACAACACAGCATTTTGAGTAATTCTGGACCAGTGACGTCTACTAAATTGCAATTAACATCACTGATTTTTTTTTACCTATTTCTGTTTAAACTATAGTGATAGAAAGCGTCTAAGTTGCTACTTTTTCTGGACTTAGAACAGTTAGAATGACACGCTAACTGAGATAAACTGTCAAGAAGCCGGCTTTCAACGGCAAGATGTGACCATTAGCCAAGGGTCACGCTGTCGCGGCTACACTGGTTTTGCTCTCTTCGCTCTAGTCTTAATTCACTAAAATCTCGTTACAATATACTGAGGTAGCCCTGCATAAGATGAATGAAATTATTTCACCATGAACTAAGCGTAATACAACACAAATGCCTATAAATATGACCTGAGAGAACGAGCCGAGGCCGAGTGGTTAAAGTGCTTGTCTTTCTATCGACGGGACACAGGAGGTGTGGGTTCGAATCTAGTCTTGGACAGAGAATTTGTAGATTTCTACGCTCGCACTCGTCAGGGGAACCGTGGTCGCCGACGGCCTTGGGTCCGATTACGTAGTCTGACATTTCTTGAAGGTCCCATGTGGGAAAGTTCGTCAGGATGGCATTAAACACTTATTACTTGTCTAAATGAAAAGTGTAGTGCGTTACAAAACCGGTCATTAATTCATTAACATCTGAAGTTAGCGTGGAGGAAACCGGAGCACTGTACCATGCTGGAATTGACTGTTGAGCAGTAGGCAGTACCATGCCGTAACTGACTGTTGAGCAGAAGGCAGTACCATGCCGTAACTGACTGTTGAGCAGTAGGCAGTACCATGCCGTAACTGACTGTTGAGCAGTAGGCAGTACCATGCCGTAACTGACTGTTGAGCAGTAGGCAGTACCATGCAGTAACTGACTGTTGAGCAGTAGGCAGTACCATGCCGTAACTAACTGTTGAGCAGTAGGCAGTACCATGCAGTAACTGACTGTTGAGCAGTAGGCAGTACCATGCCGTAACTGACTGTTGAGCAGTAGGCAGTACCATGCCGTAACTGACTGTTGAGCAGTAGGCAGTACCATGCCGTAACTGACTGTTGAGCAGAAGGCAGTACCATGCAGTAACTGACTGTTGAGCAGTAGGCAGTACCATGCAGTAACTGACTGTTGAGCAGTAGGCAGTACCATGCAGGAGCTGACTGTTGAGCAGTAGGCAGTACCATGCAGTAATTGTATTTAAGTGTAGAGAAGGAGGATTTACCATGCCGTAAGTGAGTGTTGAAAAGCAGGCAGTACCATATTGTAATTGACCGTCGAGGAGCAGACTGTACCATGTTGTAATTGACCGTCGAGGAGCGGGCTGTACCATGTTGTAATTGAGTGTTGAGAAGCGGGCAGTACCATATTGTAATTGAGTGTTGAGAAGCGGGCTGTACCATATTGTAATTGAGTGTTGAGAATCGGGCTGTACCATATTGTAATTGAGTATTGAGAAGCGGGCTGTACCATATTGTAATTGAGTGTTGAGAAGCGGGCTGTACCATATTGTAATTGAGTGTTGAGAAGCGGGCTGTACCATATTGTAATTGAGTGTTGAGAAGCGGGCTGTACCATATTGTAATTGAGTGTTGAGGAGGCTGCACCATATTGTAATTGAGTGTTGAGAAGCGGGCTGTACCATGTTGTAATTGAGTGTTGAGAAGCGTGCAGTACCATATTGTAATTGAGTGTTGAGAAGAGGGCTGTACCATATTGTAATCGAGTGTTGAGAAGCGGTCATTACGATATTGTAATTGAGTGTTGAGAAGCGGGCAGTACCATATTGTAATTGAGTGTTGAGAAGCGGGCAGTACCATATTGAGCAATCGAGTGTTGAGAAGCGGGCAGTACCATGTTGTAATCGAGTGTTGAGAAGCGGGCTGCACCATGTTGTAATCGAGTGTTGAGAAGCGGGCTGTACCATGCTGTTGTTGACAGAGGGTGAGGAGGCGCAACGCTGGTGTGACGGATCTTGAGGTGGCATCAAACACTTTCATAAAACAACTGAACGCCGTGGTTAGCTCATCAAGACAGTTCATTTCTAAAGGGATTGTTCTATCCAATATCACCAAACCAGGTGGGCAGGGCAGTATATATAAGCATCTATGTTTTTTTGAGCAGTTGATGTCAAAACTCATACCTGTTTTTACATTCGACCTGGAAATTATGCGCACTATAAACAACATAGTGGTTTCATGAACAGTTCTAGTCACAACACGACTGAGTCACCTGTATTTTTTATTAAACCATGGTAAATGGGTTTGAAATTTGAATTTGATGTAATCCAATTCACTGATTACAGCTTCCCTCTTTCATGTTACCAGCTTTGCTATATAGTTCATGCCATACATGTTACGCATGGGAACTAGTGTTTAAAGTTGCTTTGGAAATGGATCTTCAGTTTATCAATTTGTTACGCCCTTTCATTGTCTACAAGTTGTATACGAATGTCTGACCTAATTCTGCTTATATAAGCCATTGTGCTGCAGCTGTGAAGTTGCTATTATTTAAGCACTTGTTTATTTATTGGATTAGTGTTTACTTCGTGTAATGTAAAAACTGACTAATGGCTTGAAATGTTGTAAAGAGCAATATATCGGATTGTCTTACATTGTTACATATGTACTGGCACTACATGATCAACAGCCCATGATTTACGCCGTACTCAAGAATATTTCATTTATACGACGGCGGCCAGCATTATGGTGTAAGGAAACCGAGTGGAGCCCGGGAGAACCTACGACCATTCGTAGGTTGGTGGCAGACCTTCCCACGTCCGGCATGAGAGGAAGTCAGCGACCGCATTGGTGATAGGCTCCTGGGTCATCCGCAGCACTGACCCCCTTGGTCACGGAGACCTCATTTAGGTATATAAACACTAAATCGATTTTGTATCCAAGATTCAGGCTCACAGAAAATGGTGGGGGCGGGTAGGGATTGACTGTATCTCTAAAGTGTGTTGAAGCACTGTCAGGTAATTTTGCGGGTATGAACTATGACAGATAATGGTTGAAAAGAAATCCATTACTTGTGGCTACAATTAAAGAGAGAAAAATATCATCCAATGAGCAAGTGCCCCCACACCCTGTTTCTATGGTGATAGGACGCTAGTACCTGCATTGCAGCTGATTTATTTTGAGAAAATGGTGGTCAGCCCCTGATGATATTGGGATATGTTGTAGGCCAGGCGTCTAGTTATTTGACAGTCTGTGTCATTTGGGCCAATGAAAATTAGGGAATACAGTTTTAGGAGGGTGTTCTTTGTGAAATTACTACACAAGTAGTAATGCTATTTTGTAGTGTTTTTATACCTTTAAGGACTTGCTTGTACCGTGCAGAGGCCGGAATTCACCGGTTACGTGCGACCCTTTTGCCCACTGTCTCTACTCCCTGTATATGATTTATATTTTATAAGGATTCTTATAGATTGCATGCACGCTATTGCACGCAGGCTTTTATACTTGACCCACAGTACATACTTTTTCATCTTGGTGAACAAGGCTATGCTGACCCAGATAACATTTATAATATCAAACCATAACGTGTGTTATCCTGCTCTGTGTCAGCCGAGAAATACGGAAGCTCGAGTGAAGCCATCAACATGTGGGACATGATACATATAACAAACAGTACACAATGGCTGCTTCATGTCTGCGTACGTTGCCATTGAGCCTCGCTTTGAACGCTGAAAAAAAAATGGCGTAAATTTAACAGGCATGGGAATTTTCCTTAAACTGGCGAATTTCATACTTTTCTCTTTCAAATTTGCGAAACGAAAGGCAACCAATGTTTTGAGGAAAGTTGATTGCTTATGTAACTTGGAAGGAAGGGTAAGGTATTTTCAGATTTCCTTAGCCAACTTCAGACTGTCTTCTGACCATGAATTTTCCTGCCTGATTTAACAGCTTTAACTACTGGCAGTTGATTTTGATACCATACAGCGAATTCGACATTATGTCTACGGTAGCGGTATAAATTAAATATGTAGCAGCTATTTATTATTGTACATATTTATGTGCACGTTCATGTCATATAAAATGACTTTTAGGTTTATTAGATCATTTCTTCCACACAAGGTCTATAACTATCTTCATACGCGCAATCCCACTATCAGTTTTTATCGAGCTGAATTCGTAACAAAGTTTTAAGTACAAGTTAAATGAGCACTATTATAGCTCTTGTTGTCCCGTGATATCGTCCTTTTCTTTTGACATAGCGGAACGCAGAGGGTGTCGTGTGTGTCTCTAGAATTTGCTCATATACCGCCCACCTGTCAACAACAACAACAACATCATCAACACGGTCAACGACACAGTCGCAGACCATTATTCAAGTTTCATCATGGCAAAGTACCAGAAATACTTGGACGCCAGTAACAAGGCAATGGACTTCTTTGTGCGTAACATCGCGGAGGACGGGGAGTTTAAAGGCGAAGGGACTGTGGGCGACTTAGGGGCCATCTGCAAAGCCCCGACGCTTCTGCTGTTGGCAGGTCGGGTGGATGTTGCCACGAGACTTCTGGAGTACATACAGCGGCGCTACGGTCAGAACAATGGCGACTTCCTGAGCTACCCGGATAAAACTGGACGAGAGAAGAGGACGGTGAACGCCCTGCTGAAAGAATTCCAGGTAAGTGTTCAGATCTAAACACCTGGAACCGATTCCATCTCAAAGCCAGTTCTTACTTAAGCCAACATTTAAAACCTTCCCACAGCATGTCGTTTTCTGCTTTGGATGTTGAAATTTTGGGCGTGTTGGTCATATGATAATATTTATCAAAATGATAATTTCCAGGAATAAGCGTGAAATTCAAATGATAAATTTTGACGTAACTCATTGAAATCAGGCTTTGGGTAATCCGCTACTGGGCCTTTTTCAACAAGTAATCGTGGTAATAGTCTAAGGTATGGGACTTTTCATGACAACAGATGGCGAAAATAATTTCATGGATTTTTCAGCCATATGCCTACGTCACGACAAACAGCTTTTCATATGGGTGCTGTTTCTTACAGGCTCACATGGGCGGGTGGATCACCGCCGCCGCACAGCGGATCGGGCGGTTTGACATCTCCATGCCGAGTTACGACTTCTTGCAAACGTTTTGGAGTCCCAAGGCAAGGACCTTCATCGTGAACGAACCATACGACGAGTCGTCGCAAGAACAAATCGTCGACACCCTGATTTCCTCTCATCTCGGATTATTGGCCTTGTTCTTCAGAGGTGAGTGACCATTTAGGTCATTTTGACACCCGGGCACTTACCGTTTGACTCGGCCCTACACGTTGTTCTCGTACAGACACGGCGGTGAAAACATTGTCTAAATATAACCTGGAAGTTTACACAAAACTGTATCACGGTCAAATAATCCCCAAACTAGGCTGTGTTGACGTTCACAATTTACGTACGCCGTTAATATTGTTCTGTTATTTAACATACTGTAATTTTCGGTGGTTACCTCGCTAGCGCAACGCAATGAATTGGTAGCCACTTACTCATGTGATCGCTGTGAGTTCAAGTCCAGCTCACCCTGGCTTCCTCTTCAGGCGCACGTCGGGTTTCCACCACTCATAATGCAGTCGTAAAAGTGAAATATTCTTGACTAAGGCGTAAGTTACCAATCTTATAAATATATCTTAGAATATCACCCAACTTTGTTTATTTCCCTAAACCTTATGCTATATGTTACCTTGTCGTCTGCTTGCTACAGCCACATATTGACGGATGAAGTACCAGGATGTGCGCAGCTCATGCTGGCTTCTTCTCCTGTCATACATGCGAAGGTCTGCAACTGCAAGCTGCGGATGGTCCTGGGTTTCCTTCGGGCTCTGTAGGGTGTCTTCCCACAATAATGCTTACCGCCATATATGAGTAAAATATTATTCAGTACGGCGTAAAATACTAATCAAAAAGATAAATAATAGAAGAAAAGAGTATCCTTATCATCGGATAAGATGTCTTTGTGTCCTGATATGAAAAACTCTTGTAGCATTGTTTAACTTGCATTGTTGCATTGTTTAACTCACATTGTTGCATTGTTGTATTAACCACTTTTCATAGATATGGACAAAGCGACAGGAGCAGGCGATGCCATCGTGAAAATCTACGAGCTACAGAACGACCTGGAGAACCGATTCATCTTCCGAATGTGGGCGAGTTCCGGCCAACTGATCACCGACAAGCCGACCTGCCCCGCCGCGGACGGCGTCTGCTTTCTGAAGAGAAACGGCAAAGACGAGCTCTTCTCCATGCTGGGCTTCCCAGTCATCTTCCTCTCCAAGCTGTACCTGGCCACCAAAGTCACGAAATACCTGGAAACGGCCAAGAAATTCCTGGACTTCGCGCTTACCTGCGACGACAGCCTGTACACTTTTTATCTGAGTCACAAAGTGGCCTACGGGGCGTCCCTGGTGGCCCGGATCACCAAGGATCACAAATACGTCACCTTGGCAGAGAAGATTGCCGATTATCTGGTCAGTGCGCAGGACGCAAATGGCGTCTTTGACGCGAACAGGATGCCCATTCCCGATGACCAGTACGATCAAGTGGGAGAGATCGGCACGTGGCTGAGGGAAATCTACACTGAGTTGAGCGGAGTTTAGTAACAAATTCGACGCATCGCTCTTGAAGTCAAAGTCTGCTACTGTCAAATTCCGATCGGGCATCGATGTCCTCATATTGTGCCGTCTGAACAGGTTTTATTGCTACCTACTACAGCAGTGGACATTTTGTGCGTTGAGAAAACTTAACCTTTGATTTGACACATATTAAGTAAATTTGATAATGATTCAGGAAACATGTGACAATTGCTTAACACGTGTGGCATGCCACAGTATTGATCATATTGTACTACTTATTTGTCGCGGAGGTAAATATCCACAATTATGATTAAATGAATTTAATCGAAAAAAATGAGTCTTGTGAATGTGCTTGTTTATATCTTTCATATCCTGTTGGCTTCTTCTCCGGCCGCAGGTGGGAAGATCCGCCAACAACTTGTGGATGGTCATGGATTTCCCCCGGGCTCTGCTTCTGTTTCCTCCCACCATAATGCAGGCCGCCGTCGTATAAGTGAAATATTCTACAGTGTGGCGTAAAACACCAATCAAATGAATAAAAACCTTACACATGCACTCCTAATAACGCATGTGTCGACGCCACTGTTACTGCTTTAAATCAGTGCCAGTAGACAAACTTCCGGGGTCTGGAAATCTCCTCCCAAGATCATGGAACTGAATTAGGCTTTTCAGTCAGGCTGATTGTAACTGCCGGTATTTTTCCTGCACTTATTTTAAATCTTTCTCCGGCTGTACGTGGAAAGGTCTGTCAGCAATCTGCGGATGGTCGTGAGTTTTACGCCTGGTTCTGCCCGATTTCCTCCCACCATAATGCTGGCCGTCGTCGTATAAGTGAAATATTCTTGAGAACGGCGTAAAACACCAATCAAATAAATAAATAAATAAATATATATTAGATCTCTAACCCTAAATTTTCATTTTTGTCATTAAGAATTAAAACAAGTCTTGATATTAAAACAAAAATTCTTCACTTAAAAATTCTTCCCTACGTCAAACTGTATACGATACTTCTCCCACTAAGATGTTGGGAGCGGATCGTGGTCTAGTGGTAAGATTATGTACTTATTTGATTGGTGTTTTATACCGTACTCAAACATACTTTACTTATACGATGGTTCCCAGCATTATAGGTGGGAGGAAACCGGACAGAGTCCAGGGGAAACCCACGACCATCAGCAGGTTGCTGGCGGACCTTCTGACGTACGTGCGAAGAGGAAGCCAACATGAGCTGGACTTGGACCCACAACAAGAGCATTGGTGATAGGCTCCTGGGTCATTACGCCGCGTTGGCGCACTAATGCCCTCTGCCACGGAGGCCACCTTATCGTATGTAAGTGAAAAATCATATAGTATAGCGATAAGCGGCAATCAATATATAAATGCATGAATAAATCGTGATTTTCAATTTCCGATTACACGAGCAAAATGGCGTTTAAATTTGTGTGAAGAACAGTTTAATAGTGAAATAAAAGCATAAATTAATTCAAACAGTTATACATAATTTCATAAAGGACAACACACATATTTATATTTATTGAGGGTGGAACAGGCAAAGAAATAACACACACGTATACAGCTTTACTTTATTTGGATAACGCCTCACTGCAGAAGAAAGTTTGTTTTGACGTACTTTGTTCAAAACCAGTAGACACTGAGAGGAAATTAAGACTACATTTCAGTTCACAACCGAATTTCTATCCATGAGTGAACGGAGCTATAAATCTATCTGAAAATACGTTCTCTTGGGTTTTTTTTCTTCACTTTTTTATTTTAGTAGAACAAATGAGTTTTTTACGGACCTGGGATCACATACACGAAGCCCACTTAACATAGCTGCCATATCGATGGAATGCCTACAGTACTGGTTTCCATGGTAGTCAAGTGCTCGTAACGCCAGGAGTACTTCATAAATGCAGCCCCGGGCCCGTTTTGCACGAAGTTCTCTGAACATTACGAGCAGGTAACAATCACGGCAACCAGCACTTGTAGGCATTACGTCGTCATGGTGGCTAAATGCCCGTAATGTTATAAGAGGGCTTCGTACACGTTGGGCACGGACTCTCAAGTTTTCACTTTGCTATCTACTGATTGGCTGCTGATCGATGACATGGCGGCAAAAATCAGGAGGCTAGTTAGATACGTGGCAAAGAGCGGTGTTTTCCTCAGGGTGCTCCCGTTTCCTCCACTCATTATAACTTACATGGTCGCCGTCTCACGCTATCAATCGTTGAGATCGGCGTTAAATATCAATGAAATCAGTTTAAAGCAAAAAAAAAAAAAAAAAGAATAAATAAATAAACACAACACAGGAAAGAAGACTAAAGCGACAAGGATGAAGTGACTGGGGAGAGGGGGTAATGGGCAAAGTACTCAAGTTCTTAAAAGGTTGATTTTTACACTGCATAAAAATATTAAATACTTCTACTTCTGGTAATGTCTATGTGCATTAAAGGTATCCTTCACATCACTACGCTCCGTATAGACGGATCCATAAGCCCGACGTACCACCATCTCATCAGGTGACGTCATGCATGACGTCACAGAGATTAAATAAATGTAACCAATGGGTGGGACATCCGGGTGACCTGCTTGCATCACTACAGATTAGGATTGGTCAAATGTGTGTTCTTCATTGACTACATGTTAGAAAAGGTTTATTTGAAGGAACAGGTTCGAATAGGGATTCTATTCAAGCGCGCTGTCTGCAGGAACGGCTTGCTAATACGCCTTATCTACACAGCTCATTATTTTCCATGCCAGAAGTCCATGCCGCCAAATCTTTTCTGTTTCACCTCTCCCTCACGGCCCGGTTTTCTTTCACTTTTGGCATCGGTGTCTTCGTCCTCACCATTTTGACCCTCTGGTAATAAACAAGCAGCACATATACGTGTAATAAAATACTTATTAGTAAATTTAACTGACAGGAAGCACACTGTTTTGAAGCGAAAATCAAGTCAGACATTAGATTTGAATTAATTCTCAAAAAACATCCACAGATTTCGTGTTCATTTTTACACGATTATCATTCGGCGTGACGAGTTACTGGTATCGCAGTTTTGTCTGCCTGTCCGTCATCCACCTGTACGAATCCGTGTGCGGGCCCCAAGCCCGGTTGTTTTGCATAAGCAGGTATAATTTTTTTTCGATGCACATTGGTCAATTTCCGCAGTAGCCATGGTAACCATATGCATATTTTCTCTACATCTACTGTATATAAGTAAAAATATTTGTTTGGGCGTATATTCAGTTCACCTGAATTTGTTGTTATTGTTGTTATATAGTTTGGATTAGGTCATTCCCATTGCCCTTGTGGGAAATTCAGGTTAATATGTTCAACCTTTCAACCATTTTCTTCTCTTTTTTCTTTTTGTTACACCTACATGGAGATTTTTTGTCCAACATGAGCAGTTTACACGATGACGTACATTCTGAAACAAAAATTTCGAGAAGTTTGCAAAGTTGTCTCCCCTTCCCCATATTTAACTCAGGCTGCATTGTTGTGGAACGTGACGAAGTAAAGTACAGGCCAAGAACTGGTTATGTTATGAGTGATATTTATTTATTTGATTGATTAATATGAATTACAGGCGGTAATTTTTAGCATTATCATTGATATTGTCCGACTATAAATGTTAGACTGGTGGATTCAGATTGATAACAGGATAGGTTGGTGATCAGTTATACCATTGAGCTCTTCACTCTGTTTGTATCTCACTTCGCGTCAGGCAAAATACATGCGTGCCACCAAGTCAGTCATGAGTGAGTTATGTGCGGGATCATCTCACGAGATCAGTAACATTCAACCCTATACCCCTGTGAACGAGAATTCCATTGTAATGTGCACCGTTTGGCAAGTTAACAGCGCAACTTACTGGAAGGATTAATTATCAAGGCCCAAAAAAAAAAAAAAAGAAAAAAAAAAAAGGAAAAAGAATAAGAAAGAAAGAAAGAAAAATCACAGATTCTGATTCTTAACAGCTTAAATTTTGTCATGAACACTTCTCTGTGAAACATCTGAGCATCTGCATACTTGAAGAAGGGCTTCTCGCTGGCCCCGAGGTTCAACCCGCTAGGTCGCTCAGGCCATTACGCCGTTGACCAAGGAGCTCGTGAGTTCAAATCTTGCTGTCGTTGTCTCGATTGCGTCTTTAAGTCAGATAGGTTTTTTTTCCCATTTCTTGCTAAAATCATGTGTCTCTTCCCATTAATTCATTCATCTCCACACAGAGTAAAACCAGACCGCCGACAATAGTGATAGTTAACAAATTATCATTCATAACCGGTAAAATCCGGGCTCTTGTCAATTTACCTGAGCTAGGGTTTTATTTCAGCTATTCTCCTAAATGCTTCAACAATAGCAACTTACAGCCCCCCAACACCCCAGCATCATGGCTTTAATATACAGAAATAGGTAAATAAAATTCTATGCTTTTAATTGCAATTTATCAGACTTCACTGGAGTAGACTTACTTAAAATGCTGTGTGATCAATATATTTAATAAGCAGTCTTCAGGGCGCTGTTACACAATCAGTTGGAAAAGTCAGCCATTAATGTTGTATTCTTGTGTAAACCGGGATCCTGCTGACACCCCCGGTATCTAGTCCGTTTGCACTGTTCATATTATTTTTGAATAAATGTGATGACAACACAGCATTTTGAGTAATTCTGGACCAGTGACGTCTACTAAATTGCAATTAACATCACTGATTTTTTTTTACCTATTTCTGTTTAAGCTATAGTGATAGAAAGCGTCTAAGTTGCTACTTTTTCTGGACTTAGAACAGTTAGAATGACACGCTAACTGAGATAAACTGTCAAGAAGCCGGCTTTCAACGGCAAGATGTGACCATTAGCCAAGGGTCACGCTGTCGCGGCTACACTGGTTTTGCTCTCTTCGCTCTAGTCTTAATTCATTAAAATCTCGTTACAATATACTGAGGTAGCCCTGCATCAGATAAATGAAATTATTTCACCATGAACTAAGCGTAATACAACACAAATGCCTATAAATATGACCTGAGAGAACGAGCCGAGGCCGAGTGGTTAAAGTGCTTGTCTTTCTATCGACGGGACACAGGAGGTGTGGGTTCGAATCTAGTCTTGGACAGAGAATTTGTAGATTTCTACGCTCGCACTCGTCAGGGGAGCCGTGGTCGCCGACGGCCTTGGGTCCGATTACGTAGTCTGACATTTCTTGAAGGTCCCATGTGGGAAAGTTCGTCAGGATGGCAATAAACACTTATTACTTGTGTAAATGAAAAGTGTAGTGCGTTACAAAACCGGTCATTAATTCATTAACATCTGAAGTTAGCGTGTGATAGTTTGGACACTGAATGGAATGACTTCTTTATTAAGTAGTTCGATTTTCCAGGACCAAGTCTCATAAAAATATGTGCTCCCATAAAAAAATGACCATCTCGTTTTAAATGAATGGAATTAAACAAATAAATAAATAGTACTTTTCAAAAATCTCACCTGAATATATGCATTTTGCTGAGAAAATTCCCGCGATAATGTCTCCCCAGATCTGCCATTCTCTCTCCGTAATACAACACCTGTCGTTAGAACCTAAAGAACCCAAAGGAAAACAACCGTTGTTAAATTCATATATATTAATTGTCTAATCAGCGGAATTACTTACACAGGTTTACATATGTTCTGTACAATTTTAGCCGTGTACATCACGGCAAATGGTGTCAAATAGTAAGACAGAAAATTTAAAACTTCCATTAGAAATTTTATCTCTCAAATCGGTTGGTATACGAATGTCGGTTTGTACGCGCAGATTCATGACGATTGTCATTGGTGCTAAATCAGCTATCATCACTGATAAATCTGTAGTTTTCAAGCATAAATCTGTCGTCATGACGGGTAAATCTCCACTCATCAAGAGTACGTTTGGCATAATCGCCAATATTCACGGAAAATAAGTTGTCAAATTAAAGTTGCTTTCATTACGGATACGTTTGTCATCATTACGGTTAATCTGCCATCACCACGGATACATCTGCCGTCATTACGGATAAATCTGTCATCATGACGAGTAAATCTCCCTCATTCACATAGACGTTGTCATCACGGATAAATGTCAACATGATGGCTAAATCTGCCCTCAACACGAATAAATTTGATGTGATCGCCAACATTCACGGTAGAAATCTGTAGTTAACAGGGATAAATTTTCCGTCAACTCGAGTAAATCTGCTGTTGAGATGAAAAATATGTTGTTACGACGGATAAATCTTACATTTCATCTCTGCAATCATCACAGATACATTTTCTACTATACCACACTTGTTGTCATCACGAATCAATCTGCAGTGTTCACAAATACGTCGGCTGTCATCACGGATGAATCTGGTATCATGACGCGTATATCGGGTATCATGACGGGTAATTCTGGCATCGTGACAAATAATTTTGCTTTATCATGGCAAGTAAATGTGGTATCATGAGGGATAAATCTGGTAACATGAGGGGTTAATCTGGCATCATGACGGATAAATCTGGAATTATGATAAAGCATGACGGATAAATCCGGCATCGTGACAGGTAAATCCTTTAAATCATTTACGGATAAGTCAGCGGCCGTCATGTATAATTCCGACTATCATGAAGAATGTACCTGCCATCATCATGGACAAATTAGTAATCACGGACACCAAAATCTGCCGTAGATTAAATCGGCTGTCATCAAGCACAAGTCTGTTGCATTGAGGATTAAATCTACTGTAATCAGAGACAAACCTGTCGTATTCACGGATAATCCGGACTTGTATCCGCGACCTTCTCGTTGCAGTGGACAGGCATTTGGCTAATTGTGGGTTGTCTAAGGCCTCGCTCTCGTAGTGAACGACCTGTCTATCAGCAGTATGATAACGGGTTCCGATATTTCCAGCAATCTTGGCTGCGGCATTAAGTAAGAAGTTGCCTGGCACGATACGTTAGTATAACACCATTTGTATATCCCAGTCATAAAGCTATAAGTATACACCATTGTATTGGTGAAGTGATCTTGAAATTGGCATAAAAAGTTGTTACTTACATTCACGGGAGACAAACCATCCTGTCAAGGCGAGCCACGTGTTTTTATCTGGGCAACACTCCTTACTGTCTAGCTTCTTACTTTCTGAAGAAGTGAAAATAAAATAACGAATCGTGTTAACAAATGGTTAAACGGGTCAAAGTTCGAACACGCAACAAGTCGTGTTAACAAATGATTAATCAAACAGGTCAAAGGTTAAATAATGGACAACTCATGTTAATAAATATTTAAAGTGAAAGACCGCTCATGACTGAGGCACTGTTTATTAAAAAGATTACAAAATTCTCTTTTGAATACAGAAACCTGTTTGAATTTTTATTAATTCGTTGCTGAGTTACCTTCGTTCGAAGTGTGCGGTACTCAGCTGCCGACTGGGGACCTGAGGGCTCCCATGCTTTTAAGCTTGTGAGAGACTGACCAATAAGAGAGCTAGGAGCTATCAGCTGTATAAGATGTGACGTAATTCTTCTATGTTGAATGTAAGTGTAACATGTAATAACATAGGGACAGGACTCTCTCTTTATATTATACGTCTTGATTACAACTAGTACAGGCGTGAACAACACTGCAAATTATTTCCAGACTTTTGTGTTCTGACGAGAGTAAGTTTCTTGATCATTTCATGTTATAAATTTACAGAGATACTTAAGTTTCAACCACGGCTCTAACATCATACTGCAGGTTACTACTACAGGTCCTACAACCACTATGCTAACCACACATACTAGGTTACAAGAGTGTTCCGCTCTCGGAACAATTACGTCACAGACCAGACACAATGGCTGCGCTTCATTCCAGTCGACGGAGGAAGGTCAAATGTCAGTTTCCACTGTCTTACTGGTTGTTACACAAAATACTTTACCGAAATAAACATAATATTGTCCAACCTTTTTAGCAAAGTTAACTTAAAACATGCCCTGTCTTTCACTTTAAATAGGTCAACGTTCAAGTAGTCCAGAACTCATGTTCACAAAAATGGATAAAAAGGTCAAAGTTCAAATAATCAACAAGTCGAGTTGGTTAAGCAATGGTTAAGCAAGTCAAAGTTCGAATATAGAATAACTCATGTTAAAAACTCTTAATTAAACAGGTCTAAGTTCAGATAACCATCAACTCATGTCAGCAAATGGTTAATTAAACAAGCCAAAGGGCAAATGATAAACAGCTCATTTTATCACTTGGACACTAGATACCAGTGTGCGGATTATACCGTGACGCGGACATGGAAATTTTTACGCCGTAAAAAGGGAGAAACTATATAAAAATGAAGAAACACCAGGCCATTAAAAATGTAACTGTGAGGCTGTTAAGAGGCAAATGTCTAACCCATGGTTTTGTATACATGCGTTTGTGTATCCCTCGGTGTGATGTGTGCCATAAGATGTCTACAACTTGTTCTCAGTTTGGTACACATTTAACGTGTCTACATGTGTAAATGAATGTGTATATAATTTACACATTAATTTACGTCTGTAAATTTGTTACATTTAACGTGTACCTGTGCTATACATCTTGTGTATATTTCTCATACACAATTATTTTTAGACAGAAAAGGCTTCGTTGTATAAAAGCCCGGGGTAAAAAGTTTCACTTAAAATAGTTGCGCTGAAATAGCTTCATGCCAAGTTTAAAACATTTCAAACCAATATGTACCATCGAGTTTTCCAGATCTGGTTTTAGGACATCAATGGGAAAATCTCCACCCAAAGACAAATTCACAGAAGCGAATTTCACTAATGTATGTATTTAGTATCACAAATTTTGAAAACATATGATTAACTTGAACGAAAAATTAAATAGAAAAAGAAACGGTAATTGGTTTTTACTGATTTAAAAAGACATTAAGTGTGTTGTCCATCGCGTCTATTGCGAAAAACATTATCTGGTTTCAGATCGCCTTTTACATCACTGACTGAAAATGCAGTAGGCAACAGATACTGCAAAAGCCAGCGTTCTATACATTGCCAAAGTCAGCGTCCAACACATTGCCACAATCAGCGTCCAATACATTGCAATTTGCATCACTGCATTATTCGTATCTAATTCTACTTAATCCAATGGGCTAAGCTGTGTGTAACTAACAGCTTTTGAAGCAATTACATGAACAGTTACGCCAAATGAGTTAAAACCATGACTGGGGTAAACTGACATGACGCCAGATTTCATTTGCAAATTATCACACTGTCGTTGTTGCCCTGGTTTCACTGTCTACCTTTTGTATTCACTCTAGGTGGGCTGAATAAATTACTGACTAAGCCACACAAGCATTTCTTTACATATGGAGATTAAAGGCTATTCAATGTCACTTTTCGTGGGCTCTCTCCATATATAAGAGCTCAGTGGAGTTTTCATGAGTATTTGTTTGATTTATTTTACAGTGAATAAAGTTTATGTCAGGTGTAGAGCAATGAGTTTCCATGGTAACAATCTCTCCCCTCCCCTGCCCAAAAACCAAAGGAAGTTTTGATTCAGACTTGTGTTGAAAAATGAATAAATCAGACTAAAATAAGAATTCAAACTTCTTCCTTACCGTCTCCGCTCACGAGGAATGTTGATCCAAAAATAAGAAGCAGTAGGATTGCCCAAAACGATCCACGACCGATTTCCATGGCTAGGTCAGTCTTCTCTTCCAATGACTTCGAAAAAAACGCACTTAAGCAGTTGCCTGTACTGTCGTGCCTATTGGCTTGGGCGGGTGCACTATAAGCTTCTATGGGGAGGTCATCTAATATATATAAACATTCCAAGAGTTAAATCATGTTTTGCATTGATGGCGAGAAACAAAGATTTCGCGGGCAGACGGTATTATGGCTGAGTTAGTCAAAGAACAGACAGTCTACAGATTCCCGAGAGTGGGGCGGTGCGGAGTACGGGGATGGGGTGGGTAGTCTGTAGCCATCTGGACGGTTAGCAATGTCTTCATAAGCTTTACGAACAAAGGTATAAAAGTCCGCGATAAAATTTATTGACCGCTATTATTGAAAACTGATACATCGATATCAATTAACGTATCAACTGAATGCTGTTTTGGTAACGCGAGCCGTCAACCCTGGTGGTTCGTTCGAATATTCCTCCCCTAAATCTAAGTCAAGCCGTGGAATTCTACAAACAGGATCTCGGCCGTATAGCTCAAGAAAAAAAATATTCCCTCACCCTCTGATTATTACGTGTGGTGAGCATGACAGGAATGTGAACTCAAACGTCGTTGTAAATTTACCCGCCTTTACTTGATCCCTCTGTGGAAAAACTTTATTACAGTGACAATGATTCAAATACGTATTTAAGAAACAAGAAAAAATTAAAATTCATAGAAGAATTTTGAAAAGGAGTATGTCTGCAACACGTTTTTGCAGTTGATAATATTTAGGCCTATTTATTCATTTATTTTTTTGATTGGTGCTTTACGCTGTACATTGTAAATGTTTCTTTTGTCCGTTTAGCCACGACATAAGTTCAAAACTGGCTGATCAGAACTTTCAAATGTAGCTGCCCACCAAGGTTTGGACCCATTTTTTCTCCTTCCTTTTTCCCTTTTTCCTCCAGTCTGTGACTAGTTTCTAGCAAACAACTCTCGGCTTCAGTTCATTACAACTCAAAAAGCTGAATCCAGCTTCCAGCGAACAACTTTCGGATTCACTTCCACGCAACTCGATACGCTCAGTGCAGCTTCCACCTCACCAGTTTTAGATTCACTGCGTTACAACCTTACATGCACAGCAAAGCTGCACTGAAGAACTTTCGGATTCACTTCCATACAACTCCACATTTACGCTCAGAGCAGCTTTCTGGACAACTTTCGGATTCAATTCGGATATGTGTATAGCTAAAAGTATTAGTTTTACCCATAATACATTTTGGTGACGAGGGTCTTTGAATTTTGTAAAGTGTAAAATTGTCAACACATTAATGTGAATGTTTTACCTCTTCCGCCAGTGCCAAACTGTTATATGTAACAACAAAGTTGTATGTAACGACAAAGTTATGTGTAACAACAAAGTCATTTGTAACAACAAAGTTATGCAAGAAACATTCCAGTTTAAAAGAGTCGGAAAACCAGTGACTGGGGACACCAAGCACTCTATAGGTAAATGCCTTACGTTTTTCACTTTGTTCAGCCCTGAAAGCCGATCTTGGCGTCTTAAATATCGGACTGACCTATTATACATTCCGATCGATTTCGTAGTTTTGTATACAGGTGTGTTACGTAATCCATACGCCACGTGCACTGACAGAGTCAAGTAGGTTACTTTGTCCTGTACCACTGAAGTTACACAAGTTACACAAGTGTCAAAGTTGTGTAGATACAATATAATCTAAGCAGAACACTATATATGGTATATGACACTGATCTATTGGTTTTATTTTAGTTTTGTATGTAGGGCCATAACCAATGCATATAGAAGCGGTATATAGATCGGTGTATATGTATACATGAGCCGAGATGTCGGAATGCCGACTATTACTCTCTATCTATTCGTCGGTCCGTCGGTAAAACTTTTGACATCATTCCTTTCCCCAATCAACATCTTTAATGACAATAATGCCGCGTATTTATACATATCGGCCTACCTATAATACGAGAGTGCGAGACGAGGTCGACTTTTTACACCCTCCAAAAAATCCGTTACTTGAAGAACGCTAGATGGCCTTTCCATTAATCTAACGGATTAATTCTTTCCCGGTAAAATTAATAATTTTGATCATGATAACGTATGAATTAGTAATCAGAAACGGATTATCCCCTCAGATCACCAGAAAGGCTTTTCGTTATCCCTACAATAATGGATTTAACGGAAGATTTATTCGGGGCAGAATGCTCGTAAGCTATTAATAATTTTGCTCATGTTTTGATTTATTTGTTTATTTGACTGGTGTTTTACTCAAGTATATTTCACTTATACGACGGCTGCCACCATTACGGTGGGAGGTAACCGGACAGGGCCCTGGAGAAACAGGCTGCTGGCAAATCTTCCCACGCACGAACTGAGAGGAAGCAAGCCTGGGCTGAGCTTGCTCATGTTTTGATTTATTTATTTATTTCATTGGTGTTTTTCGCTGTGCTCAAGAATATTTCACTTATACGACGGCTGTCAACATTATGGTGAGAGGTAACGGGTCAGCGCCCGGGAGAAAACCACCCGTAGGTTGCTGGCGGAGCTTCTCACGTACATGATTTGTGTTAACGCTTTATATGATATTAATTAAACATCGCATATGACCTGTAAGATTTTAAAACAAACCTTTCTATACACACGTAAGGAATCACAGACTTGGAACGTCGACAGCAACGACTTTAGCAATTTTTGATTTGGATGTGGATTTCTACGTGTATAATGTACAGGACAATTGAAAACTGAACAAACCTACGTAATGGTTAAGTCGGGCAGCGGGCCTAGCTCGTTTTCGCATAGGTATTGACCAAAAATGACTAAGTCACTCATTTTGTGGGACGAGCTCGTTTTATAATCACATTATATTCAACTGTCATATTTAACTCGAAAAGAATACACACGTATCTGCATTCTCCTTGTTTTGATTTCCATCAGATAATGTCCCAAAACTCTGAGGCACTTTACAGGCCTAAACACTGTCACAGGTCTAAGGCTAAATGTAGAAAGGTACTTTAGCCTCTTGAAGCTCTTCACAATATACACCTGATCTTACATTTGAGAATTTGTTATTTGTTATCTTTAAACTAAACATACCTGAGATTTTATTTACCTTAGTAATGTGTAATGAATTATTGTCAAACATCTGTATTTTACCGTTTCTCTGCACTTTTCACTCGCTCAAGCATTTCCACGTGTGGCTTTAATCTATTTCAGTATGCTGCCAATATTTTTTTCAAGTGGCAATATTTCGGGGCAATTTACGACGTCCTCGAGGTGGTCTCTGTCCTCTGGCGCCCCCTGGTGTCGCAATATGGCATCATAAAAAAGAGGCTCTAAATCACCAGACACAATTGTTTGTCTCTCACTCGACCTGCGAGTCCGTCTCCGCCCTTGTGAAGTCCGACACGCAAATGGGTCGTAAAATAGTGCGCAGTAACTCAATAGCTTGACAACTTGACACATTTTACGGTGTGTTTTGATAAACGCCCGGCATAAATCTGTCGTCTGGTCGTTAAAATGTCCTCATTCTGATATTTAATTAAGCAAAATTAAAGGCGTCCTGCCCTCTGTAGTTGAGACATCATGAACCTATTAAAGTTGTCTGCGTCACGGTAACAAGTTCGTACCTCGCTGATCACTAAAGCCCATACACCGATCAGTTTGGTGTAAACTAAAATAAGTGTAACGCTGAATACTGCACTCCTGTTTCGTGATATTATTCATGTATCCTTGACGACGACAGCACAGAGCACCGAAATATAGAATATCACGAAACATTACTTCAGCATTCTCAGTTACACTCATTTTATTCTGATCACTATATTGTACGACGATTGCCGTGCAACTGAAATTTTGATTCAGTTAAAGATGAATATTCAGTTCTTCATTTAATAAATAAGCGAGCATTTATTGACACCTTATTTGTGTGTGGACAATACTTTATTGATGTTTTTGTTGATGTCTCAAGAATGTCACGCCTATTACCCCCCCCCCCCCACCAGAAATAACCCGGAATAAACCGATCTGTTCCTTCAAGAGAAAGAAAATCATTTTGTCCGCCTCGCCAGCATAGGTTTTCCTGTGTGTGACATATACTCGAAGGGGAGAGTTACTGTATCTGCTAAATGTCACTGACATATATCCATTGTATAAGAGGCAAATTAAGGCCATAAGATAATAAAATTTTACATTTGGTAAACTTGACCAAAATGATATCACCCTTCATTCCGAGCAATCCTCAAAATCCTCTATTAAGATCAAGACAACTCTCTGAATCAGTCAAAATGACTGACTTCGTCAGGGGCAAAATTTTGGGTCATTTATACGACCCCCAGCTGGCATGCACTAGACTATTGTGTCGAAATGATTAAATTTCATAGCAGTGGATTTAAACTGCATTGAAAATTTTGCATCTGCCTTTATAAACTGCTGTCAAATATTACATATTAGGTCTACACCTGAAAAGATAAATTGCACGCCCAGCAGTGTAAGAGAGATTAGGACAAAATAAGAACCTCTCCCTGTCTCCAGCTTCCAAATTTAAAAGGCTAAAAAAAATACTATGAGAATTTTTGTTGTTGAAAGTTTATACTTCGCTCAATGCGAAGACATATACGAAAACATAATAAATAGGAACCTTTCCCAGAAAATAAAGTATTTCGGATCAAAGCTGTGTAGTCTATTGTCCATTCCTGCCTGTGTGATGACGATTTGTAGATAATCTGACAACGCATAATTTTCCGGAGTATATCACAAGAGAACAATGTACCGTGTGGCTTGAGACCGATTCGCCAAAGCGTGTGTTGTGGTATCCCATTACATGCTGGGTCACTCCCAGGCTCTATATCACTCATGATTCAGGCAAGAAAGTCTTGATCAAAGAGGTCTTAAGTTCCCACTTTAACTTCAGGGTGATGGTCGGCTGCAACTGCACCCCTACTTAAGGACAATGGTCAAGGACTTCATGTATAATTTCCTCCCGTAATATTATTGAGAACGTCGAAATACGTAACTAATTATATGCAACGTGCCTAGAGATATTTATGCACAAATTTACCTGAAAATATCTCGACAGCTGACGCAAACGACGCTCATATTGGTGACGGGGATCGCACATTAAGTGCGCAAAGCTGTATGATTGTGAAGGCTGAGACATGTATAGTTAGCGCCATTACAAACGGATAGAGGGTGCAGTGTACTTAGTACAAAAGAGACACCCAAATAAACTGTTACGGTTATTCTACTTAGATAACGAGTGATTCTGGATTTTTTGCGTAGAAAAGCATGTCTGAGGTATTATACACAAGTTACAAAATAATAAGCACCATATCTACTCATAGTGTGACTAGAAAAACCATAAAAGTTTATTTGGGTGTCTCTGTTCAACAACGTATGTACTGCACACTCTACCCGTGTGTTTTTTACGACGCTAACTATATACAGTTATAAAGCCGATATAGGTAGAACACCATCACTACGGGCCAAAACATATGGCAACGTGAGGTAAGGCGAAATCACACTTTACAGCGAGACTTGAATGTTTCATGTTCACCCTTGTTCCCATGTAGTGTGAGGAATGTTTTGCTTTACTTGGTACATGTATATATTCGCTGACGAGTAGACACCTGATATAGTTTCGCCACCAAAAGAAAACACCCCCCCCCCCAAAAAAAAACACACACAAAAAAAACAAAACAAAACAAAACAAAAACAAGAAAATCTGGCCCCTGTTCCACAAAGACTACCAAAACAACCAATGTTAAAGGATGAATGAATTAATGCTTATTGTTTAACGCCCTACTCAAGAATATTTCACTTATACGAAGGCTGTGTCACCTTGGTGCAGGACGGATTTCCACAGTATCTTTTATCTGGTGCTGCCTCACCGAGGCGACTTGCCGAAGACACCCAACAAGCCCCCTCAACCAGTCACATTATACTGACACCGGGCCGACCAGTGCACCCTCTAACCTCTAATTGCCTAGCAAGGAAGCTTTGGTATGACCCGACCCAAGTTTGAACCCGGATCTCCCCGTCCGAAAGGTCCAATGTTAAAGAGATAGGTTGCCATGATAGTTACAATCAACTTAGCCTACGATTGCTTTCTGGAACAGGGCCCTGGTCGTTTTAATCTGGTTGTCGTTACGGGATCGAGGTTTGAAAGTGATAATATATGTAGTTAAAGGGTACTTTTTTTTTTTCTTTTTTTTTTGACTTTTTCTTGATCGTGATCAAAGGTTTCCAAGGGTTTGTACAGGTGCGACAATAACATAATAACTCGAACCGCCAAGCAGTTTCGGCATGGGTCCACGTCGTTTGTTGTTGTAGTTTTCATCGTACACTATCAAATAACAGACAACAGAGCTATAAATAAACGCATACAGGCAACCTGTGTGGACCCCTAACAAATATGGCTGTCAAGTGACAGCGATTTTAAGGCTTGGTCCTACCCGCCCTGCATGCACAAATCCTGTTAGTATTTGATAGTAATTGTAAAAAGATGGGGAAAACACGGAGTGAGACAAAGCGGGACAAAAAACGAAAGGGAATCAGCCGGATTTGAACCCTACGCTACCAGGTATTATATAGGCCTACTTCTAGTTCTGAAGACCAGCATAGCGTCTGGCCCGTGTCAGGCCTTGGCGATCAGCGCACCTGACTGAGTATGTACATATAAACGTGCTGGACACATGGCATGCGGCCACGCCACTTCAATATCAGATCTGATTTGAGACGATATGAAAGATATGAAATTTTGGTCCGAAGAGTTAGAAGGAATAAACGTTGTTAGGTGTTGTTTTCTTGAAGACAGTCCACCAGTACAAAGCCATGGTGTACGGCTTGGTAGTTACTTTTCTGCGCGGCATCCTAAACCCCGTCTCTTCCTTACGGGTATGTAACGTCTAAACCTGGAGAGAAATTTGAAACCGGCATATTTCTTTAACGGTTGTATTTGGTTAATAAGAGTTACATTGACTGGAATCATAATGACTCAAGGTATATGTGTGGGTAGAAATTTTACTGACATTGCGCCGTGACCTTGCACTGATAAAATAAAGGTTTTAGCTCAGGGGTACGGCGGGGGGGATGAAATGTCGTCGAAATTGTTGAGAATTACGCATGATGCCTTGCGAGCAAAAAATTTAAAACTGTCCGTTTGAGGTGTTGAAGAGGAGAGCGTTCACGGCGGCACTTCCGTTTGTAGCGCGCAACCGACAAACACTTGGAACCGACCAGCAGAACAAAATAAAATACTACAATATATGATACCCTAGAATTGTATAATAACCTAAAGGTCTCTCACTCGCCATCTTGAAAGTCACGAAAGAGGCTTACCCTCTTCGCTTTTATAGGTGATATTTCACTGAATTTGTCAAATCGAACACCACTATACATCTGAATGGCTCGAGAAATGTTTATTCTTAATTCGTGACCATCCTTAGCGTTAAACCCGCCTGGAATAAGCGTTAAGTAACCTTACTTAACAACGTTCTCCGGCACAACTTGGCAACACTCGGTTACGCCGGTAAGGCCTTGCTACTTGTAAGGCTTTTGATTGGTCAGAAATAAAGCCCACTCTTTTGGCGCGAAATACAACTTGTCGACATGGGCATTGATACATGGTGATATATATATACGATATTCAAGCGATAATATTACTTAGATTTTACTAATATTTTATTTTTCACAATTGTGTGACATTTAGAAAAATGTTTGATTGCTTTTGTGTAATACACCTGGGATACAATATTACCGTACATGTTACTTGTGATGTAAATGTATCCTGGCTCTCATATATAACAAATTTGAACAATAGGCTTATTTGTGTATAACAGCGACAGGCTTATCATTTTCCTGTAGTCCTGAATCCATCCCAAGCTTTGTACCTCACACACTTTTTACAGCTTATTAAATTTTTAAGAACCTGAACTTAAATATCTTTAGTGTGAAAATACTTTCATAAGGTTTGTGAATTGAACCTAGGATATCATATTATACCCTACATTGATTATAAAATGATCCTCCCAGTGAAACTTATTTAACTTGTTGATCTGTATATGTTTGGTTTCAGTCCTCATCATATTAGTTGGGGAAAAAATTCTTAGGTCCTAGCAAATTAATATTATTCTTATTTAGTTTTATTATTGTTATTATAATAATATATATAATAATATTATAATTAATTTTGGCATAACAATATGTGGCTGTAATAAATTATAAACTGTTTTGCAGGTATATTAGAATAAGCCAATAAAATAAAATATAATAAATAAATAAATATAACACCACAAAAAAAATTAATAAACTGAACAATTTATATTCTGTAAATATTGGTTGATGAACAAGTTAAGGCATTATCTTTATTTCTAGGTGAGTTGAAGTCAAGCTCATGCTGGCTTTCTCTCCGGCCGTACGTGGGGAGGTCTGCCAGCATCCTACGGATGGTCTTGAGTTTCCCCCGGGCTCTGTACGGGTTCATCCCACCATAGCGCTAGCCGCCGTCGTGTAAGTGAAATATTCTTGAGTACGGCGTAAAACACCAATCAAATAAATAAATAAATGTATTTCTAAGATAAATATTTAGGAAGTTGTGTCATAAAACTTGTTTGAAAACTCTCAAAAGGAAGGTAATATTTTCTTCCACAGAGGTGTCAAGATTTTGACAGGTAGGTAAAGCAGCAGAGTCAAATAAAATACGCCATATACAACAGCATACATATTGTTTAATAAGAACAGTAATCATCGCTAATTCAATAAAGTGTGAATTTTACTGTACATGCTGATATAGACACGTTTAAAACAATTCCTAGTTATGTTCAAATGTGACTTAATTCATAAAAATGTAACTTTTTTTTGCTATGAGGCCTACATACCTGCTCAAATGTCCTCGGGCTCACCATACTAATCTCATATATGATGAGTAAATCTGTCCCACATCTTGAGAGCAATGCCGGTGGTGGCATTGACTGTGACTCTCTTCTCTCGATCTTCCAAACCTATTTTCAGTTTTCTCACCCAGAAAACTTTTCCCTGTCTCAGGCTGATTTAATATGACAACATTGTGACTTGTCAGTACTAAGTCATGCCCTGTTTGCTGCCTGTCCCTTAACAACACCATGTTGACATACATTCAGTGAAACAGAAAGTGAACAGAAATTGTAGTCTTCATTTCTGACCAATCAAAAGCCTTACAAGCACAATGAAGCTAGGCCTTACGGGCGTAAACGCGTGTTGCCAAGTTGTGCCGGAGAACGTTGTTAAGTAAAGGTCGACGGCTTGGTGGGACCAGTGCCCGGTTCGTCCAAGACTGATTAACGCTTATCCCGGGCGAGTTTGACGCCAAAGGACGGTCACGAATTAAGAATAAACATTTCTCGAGCCATGCAGATGTGTATTGGAGTTCGATTTGACAAATTGGAGGAAATATCAACGATGAACGAGATTTGCCACTTTCGATACCTTCAAGATGGCGCGTGAGAGATCTTCAGGTTATTAAACGATCCTAGGTTATCATATATTGTAGGATTTTATTTGTTTTGGTGGTTGGTTCCAAATTCCGGTAGAGTAACCATAAAACATCCCGTCGTTTATGTTGTTTTTTTTTTTTTGTTTTTTTTAACATGAAGCGATGAGTTCCAAGACAGGTCAGCTCCTAAATAATGAAGGTGAAACCTTCGCATGTTGTAGCGCGCATGTTTGCAAATGTCTGCACTTTTGGCAGCAGACATAAAATAAGTGGCTAAATAAAATAAAAATAAATAAGGCTATCTGCATGAAAATGCCATTTATACGCCACCAAAATACTTCATATTCTTTATCCTATCTCTTTTTTCTTTCCTAGTCGGTTAGCGCGCTAGCCTAGCGCAATGATCCAGAAACCTCCCACCAACGCGGCCGCTGTGACTTCAAGTCCATCTCATGCTGGCTTCCTCTCCGGCCGTACGTGAGAAGGTCTGGCAGCAACTTGCAGATAGTCGTGGGTTACCGCCGAACTCTGCCAGGTTACCTCCAAACGATAATGCTGGCTGCCGTCGAATGAGTGAAATATTGTTGCGTATGGCGTAAAACACAATCAAGTAAATAAATAAATCCTCCGCTTTAAATATATGTAGCTACGCATGAGTTTTTATAATGGCTTTTGCCAGGTGTTTAGTGTGTTCACTGTTTACTGTGCCCTTGTTTAGTGTGCGCGGTCTTTTGTGCTTCCCACATTTAGTGTGCCCGGTGTTTGGTGTGCTCTGTGTTTGCTGCTCCCCGTGTTCTCTATTCATCTCTATCTCAGTGTGCTCGCGGTATGAGGTACTTGATGTCTGGCGTGCCTTGTATTTTGTATCTCATCTTTAATTCCCATTGTGCGCCCATTTGAAATGTTTAGTATCATAGCTAGAGAGGGCTATCTTTACTGCTGCAACTAAAGCAATAGGCACTCAAAGGTTTAAAAGATGTTAAAAATGTAACCAAAGTTTTTTTCACAGGAGGAATCCAAACAGACCTAAACCGGCATAAGTATTTCTTTATGACGTTCTTGGTAATTGCATAAATCAACTTTCAATCTGGAATTCTTACGAGGCAATCGGATGAGCCATTTTCGAGAAACCGGAAACACGAATTCGCGTCATCCGTACCTTACCCTCTTCAGTATTGGGTGGCAAGACACTCCTTTGTGTGCGAGGCACGGTCCCTTTTATTATTACAGTCTAAGGCCACTCACTATGGCCTCTTGGTCGGGATCTGGGGTTAAAACCCCAAGACGTATTCAACTACCACTTTTGCGTGGCAGCCCGTCCGATTTTCCCCGCATGGGAGCTTTTCCTTACTTTGAACAGCGATGTCTGGATTATCATACATCACAAAAATACAAAGTGACGTTTTGTGAACTATGAATAGGATTCTTTATCGATACATATATATATCTGGTCTAGTGTTGTCTTTTCTTTCAAATAAATCACTGACTGGATGAAATCTCTCTTATACTTCATCGGATATGTGTGACTCGTTGCCAGTTGTGACATCCTTCAGTTGTTGGTTCGTCTTTCCCTTCTCTTGTATTCATATGTTACTTTTTGCCACCATTTTGTGAGACTTTTAAACCACCGGTTTACCCGATGAAGACTTCTTAAGCATTGTCCTTTTTTACTAACAAAGACAATGACCAAAAGTCATTATTCATCTCTATTGATGAACTTGAAATCAATCAGTCAAAGACGATGTCACCATACCAATCATTTTGGGACCAATGGGTGAACGTGAACCGACCAATCAAAGACGATGTCATCACACCAATCATCTTGGGACCAATGTGTGAACCTGAGCCGACCAGTCAAAACCGATTTCACCACACCTGTCAGTTTGGGACCAATGTGTAAACGTGAACGGACCAATCAAAGACGATGTAATCACACCAATCATCTTAGGGACAATATGCGAACGTGAACCGACGAATCAAAACCGATATCATCACACCAATGTGTGAACGTGAACCGACCAATCGAAGAAGATGTCATCACACCAGTCATCTTGGGACCAATGTCGGAACTTGAACTGAACAATCAAAATGCTTGGACGGAAGCTCCGAAGCAGTCAACAGGGGGTATCTTTTGTAAAAAAATTGTACCCAAACATAGTCACCTGTAGATGTCACGTGACAAATAATCTTCCCCAAAGTAAATATTAGCCGGACATTAAACACAAGGGAACACAAATGCTGTAGCAAAGAAATCTTTTACTAGAAATATAAGCGTACTACTGTGATGTAGACAGACTTTAAAAAAAGTATTCCAGTTTAAAATTAAAATCTTTAACACTTTACCTAAAACAGAAACATAATTCAGATTTTATGATTAATTGATGGATCATATAGTTTGGACATTTTAAAGGGCCAGCGTAAACCTATAAACTGACGCCATTTTTATTTTTGAAAAGAGACCAAAAAAAATGAAACCAGAGCTTTCTTAAGCGTGCAGAGAAGAAAGAAATCTGCTAGTTCCCATGAACTCATAATATAACTTTATTTAGCTTTCATAGTTTTACGGCGGCTGCCAACAGAAGAGAGCAAATGGACATGACATTTGTGTTTTTCTTTATCATTTTAACAGATCACCATCTTTGTGGAGCAAGTTGTGTGCACATTTTATGGTGACGTCATGACTATGGGTGCTGATCATTTCCCAAGCCCGGCATGGTTGAAAAATCTCTTCTGTGGTACTGAAATCAAATCATACGTCAACTCTCATAGAACATAAAAGTAGAATTCATTTGGTCAAACACACCACTTTAACTGGCTATCCTTTTAAGTTATACGTTTTAGAAGTTGATTGATCTGACATGTTTATATATCTGTAACCATGGAGAAGTTGGTTAGGATATTAATTAAACTGGTACATGTACACATAAGGATACCACCAATGTTCGCACATACAGCAATAAAGCCAGTGTAAAATACAAAAGGTGTTCAATACAATAGCCGAGACATTTGTATGACAGTGCCATTTCACTGTGACAGACACAATCACCGAACCAAAACGTTTAACAATACAAACCACAGCCAAGGCGTTTCACATACTAATACTCCGGGAATTCCATACACCATGAAGGATATACAATCACCACGAGGGGTTACCATAGAAACCAAAAAAAGGACAGCGCATGCGTGAATAGTGAGCCCTGAATACAATTTTTCAGATATCTGGGAAGCTGAGGTAAATACATAACGTTGTAAAGTGGTGTACAATGATAATTAATTAACTATATCTGCATAACATCTCTTTTGAAATAAAAAAACCCTAAATGAATTGCACGTTACCACTAAAGGTGAAGAGAAAACACTGAGAAGACTGCACATGGGGGTTTTGACTTACACCGAATTTTTACATCATCAATGATTGAAAATCAAAAAAAAAAAAAAAAAAAAAAAAAAAAGAAAAAGGAAAAAAAAAGCGTTCGGGACTTATTTAGGAAATCAGCATTAAAACTGAGTCCAGGCTTTTTTAAAAACGCCATGTGATATTTAGCAAAACGCCATGATCTGTAGACATTGGATGGAGCACTGGGCCTACGTGATATCCCATTGTACAGCGTGTCCAATGGTCCCCAGCATGGAATGTCAATAACGGTTGTCTCTGTTATGTTATGGATTAATACTTTAATGCTAGTTTGAATATACTCATCAGCAAAGGATCAAATGGCTGATTAATTGGTTTTCAAAGAAAGTAAAGGTATTATTTTTAGTTCATTTAAAATTAAATGTCGACGGCTAACCCATTTATACGGGTAAAGGGATACCGGATAGAAATTATTCAGTGAATGCATTATTAACTCACTAAAATGTTTGATCTCATTGTTATCTTACTGATCTAGGATCAGGACTGGCTTGTTTTAGTAAGTCAGATAAAAACCAAAAAAATCCAGAAAACCAAACATTTCCCTGTTTCAGTCTGTCCTGATAAAAACTTCGTAGAAATTCATTTCCAATATATTTTTTTCCAAAATTGCAAACAAAAAAAAATAAAACAATGACTTCATTACAGCCAAATCAGGTTCAGAATTTTGCTATATTTGTCAGTCTTACATTCAATGATATTTTATTCTTCAGACAATTTTTAAATGTTATGCGTATCACACATAAATGTGTCGGTATGAAATCATAAAAATAAATAAGCAGACTATAAAAATGTCAAAATGTTTTCATTCATTCTAAATAAAAGGACATCTGAGCTTTTCTGATATAATGTACTCTGGAGTACTTGACAAAGTGTAAAATGGAAATTCCAAGATTTCACCTCTGTACGCAATGAGACGTAGTGGCGTCTGAATGACACACCGGAGGCAGTGCGCATGACATGCCCATAGATAGTTTACAGTGTGTTGCAACATTTGAATGACGGGTTTGGATTAAAAATCTTGATTTGTGCATTTGCTTGGAAATCAGTAAACATGTTTACACAAAATATGGTCAGATAGATTTCATTTTAACACTTACGTGGAGAGCTGGGGAAAATCTTGATTCGTGCATTTGTTTACACACTAATTTACATGTATACACAAAATATGGTCAGATAGATTTCATTTTATTTTTATAAGTTAAAGAAGAGCAGGCAACTGTGAACGGGGTTATTTTCCGAAGCCTGGATGACCAAAAAACCGCTTGGATATTCCTGGAGCAGAAAACATAACATTCAGATTAGCCACGTGTTTAGGTCATTAGCATGAAGCCAAAACGAGGCCGAACCTTCCCAGAGAAGACGGACAGCGCATGTCCATTATAAAGGCTATAAAGCTGTGCATGCGCGTGGGTACACAACACCAAACTGTTAAGTTCAAACAGACGGAAAGACAACAGAAACCGTAACGACTTTTACACGAAAAGAAATGTTTGATCAATCAACATCTCAGATTCCAGTTGCTGTTAATTAAAGACGGTTTCCGTGCTTTGCATATGCTTTCACTTAATATACAAAAAAGCCTGTGAATTCAGATATCTCATTGCCGGATTAGGATTGATGGAGTTTTCCCAAAATGTATTTCATGAAGGAAGGAGTGGGACTGAAAACTAATAACTCCATTTCTTGCATGCCACTAATATTTTCTTTTGAGATTCAACTCCGAGCGGTTGAATTTAAAACTTTAAATCTGAGACAGATTCCTACTGTCATTCACAGGCTTCCTCGCAGTGTGTAAAGATACATATTGATGTGTAAGTACAGTTACCAAAGCCAACCTTTACCTGAAAACCCACATAACCATACAATATAATATAAAATCCCATAATACTTATTATAAGAGAAACATGACCGTTTTCTGTGCATGTCTTTGGACCCGCATCATGCGCCATCATCCTGCCAAATGCTAATGAGGAAGCATTTCAACCAATTGGTATTCTTGAAGTATTATTAAAGGTGTGGGTGGTGTAAAAGTTACTAGTGACTTGCTGTCACACAAAATTTCTTACTGGGGAATATTTCGTTATAATTTTAAAAAAAGGCATTGCAGGTACATAAGAAAAACAATATGTAACTGATTAAGGCATACTTTAGGTATTCATTGATCAGTTGCTATTATTTTTGTCGCCGGCAACAGCTGGTGAAGTTAGACCACCTGAAATTTGTCCAAAAAAAAATCCGATGTTCTTCCAAGAGCACAATGCAATGGTAATGTTTCTCTTAAGCATACAATATATAACTCCCATCAGGCAAAACCACGAATATATATGACGTGAGAGCCACAAACCCAGCATATAAACCAATCTTATTACACCGTTTTAGTAAACGAATGCTTATTCCCTTCAAAAGATTATCTCCCCTTTTTCTACCAATGAACTTCATGCGTCACGTCTTGAAAATGTTGTGAAATTGTAATTTTGAGAAGTTCTACAGTGATGTAAAGAAGAGGTCATCCATTACGACTGTAACAAAACTGAAGAATTGAAGAAAAGTACGCATCGTTGTTCTTTGGTGATATAAGGAAGGCAACTCAAGTCAAGTCTTAACAGATTTTCACAGATGCTGTGAGTATTCATAATTTTTAATTTTCCGTCTCATCCAGTAACAAAAACTAAACAAACAAAAGATAATAGCTTTGTATTGTGATTTAATGTTAAGTTTTGACTACTTTTTACTACAAATTAGCTTCCTCGGGGCAAGAGTTATTGGAGCTAAATAAAATACCTCTCCCTGTGCAATAGCCTCAACAAGTGAGGTTATTTGCAGAGGAAAAAATCCCAGTACAAAATTTGGTTAAAGCGCCCCCTGGTGTTTTCGTACCGTGCATCTGTGGAAAACTCCAAGACTCCAAGACAAGACTATCCAGGGTCATCAGAAGATACCGTACTACAAGACAGCGTGAACATGATAATGATAATGATAACGATACTGCATGCATAGCGTAAAGGCCATTCCCGCTTACCTGAACTGCCGCATAACGAAGATGCTTCTTCGCCGAGGTCGTTATAGAAGGCGCACAACGTCCGACGCACAGCTTCCAGTTTTTCTACGTTAACGTCGTAACATTCTCCGTCGACTTCTAACTGGTAGTCTGGACATCTCTGTTTGTAATAGGCTCTTCTAACTGTAAGAAATAAACAAGAGACAGGTGAGTGTTATTTCAGTATAGAGCCACGTTTTCGAAACAACATTTAAGGCCAACTACAACGCCATTTAAGGCCAACTACAACGCCATTTAAAGCCAACTACAAAACCATTCAATGCCAAATGGAAACCAAAAATCAATACCATTTTCATGTCAACATCAATCACCACAAATATTTTTTAAACTGCTCCGAGGCACTTCTCCAGGGACAATTATTTCTTTAAATAAATGTCAATATATATAACACCCACACCCAAAGTTGAAAACCACAAAAAAATTGCCAAACACTTAAGCTTGCTTGAATATGTTTCGTCCCTCCAATAGCGCCTCTCTGAGGAAATCAGCTATGGGCCATACGTTTTATACATTTGTGGAATAATCCTGCCGAAGTGGTGTTAAGCCATAACCATTCATCCAAGGAATAATCCTGCCGAAGTGGTGTTAAGCCATAACCATTCATCCAAGGAATAATCCTGCCGAAGTGGTGTTAAGCCATAGCCATTCATCCAAAGAATATTCCTGCCGAAGTGGTGTTAAGCCATAGCCATTCATCCAAGGAATTATCCCGCCGAAGTGGTGTTAACGCATAATCGATAAAGCATCATTACATTGAATTGTTGTTGGTGGTGAGTTGAATATAATTGAGTTAAATATCCTTTTCATACTCCATGCATGTAGGGTTGAAAAAAAAACCCCTGCAACACTACAATTTTTCTCCCATATGAAGTACCTTCTTTTATTATAAACGGAGGCAATATCTACATTAAGGATTTTTATTTATAAAATGGTGCGTGGGATATCTCAACCGGCAAGAATGTATTCCCAGCAATTTCTACTGTCTACATTCTACTGTCACTGTATACTGCGCGAACAGCGAGATCATGTACAGAGAACGTGCGCAGTGACCTTACTTTCCTACAAATCTACAGTTCGAACATTTGAACCTGCCTTTGAATCTTGAAAATACAGGGCGTTCCGAAACGTAGAAGAATTTTACTAATTCGAATTGACATGGCTTACGTGTATGAGGAGGTATAGGTTTTCGACTTGTATAAGATATACATGCGGATCTGTTGTCTTATTAAGATAGGTATTTAGTGGAAGGAGTTGTGGTGGGGAATGGGGGAGGGATGGGAGGTGGGGGATCCCAACCAGACCCCAAAAAGAATATAGGATATCAATGAAGACTAATCACTGCCTAAAAGATTACCCCTAATTTCACGGCATTCGACTCTGGCACAATCCACTTTATCCCCCTGGGGTATCTCAGCCGCACCTTGGCACAATTGAGGTCAGAACAATAAAATTTCTCGCAGTGTCTACTTAACGGCTTTTTATTCTTGATCTGTCAATATAGTTCCAACTGACTAGCTTCCTAAGTACGTGTTTTTGAATCACTTTGCGCCTTTGATATATTGATATTGCTACGCGAGGGGACTAATTGGCGGAGATAGGGTGTCACGTGTCACGCGCGGATGTCATCTAATCCAGTTTTGCGTCAGCGGACGTGTGGTAACTTTTCACACTCAAATACTTCTTACTGATTTGGCTGTCAAGATTAAAGAGGCTATAAAACTTAATGTTAAAGTTAATCGTCGTTTTTAAAGCTTGTCAGTCGATATTTGGTGATATTGTGATTTTTTTTATGATTCTTGGACTGTGAGTTCCATCCACCTACACACCACCCAACTCAGTGATTTGTTCATTTATTTGATTGGTGTTTAACGCCGTACTCAAAAATATTTCACTTATACCACGGCGGCCAGTATTATGGTGGGAGAAAATCGGGCAGAACCCGCGGGAAACGCACAACCATCCGCAGGTTGCTGGCGGACCTTCCCACGTACCTCAATGATGCAAGCCCCCCAGCCTCACCTCACGTCAATACTGCAACATATAAGAAACTGCGCCAATTTGCACATTTACAGTTTGGAGTGAGTGAGTGAGTGCTTGGGGTTTAACGTCGTACTTAACAGTGTTTCTGTCATCTGACGACGATTTGCAGTTTGGAAGAGCGAAGTATATCAAGCCAACATCCAGCGGCATAGCATCCGATTTGATTCCTTTGGAACACCATTGCAATTCATCTCTTAGTATATACGTATACACTGTAAAAAAAACCAATGACGCAAATGGCGATATCCACACTATATTTCGAGACCTAATTCTGAATCAATTACTGAACAATTACCACAGCTGGCGTTAATTGCCTAGATGTATTTCGTCGTGTGTGTTCAAGTGTCAACTGTGTGTGAATTCTTACACACTAAGACAGTCTCAGTAAGATCTATACAGACAGACCTACAAATACCCTCAAATACACATACCACATACGGGGCATATACACTTGGGATTTCTCTACTATCTGTACAACCATTTCTCTTAGAGATTTAACTCACAGATTTTAATCATTAATTGTTTCGGTTTTAAATAAAATCCATGTGAAATTCGGAGATACCACTCATCAACGGTGTATAGGCATTCCGATGATTACAAAGTGTGACTCCGTTTTGACACGCCTATACCTGTTCTCGTGTGATCGCGACTATATGCAGACGTTATTAAAATACTCTATCAAGGTAGATCTTTCTCACCAGACCGTATTTTGATTATCTACTATGAGAGCTCTAAGCAACCCATGTATATCAAAGGCTCTCTAAGGTATACACGTATAGTCCACTTGACTGGATTTAAAAGGAAGCTAAAGATCGCATACACGCATATGACGTGCACATATTCCGGTTATATAACATCAGTTATATGCTGTATGAGTTATGTTATGATTTCAATCAAGGTCAAAAATTGTTACGACAAAAGCTTGTGTGTCTGGGATATTTCATAAAGCCCCATCAAGTCTAAGTTTCAATGATGTTCCGCCAAACGCCTTAACTGTCAGTTACTTCAATTTTGCAAGAAGTTCAATTCTTTTGAAAATAAGCATGGACAGAGTGTCCAGAGTCTCTGGTGCTCTCCTCCATGATTGTTTCTGGCTCAACTTAACCCGGGAATACGTTCTGCATATATGTCGTGTTGAATGATAGAGCCATTCTGTATATATAAACAGTTGCGATCAAAGACATATTCTTGATAAACAGCTTACAGCGTCATGATGATACGCGATTTGAATAACAATAAAATCCGTTCGCTTAGAACAATCTTTTCGTCTTTCCACCGTAAGTGAAAACTGTTGACAACTTATGTTTGTATGAATCTGCACTAATTGTTTAATTCATATACTTTCTTAGAGTCTTGTGGAGTGGCTTATGTTGAACGTTGACGCCTATATTCATTAATTACCAAGCATAAAATATACCAGAAATAAACTGGGAACATAACGGAGTACTATATGTACATTTAAGACACGATCGTCTATCACGCCCGCTGATATAGGGGACATTGTTAGAAGTTGCCAAGCTGGAGCTTGTTCTGTATAAATAGAACAACCCAGAATGCGGTGGACCACTGGCAACTGTAGAGAATTGTCAACCAGAGTTGTCTCCCCGGACCCGATCATAGCTCCAAATGGCTGTCAACTTGTCTGACTAAGGCAACTTAAAGCGCAATGTCGTAAAATCACCAAAAGTGAGAAACAACGCCCCTCCCAGTAAATCTGACTTACAGATGAGTAAAAATCACGGCTTTCTTATCTAGAAAACCTCATATACGGTTACTTCGAAATATCCGCGCGAATGTTACATAATCTTTCAGTCAAGCAGCAGAAAATAGCACTGAAAATTTATAGCTGGATTCAGTCACGACTAGTAAGGGAGAAAACAATAAATTCACACACACACATACAAAAAAAACGTATCTTCAACATTAATTAACTCCCTCGGGTTACAAATACCTTAACAAGTGAGTTCAAGACCAGCTCATGCTGACTTCCTCTCCGGCCGTACGTGGGAAGGTCCGCCAGCAATGTGCGGATACTCGTGGGTTTCACCCGGGGTCTGCCCTGTTTTCTCCCACCATAATGCTGGCCGCCGTGGTATAAGTGAAATATTCTTGAGTACAGCGTAAAACACCAATCAAATAAATAAATAAATTAACATCCTTTTCTTTGAGCACGTGCCGCACTCTTTGTCATTTCACTAAAATCAAATTGAAATTGTGCGCATATCTCCTGGTCATGGCCAAAAGAGCAAGCGGCATGGCGTACTTTCACTCTTTCTATAAAACAGGATATCTCTTCACAAATTTGACATCCTTATGCATAATGAATAAATTCTCCGGGCATAAATATCAGTTAGTTTACATTTTCAATGTGACCAAACAGCTCGTGATCTCGTCACAAGATGTACAGGCCTAAAACATCACGACGGCATGCAGTCATTGGTTAAGGGAGTCGCGAAAGTCGCAGTTTTGCAACGGAAAATATCAAACATTACAAGACGTTTAAACCTATTTGAAGCAAAAACACTGCACAAACATTCCGCTAGTTTCAGTTTTCATCGGATAATGCTATTTTAGTCTTGGACAAACCTTGCCAATTGCAACTGAAACTCAATCCCGTGCAGACGCACTTTGGGGGCTAACCGTACGGTACTGAACACACCCACCACTTCAGTGTAAATTGATACAACCATTATGTAACTTTCAAAGAATCTTTCCAGAAAACACAGATATTCGGCCGATGATCGCTTAATTAATGATACATCCATGAAAACATCCAAGGTCTTACCGGAAAACGGAAGAAGCCGACGTTCAGCGGCATAGAATTAAGTCAATCTTTATATTTCCTGTGCTAAAATGCATTCAGTGCGATAAAGCCGGGGAGAACTGGGATTGCACTCATATGACGTGTAAAGAAAGTTATGTTAATGCCTAAACCTAAGTGCAGCAATCGTCATGGGGGAACCGTCTCCCGGTTCCTTCTGACAATTTTCTGACGTGTGTTATACGCTCACTATCGTGTGTTTTGTGCTCTCTCCATTACATGTGTGCTCACCCCTGTATGTCATATTCTCATCTCGATGTGTTAAATGCTCACTCCGTGTATTAAATGCTCACCCCGTGTGTTAAATCCTCACCCCGTGTATTATGTTCAAGTTTCATGATTTTATAACAATGCTAATCATTTGCCACCAGGCAGAGTTGCAGTTGCAGAGCACCATGTCATGGTTTAACATCAGTACGCGATGAGGGAGGATTCCTTCCCATGGAGGCGTATCAGCAAATGTTTTCTTGTAGACTTCAGGTGGTTTCAAACGAGCTACCGGAGCGGAAACGCACGATTTCACTCACTGTTTAACGCTATGCTGAAGAACTCTTCACTAGTTTTAAGACGTCGCGCCGAATACCTCGCACCTTGTCATTTTGAACTCACTTTCTCACGCCTTCACCTTAGCGCGTAGATCACGACAACACGACATCATAACAAAGCACCTAAGACATACCCAGGGGTCTATAAAGCATGGCGCAAATCCCTGGGGTCAAGGGACCTACAGATCATCATCAGAAGTCAAACAGCCGTGGGGCAATCCTGGGAGCTTGGACACTCGAGACGGACAAATAGACAGGCAAATGAATGAGCTCACATTTGCATATACTCCCAAAACGTAATGGTACATGGTCCGGTCGGAACTGATACCCCTTTATAATGAAAGTAGGGGAATATACAGTACAGCTGCAAAGTTCGAAGCTCAGAGTTTACTGCTAGTTCATGAGTTTTTGTCACAAGGAAACATCCACTGAACAGGAGATTGGTGGGGGAAGCGAGGGTGGAGGGGTGGTGGTGGTGGTGGTGGCGTGGAGAGGGGATTTTACAACTGGCTGCTCATAATCCAAAGACTGGCCCAAACTTTTGGGTAATGGAATTTAATCGAGCCTATGTCCCTGTATATTACGTCTGAATGCGTTTTTGTTTTGCTATGTAAGTCACGATGTGATTCAAAACTCTAACATTAAACTTATATTTCGCTCATTATCAAACGACTGTTGACATCTAGTTAAAACTATGATTGAAACTACAGCCACTACTAACCCTGAAGGAAAGAAATCAAAAAAGCCTGAATTTTGACGAGCGATGAGGAAGAATGTATGGAAGTTGTAAGGAAGTGTATGGCAGTTGAAAGTGTAAAGAAGTGTATGGCAGTTGAAAATGTAAGGGAGTGTATGGCAGTTGAAAGTGTAAGGAAGTGTATGGCAGTTGAAGGTGTAAGGAAGTGTATGGCAGTGGAAAGTGTAAGGAAGTGTGTGGCAGTGGAAAGTGTAAAGAAGTGTATGGCAGTTGAAAGTGTAAGGAAGTGTATGGCAGTGGAAAGCGTAAGGAAGTGTATGGCAGTGGAAAGTGTAAGGAAATGTATGGCAGTTGAAAGTGAAAGGGGTGAGGGAAACCGATGTCAACCGCCCTGCGAGACAGGATTATTTCGTAAGAAATGTCAACCGCAATTTTAGTATTCCGTGTGTATATAAAAGTCATACAGTTCATAAATGTTCTGCCAGATCACAATAAATGTGCTATATGCACCAGGTGACAATGTTATTAGTCTTCTTGCGCTCTCCTGATTGATCAGACTGGTCATGTTTCTTTGTCTTGCTCCACAATTTAACGCATAGGTGATCTAGCGATATTGATTCTGTGTGTTTTAAACATTGTTACACAATCCGTTTAAATAAATGAACCCTAAAATAATAAGCATTCTTTGAATTAAAAAACAACAACAACAACTTCAAATACAACAGCTGTATAAACAGGTCTGCACATTGATATTAATGACAGTAATCTGCCTCGATACACGCGTTCACTTTTTCTCTAAAATCGCAACATGCTTAATGGGCACTTCGTGCACTTGGCATATTTCCAGCTGGCGTGCGTGGCGTTAGGCAACTCGCCCGTCAGCCTTAGATTGGTCACGTGACCTTTCAATTCGACATCGAATGAATGCGTATGGCTTAACCATGTTAACGCCACTTCGGCAATATTCAACCCAACATTGACCCAACATACTTCATAACCGTTACTTTTGGTGTATGACGTCACTTGTTCGCCCTGAGACTCGCCGACACAGATTTCGGCCCTCGAGTTGACTATCAGATGTAAGCTTCACAGCTCAAGGCATTATGGAAAATCTGAGAAATAAAACAAATGCAAGAACTCCAACTTCGCTCTAAGTGCATTGTAGGGACATTTGAGGAAAAAATGCAGTAAGAAAAAAAATATCTGTTTTAGCTTGATAATGTGCTCAGGAAAAATATTTAACGACATCGGCGTTTTTCCCCCCCATCTATTGAAATATGAATTGTTTTTCCTCCAACGATAATCAATGACTCGCATTAATAATAGATGAGCGAATGAAAGTAGCTGGCCCGCTCAGTCTCACAAGGGCTTCTGGCCGATTTATAGATGAACTATTCAAGGTGTCACTGTAAATATCCACGATCCAGTGATTCAAGCCAGCTGCCAATATAGGCTATATATTAGTTCAACTAATGAACACTCCACATAATCTGCCGATTTTCGCAAAAGTGGAAGAAAAATTCTTTTTGTTTTTTTTTTCTTATTACACATCCTCTCCGAACTAAGAGCCACTGTCCGAAACAGTCAAAATCGGGTTTGCGCTGATGATTTCACTGGCCAAGGGAAGAGCTGTGGAGGCAAGATGTGCGCCTTTACTGAATGAGCCGGATGGGAGCCTTTATTGAATACGCTAGTGTGGCGGTCATTTGGACGCCTTCACTGAATGAGACAGGTGGACGCCTTTATTGAATACGCCAGTGTGGAGGCAATTTGCACGCCTTCACTGAATGAGCGAGATGCATACTTTTACTGAATATACCAGTGTGGAGACAATTTGGACGTCTTCATTTGAATGAACCAGATGCGCGCCTTTATTGAATACGTCAGAAAAAAAGAGCGTACTAATTGCGTGTCAAGATGATGGGATTGTCTAAAATAAAATAAACCATTCGTAAGCAATGAGTGTGCAATCCAGTTTGTTAAAATTCATTGGGATTGCCGGAAAGAAATGTTTCAGTAAATCTGGAAATTAGGTTAAAAAACAAACAATCTGGAAATTAGGTTAAAAAACAAACAGTTTTGGTTTTTCTCTCGTGAAATGCATGTAGTTCAAAGTGGGATAACTAACTGCCACTAAACAATGTATTCTTATGTCTGTAACACTGTGCTTGGAAACGAGAGATCACTTCTATAGGGCAAATAGAGAGAAGAAAATATATTGCAATTAAACGTTGAACGTTGGAATGTGCGTGGATCGGCTTAGAATTCTTCTTCACGGTCGGGATCGTCCGTGGCTCAGTCAGTTAGCGCGCTATCGCAGCACAATGACCCGAAGCCTCCCACCAATGCGGTCGCTGTGAGTTCAAGACCAGCTCATGCTGGCTTCCTCTCCGGCCGTACGTGGGAAGGTCCGCCAGCAACGTGCGGATGGTCGTGGGTTTCCCCAGGGGTCTGCCCTGTTTCCTCCCACCATAATGCTGGCCGCCGTGGTATAAGTGAAATATTCTTGAGTACGGCGTAAAACACCAATCAAATAAATAAATAAATCAAATTCTTCACGGTCGACGTTTATGATGAGCAACAATCAAACAAATAAATAAACCATGGTAAATATTTTACCTTTTATTATTGGTCCGTAAGATTGTGTTTACAGTTTTGCATATGTATCAAGGTAATCTTTAATTTGTTCACGTTAATGTTTCAATGGATGAAAAAGAAACAAAAAGTTTGTTTTGGCGGAGAAATCTTCAAATCTGCGGTGGGAGAGGTGGGGGGGGGGGTCTCTGTGGCTCAGTTGGCTAGCACGCTAGAGCAGTGTAATGACCCAAACGCCTCCCATCAATACGGACGAATGTGAGTTCAAGTCCAGCTTCCTCTCCGGTCGTACGTGGAAAGGTCTGACAGCAACCCGCGGATGGTCGTGGGTTTACCAAGGAGTCATAATGCTGACTGCTGTCGTATAAGGGAAATACTCTTGAGTACGGCGTAAAACACCAATCAAAATACATAAATAAATGAAATCTGTAACACACTTAATGAATGTTTATTTAGCCCAACAGAGTGAAGTGCTGCACAGCATTAATTAATCTTTACACCTTTACACCAGTTATTTCTTGACCAGTGTAAAACCAGCCCGTCATTTGGACCCCTTACAAAGTCTGTTAATCCACACACAACTACTCTTCTCTTTTTCCCCTGAAAAAGGGGTATAATCTAGAAGCCAGTAAACATAGCCCAATGACGTCACACAAATGGCATGCCGGCTACTAGAGAGATGCATCGTTGATCATTATGTCTCATAAAATACCCACTTAAGCTTTAGTGAGAGACACAGTAACGCAGCTAAAAGGGCCATATAAGGTTGAAACACACATCGTCATTATTAGTGTCAGCCCCATTTGACACATGCTAAACTGGTGGAGTAAACATATTTTGATATACTGAGTACATAAATTATAATGATTCATTGGCTTTCGAAGCCTGTGTATATATATATAGCATATAGGTGAATTAATTGATTGGGATGGGCGCATTGTGTGTTATTAAAACAAACAGACAAGTGCCCATTTTAGCAATGAGTGAGTGGATACAGTCTGTATACATAGTACATCCATGGTGCTATAATAACCCAGTGGGTAGAGGATGGAGGGTGGGGGGAGGAGATAACAGTCGGTATACGTGATGGAGTTTACCCTCATATACGGTATACGGTAATTCATGTATTTAGGCCAGGTTTGGCAGTGGCACCCCAAGGCGTCAATAGGCCGTTGTTAATTGCCCCCACGGCAAATAACTCTTCATTCAGGCCATTCAACTCTCATTACTGGCGTGATAAAACAATGTCTTTGTTAATTGCCCAGGTCAACTCCACCGACACAGTATATACCCCTGGAAAAGCGCTGATGCCAGCGAGTTCCACGGCATGCCGATAATTCTGACCGACGAACTGGAGTGTCATGTCTAGTGTCGTTGGCGCTACACTGTACAGTGAGGAAGCATTTCAAACATGGTGCGCAGGAATCAAAACCTAGCACAACATTGCCGGGACATGAATGATAGCGAAACTTAATAGATTTGGTATTTTCCAGTTTGCCCTAGCAGACATATGGTTCACAACGAAAACGCACAGTTTTTAGTTGACACCAGAGGATTTTGTTAGTGCTTATAAAGTGTGATTTGAAAAAAAACAATGCAAGCTAATATTGCAACACGTAAGGAAAATTTCCAATTCAGGATGTTATGTTGTGGCGTGAAGCATCCCTCTAAGGGCTTGGCATACGCTAAATAATTAAATTCCATTGCATTCAAGACCTAGCAACGTTCTGGAGCGGCGTTAAGGCAGGCCCGCGAACCGCGAAGCTGCCTCAGACTTGTAAACAATTTACTGCGCCGAAACTGTGACTTACATATATCATAGGAATTTTTATCTTAATACTTTGAGTTGTCTTGGACTTTTATGAAAAAAATTAGAAAAAAATCAGCGTTCGGTAGTAATTTCTTGTCTACCATAGAGAATAAAACTTGAAAAAATGAAAAATAATAAAAAGCGAAAAAGATGAGTAATATAGGCAAACCAGTTCCTGTGAGAGTTATTCAGAAAAAAAAAAACGCTTTTCTGTCTAGCTGCAGTTTAAATTGACTGGGTGCCCTCAACATGATGAAGGGGATTTTAGCGGTCGAACAGCTCTTTGTAGCACCGACCGTTCTTGGAATGACTTACTGTCTCTTGTCCAAATGTTTAACTTAACGAAAAATTCTGTTTTAATAAATCACTTCAACCCATAGAAGCCTGTTCAGAAGGGTTTTTTCCCCCAGAACAGTATATATTGACCACAATATTATTGTAAGAACGTTTTCCTGTCTACCGAAATATGTCTGTAAGGAGCAAATCTCTCTTAAATATTTCCTTTTCAGATGTTAATTTCTTATATCTCCACTCGAAAAAACAAACAAACAAACAAAAAAAAATGCAAAAAAAATAAAAAAATAAATGCAATACAATAAAAATAAATAAATAGAAAATAAAATAAAATTGACAAGAACGGTGATAAATTTTCTTAGATGAGGAAACATTCAAAAGCCGCACCCAGAAAAGCTTTAGATATAGCTGAGCTTGGTGACCCAAGTCTTATAATCCATAAGAAGTTCAACGGGCTAAGCCGGCGAGCAGAGTCCTCGTATCAAGGGCCATGGGTGAGTCGGACAAAGCTATAGGGTTACAATGGCAAGGGTTGACTGTTGACCTTAAGATACCGCCAGGATTGGAGAATTAAATCCAACCCACCAACAGAACAATCTCTTCATATCGAGGATTTTTTTCCTTCCGAAACGAGTGCTCATTCTCTCTGTTTTTTTTTTACTCCCAGTTTGCCTTAGGCAATGTTCTACACTGAGAGGAGTGGCTCAAATAGGATTGAGTGAAGAATCACTTGGGCCCTTTTGCTACAATGATACAGTATTTCAAGACGCCCCCTTCAAATATCTGCTCTTTTCCCCCGAATGTCTTTGGTCACTGTATATATGGCTCCTATCCAAGCCACTCCAGCAATCGCTTAACATGGCGCTATTAAACGTCGGTTAAATCCACCCTTAAAGGGTCTACAAATGTAATCAATAGGTTTGGTATTGAATGCTGGCGTACGGCCCGAGCATATGCCTTCAGGGGCCATCGGCTCAGATGCATTAATTTCGCGGTCCTTTTCTATTTCAGGCATTGAAACATAAGACCATCGAAATCAGCCAGGGAATATTTGTCGTGCTGGGATTGCTTGCAGCAAGAGAGCACGAGTCATACAGCAACGTAACACTCAAAATTAGATCTAATAAAACAATATAATGGCACAGTTCAAGAGCATAACTAGTGCACATGCAATTGCATGGGTTGGACTTGTAACGTAACGCAATTTCATCCAGCCAAGCATCTCCCCACTCTCCCCTATCCAATAAAATAATTAACCAATTAAGCAGTACAAATAGAGAACAATTGTCAATGCCAATTTCGCACGCGAGCTTAATGAAAGACAGACGGCCCCGCGAAAAAGGCTTGAAAAATCCGGTCTCTTATTACACGGCTTTATTCTGGCAAACCCCGTTAAATCACGAGAGATCACGGCGTTGATGGCGAGAAAAGACACACCTATACACGCGGCCGACTTTGAGTCATGCCGTAGGGACCGTTTGAAAAAGAAAGTGTAACGTTTCATCTAACGTAACTACCATGGCGACGTATGTGTACAGTATGTGTCGTCATGGCAGTTACGTTTGACATAACTCACACCCTCTTTATAAAACCGGCCCATGAAAGGTACATTCTTTCTTCAGTGAATTAAGACCGGATTTCCTATCATACATATTAATTCCCTTCGCCAGGAAGACACGCATTTGGTAAGCATATGCTCCAACATTTTTTCGTGTGTTTGGCCACGTTGTTTTGAGAAAACGTCTTGAAGCATGTCTGCAGGGAATCATTTATTGACGAGAAAAGCATATTTCGTTATTAACATGAATACGAAACGCGATAATGTGATATTGTTCTTCAGTTATTAATCGAAATACCCAACAGCAAAACATTTTCACAATCAACGATCGAATTTGATCAGTTTTGAAACTTTTGCATTCGTTGACGAATGTGCCATTTTTTGCTCGGCTGCAGAGGAATCGCATGAGTCCCTATCAATTCTCTACGTAAGCTGAATATATCGTTTTAAACATTCAGTATACAATGATATGTCCACAAGCCTTTCATCATTTATTATGGAACATTAAATACAAAAATATTTGTTACTGATAAGCACTGAAAAAGCACTTTATGCAATGATTTTATCTTACTCCATATTTTATAGCAATATCGCCGCTTTAACACGAGAAAATATGGGCTGAAAAAACCCAGACAGATATAAAACGAATAAACATAAAAAATCTCCGCATGAAATCAAAATAGCTTGCAAGAGAATAAACACTAAATTCGACTGCATATCAAAAAGTTATACTCAGTGAAAGCATTCATTAAATCTGTATACCTTTATCCCCATTGTAACGTCAAAATAGCCCCCCCCCCCCAAAAAATCCAAAAATTTGAATATCCTTCAACATTGATACGGAAGTGTCGGCGTGTAACGTTGGTAGGTTGGAAATGGTGCAAAGAAAAGACCGTCGCTCAAATTTGTATATTGTTAAATCCCCCAGACATCAAGAAAAAACAAAAAAAAAAAATCATGTGTAGACTGTTTTAACTGAAAAAGTCAGATTCGTGTCAAGATGCAGACTGAAGTGTTGTTAGTGGCAGGAATAGTCAAGGCTCTGGTTCTTGTTACCCAAATGAACAATGGCAGAAAACTGCTGGAAACTCTGCAGTGTGCAGTTGTGGAACCTAACTTATCTTTAAGGTCAATGAACCACACTACCGGTGACCAGAAGCAAGGGATTGTGAAAGACAGAAAGAAAACGAAAAAGCGTTTGCAGAGTCAGCCATATTGCCTTCCTTCAAATCAAGGTCAAACTGTAAACGGTATACTTAAAAAACGTTAAGTGTTTTATTTGTCTCTTCAGAGCTAGTCGGAAAGCTTGTTGATAACTTGCCAAACGTTAATGGTTTATCGCGGGTACTCCTGATTTTTTCGGCCAGTAAAACTGAGCCTTATCGGATGTAGGTAAAACATTTCTCAGTGTATGTGCATGGAAGTAAACAAGAATGAATCAAGCAGTGAGCAATGATCCCGTCGATCGTAAGTCCGGAAATCATCTCACCAGTCTCGTACAACCAGTGTGTCAATGTTTCAGGTGAAAACAATAGAAGATAGCAATTACAAATTATACTTTCAAACATCTCTGATTTAACTCCCACTTTGTAATCTGCAGATCTATTGGCGTTTATTGCATTTAAATTCCTGAATATACCTATAATGCTGCGAACCCCTTTCAAATGAACTTCCAAAACGCTTTACGACCTTCTCCCATTTGGGTCCTTGCCTACATTTATGATTTACGGCGGGGAGAACTCTTAAAACCAGGCCTAAACATCACCACGGATTTCCGATATCGACAACTTTTGAGTTGAGCTTTACGACTGCCAAAGGTCAAGTGTCAAGTAGTAACGGCTTAGCAATGCAGTCTGGGGCTGTCATGGATACGAATATGTGTGGTACGGGCGACACATTCCGAGGACGTGTCTCGTGCTAATATTGCCGGCGGGAATTTTTCGGTACAAGCCTCACAGAATAATATAATAGCTGTCAAACTAAGTACGTAAACGGTCTCCATTTTCCGAACATATACGGCCATGGCAGGCCTGCATTACTTGCATATTGTATTTTATTAGGGTATAAGACCTAAGCCGGTCAGTGTAAGTTTCAACTGATGGATTTGTCGTGTTTCATTCATTTGAGGGTTATGTAAGGTTAAAAAAATCAAATTAATTAAAATAAAAAAGTTAAAAATAATTATTATAAAAATTATTATTATATTATAATAATAATTTTACCAAAATTACAAGAAAACATAACATAAAAGATAAAAAAAAGCACACACACACACACACACACATACACACACACACACACACAAGAAAAAACAAGAAGTGTAATTATCAAACATTCAACTCAACGCCAAAAGGTTGTGATATACCCAAGGCACAACCTTGACCTTCGCCACTTCGAAACGTCGGCATGTCCACGGCTCGAGTGTTGAGCCACTTAACAGTTGTATGTTGGATTGACGTTATCGCCGCAAAACAAACACAAAAAAAGACGGGTAAGTGAAGTCTGATCCGTGATGAATGACCCCTTCCTAGATCGCACCGTGGAAGAGCCAGACTATAGCTGTTTATAGACTTTACTGTCTTATATTGAAAAACAAAAATACACTATCCAGTTGCTTCTGTCTCGTGGTCTTATTTACACCCTTTACAGGGCTATATTTAGCGTTTTTGAAGATAATATGTAGTGGAGAAAAGATAGCGGGGCGGGCTTGGTACTGGGTTGGGGATCTAGAACTACAGTATTTAACCTAAAATTTCGTCCAAGAAGCTAATTTTGCCTGATAATAAGAGTTATCGTAAATAGGTGTTTAGAGATTTGTTTGGAATGTAGCATCATATTCATCTGGATAAAAGGTAATTTGCAGCATTATTTGCCTCCTAAAAAATACAGTTTTGGGGACGATTTTTAGGGCAAATAAAGCGTGTTGCCGTGTCGCACGGACTCGTGAGATGACACTGAAAACGTCAGAATAATGATGAAACCTACGTCATTAAAATTCGATCAACTAAAAAAACTACCCAGACAGTCTGTAAGTTTTACGCAATTGATTGATCCGTGTTTTGCTTCAGTCTGCTTATTTTCTCCTTGGGTGCAGGAAAAATCTAGAAGAGTTTGGAAAGACCATTTTTTTAATATCAATTATCAATTATGCCTTAAACAGTGAGAACAGAAGGAACAGAGTTTGAAAACAAAACCTCAAGAAAAAAGTAAAAAGCCATATGTATGGCTTTCTTATGTCGCTGGCCTGATTGGTTGATTTTTTTGGCGCGTGGTTAATTTAAATCGGATAGAACTGGGCACAATGTGGAATAGCTCAGGGCAACCCTCCGTGCCACGCCGTCGGTTGCTTCGCCATGCACGCCATCAGAACCGACGAACCTGAGGGGAAACGTCTGTCTGTGTTCTAATTCTTGGACTAGATTGAGAACAATTGTCAGAAATGAATCGGATTACAATTATCACTGAAGCAGAAGACCGCTGTTAGGAATGCTGGAAAATCAAGCGAATATCCAAAGTTTATTCATCCAAGATCTCTGATCTCAGGAGGATAAAAAACGAAAAATGTGGTTTAATTTCCTGAAAATTAAGACGTTTTTTCTTCTCTGTGTAATAAAACAAATTCGGATCAGAAGAACTTTGGGAAGGTCAGCATCCGTTCCGTTTCGTTAGCGTTCAGTGTTTTTGGGCGAATCATATGCGGTTTTTTACATCACCCATTCTACATGACGACATTTGGTTAACCTAGGTCTATTTAGACAGAAAAATAGACTTCTCGCGGCCCTGTGTTGATTGAGGCATTGTACAAAGAAAATAGCGCCCAATAATTTTCAAATTTAGCCAATATATCTATTGTAAGTTAAATAATTCCACTAAACGAACTCCTTGCAGATCCAGCTATTGACCAATGGCTTCATGGCGATTGGATTTAGAGGACAAATTTGTCCAGAGGGCTTACCGAATCTTTCAACGGACTGCCAACAATGGCACTCCACAGGGAGTGGTTCGATATGAACGATTATACGTCCATGTTGTCTGTAATATACCCTGGCTGTACCCTGACAATGTACCTGATTATACCCTCACAGTAATGGAAAATTTAATTGTCGAGAGTTTTTAGCACAATTATGTATATTTCCCGGTTAGTCAAAGTTTGATGCGATATCCATGACGAACGATAATATCTGCCCTGATTGGCTTTTTTGGATAGAATTTTATTAAAAAGGAAATGGAAATAAATATGCCTCATGAAAATAATACGTTCTCCGGTGATCTTTTTACATGAGAAAAGAAAAAAGGAAACCAATATTACCTTTACCAGACTGCCTGTATTCAGAATGTTTTTGTCGTATTTACTTGTTTTGCACATCTAGTAATGAAATCTCTTTTTTGCACAGAATATTAAGAACATCATTTATCTCCTTTAAGTTCATATCATCGCTAAAGACTCGTTATGAATACCTTATACAGCCCACAATCCTATACACCCCAAAACAACAAACAGCGTTCTGCACTAGAGATATTAGAATCACCGTGATGAATTGGTGATAAGATAACTGAGTGTTTTGAGGTTGACAGAGGTCACCGCCAGGGGTCGCAGATCACCGGATGTGAACTGGAGACATATCGTGAGAGATGCATTACTGATCTTGAAGATGTGTGGGGAGAGGAGTGGAAAAGGGGGGCAAGGAAAGGAATAGGAGAGGATGGGGGGTGGAGGGTGGAATGGGTGTGCAAATACATTATGGCCTGAGCAAACACGAATCACCCTATGTCATCTATATGTCTTCGGGTATAAAATGCTAGGTTAGTTTCTGACTTGTTTGAGATTTAAGGGCATCCGAAGCTCCACGGAAAGAGGTCGAAAAAAACTCTTGTGTTGATTTTCGTGGAAAAAAGATAAAAGGCTAGAAATTAAAATTGGGGTTTTATTGGTTATTACGCAATACCCGTGCGTTGAAGATGTCTTACTCGAATTTAACAACTTGGACAACTTTTATAGCAATTTAGACTTAGCAGCTAGGACCGAGGACTTCGAACAAGAGCAAATGAAATGTAGCAATTCGAGTGGGGCAATTCGACATAACTATACTGGCACTCCTTTTATCAGACGTTCTTTCTATTTAAACAGCGCTTTACAGATTTCTGTGATTGCCCTCACTGAACCTGTTTTGGAAAAATACTGTTCAGTATTCTTGTTCATACGCCAGAATGTACTTGATGGCGGAATAACAGACGTACGCTCCCGAATTCAGCTGAATTTGCTGCATTAGAGACTTATTTTAAGATACAAGACACGTTACAGAATCTGTTATTGATGGAGGAATCTATTCTTGCTTTTCTGACCGTTGATAAGTCTTTGAGTTAAGTTTGTACATGTGAAGAAATATAACTGGCCCGGGAAGGAAAAAAACACACACACACACAAAAAAACACAAAAAATTCCTCCCCCAAAACAAAATAAAACATAAAAAACCCCAGAAAAACGCTCTTAAAAAGAACTTTTAGAATAGAAATATATTTGGCGAAAAACTATGCAGAGGTTTCGAGATTTATACGTCGGTAATGTCACATTTCACACCGATTAACACATTACACCTACTCACTACATGATTGATGAAGTGATTGATCTGTACAGAGGATTTACTCTGTCAGTGTGCTTTGGGCCGAACGCCGCTTATAGATTCAGATCAACTACATCACGGCGTCATTCGTCCACATTTCCACATGACTGTTTTGAGAATTCTGGTAGGCTAGGCATTCAACAGTAACTCGACACGTATTTACTGAGCGATTTTTAGCCGGGTTCACAACCGCGTCGACTCTTAACCTTGCTGAGATTGCATTTCTAGGCATTTAGCTTGAATTGTGATAAAAAATATGTTTGGTGAGCTGTAATTCAGCGAAACCTTAGACAGATTACGGCCTGGAAATGGAGACATTAACTGAATGTAAAATGTTTGGTGTGATTTCACAGCATTCTCACGAATCAGCAACTGGACGGGAACGTCTTGAGATAAATTTTTAAGTTGTGTTTTTTATCACTGATTACTTCGCAGTAGAGAAGATAGAAGATTTTCGTGTGCACGATTTGGACCGACTAGAATACAGCAGAAAAAGAACAGAAGGCATGAAAATTCGGCGCAAATAGTAATCTTGCTCTGTACTTTTGATTCGTATTAACTAAAACATGGTAAGTTTTTGTTTTAATTTTAAATCTATTAAGTGTCAAGTCCAACATTCGTATGTACAACTCGTGAATCATGCAGGGGCTATCAAAGTCGACAATCGCAAGACCGATTTCTAAAATAACCTATAAACCTAGGCGTCGAAACCGACATTCGTATACCAGCCGCCGATCAAAGTGGACGTTCCGGGTCAATATGTAAGAAAGAATATATGAATAGTAAATAAAGCTGGTAAGAAGAGAGACAGTTTACAGTTTCTAAAATTGCAGGGAACACAGTCGTTATTCTATACATAGGCGTGGCATGGAATTTAAATTTCAAACCCCGTAAACAATTTCCAGATCAAACACAAATATAGGTATCTTATTCGAGTCTCGAATGCAACTGTTCACAAGAGCACCAAGTTGATGTAAAAATGAATTCTAATATGGCCCTTACAGGCCAAGATTAAGCGGAACTACCCTAAATGACCTAAAATTTCGTCCAAGATAAAATTGTTCATCCTCATTGTGAGAGTTCTATGGACTGTAGAAAAACGTGTTGAGGTTTGTTTGGAAGGTATGGTGATATCGCACTGGAAAAATGTAAGTTTCAGTTCCAAAATTGTTATTTCATGGCATTTATTTGCGGCCCAAAAACAATATGCATTTTTTGGCCAAACTTTAGGCCACTTACAGTAGACAGAACCAGAGGTCTGATAACACGAATTACTCTCACAAGTCCGTCTTTTCTTCACAAAAGGGTCGGAGCAAGACCATATCGCACCTTTTATTTACTTTTACCTGGAGTTTCTGCCTCATAATGGGTGAAATTATGGATGAACTGATCAAGTCATGAATGACAGGTGTAACCCTTGTCTAGCAACCGGTTAATTGACAGACAATCATCTGGCTCGGCAGTCACAATAACGTTAATTCCTCATTTCAATACGCCTATATGTTTAATCACAGCTTGCAGACAGAGTCAATTCCCCAGCAAGCGTATATATGTATAGTAAATCATCTACAAATGTCGTTCCCGCCAGAGGACTATACGGCATTCGTTGAAGTCCTCAAACACAACCGTAATTGACTTCACTTTGAGTCTTCGAATCTCATTGTTGGACCACCTTCTGTCATCGCTCACCCGCTTTGGTCGGGATAATTCCTACACTTGTTCCCTCTGTTTGTGGCTTATTGTCGCGTGACACAGCCAGAGAGGTTGTGGGTTTGATCCTCCAATCCACGAGGAAATATAGAATGTGAGGGGTGATCGATGGAAGGTTCATTTACTACAGGATAGCTTCGCACGCCAGAACAAATACGTAAAATATTACACGGTCGACCGGTAGAGAATAAAAAAGCGCTCACTGAAATGTGACGAGAATGCATTTTCGTCTCGTCCTGTCGAGGTCTTTTGATGAATTCTGAATAATTTCGTCACAAAACACGAGTGGAACCGACGAGAGAGAACAAAAGACCAGAGAATAAAGTAATCGGAAGATGAGTAGGGGGTTTGGAAGTTATTTTAATCCCGCTCCCACCCAAATGACACCGTGTACTTCGTTACCTCCATTATGAATACTGGCCGATGATGACTTTCCTGTCGGAGCGGGTAAGCGCCATGTTTACTCCCGCCTACCAGACACCGATGGAGGCTTTTTTTTCACGTGTGTACCGGCCGTATTAATTAATACCGTCTCGGCAAATCAAGCACAGGATTAAAAAGCACATCCACGAAAAGTATTCTAATTAAATGGAGATCATTTGCTGGCACGCCATATTCTACACCTCTCTCCTGAAGCGAATAACAAAAAGCCTCGAGGCCGGTAACACCAACACCCTGCATGACGAACCGATTTAACAGCAGTTGTCAATTATATCATCAGGGCCAGAGGTAATCGTAAATTTCTGTTGATTACAGGAATGACGTCACCAAGAAAGTCTTAATCAAAGATGGCAGATCACTTCCGGTTCCATCGTTTAACGGAAGTGGATAGATTCAAAGCCACGAGAATTCAAGGCGACGTTGGGGATTTGACATCTGCCATTAGTCATATTTCGCAATCATGAAATAAATGAATTTAGATGGACCTATTAAGGGCTGAATTGCGCTGTGTAATGTTAGTTTATGGTCGTTATAAGCCGTGACAGTTTTTCTTGGAGCAAACATCAAAACAATTGAGCAGTCAGTTAGTGAACCAGCAAACAAAGATTTATGTCTTCGGAGTCCCCAATCGACTGGTGATAGCCGATCATGGGGGCCTCAAGGGGGATCTTAATTCATTCAACCAATGTCGGCTTATCAGAGCTATTGACTTCACTGCCGAGGCACCTGGCAAATGAAGCCGCCGACACATGCGCAGACCTATCCAATCCATTTGCCTCTTAGATCTGCCGGATTTGACTGAAAAAAAAAATTACGTTCGACACATCAAAGCTAATCCAGTTATATACAAGTCATATTTCGTTTGTGTCAAACAAGGATGAACTCGTGCGTTTGAAAGTTGTGGATATCGGTATTTAATACGTACTATCACAAAGCATCGCGTTATGTTATGAAGCCGTAATTGGCATGCTGCCAACAATAATCAGTGTAACGATACTATGGAAAGGCAAGGGAGGCAAATGCTGGTATTATGTAGAAGGCCAAGCGAACATCTGATCCAAATATCAGGGTTGAAAGCTGGAACCGCAGTATCTATGCTGATGGCATTGGTCACGTCAAAAACGGGATTGAAGCTGCGAGGATGGATGCACTTGTGAAATTTAATCTATACACTGAAACCAGTGTTATTTTCTGAAACTTGAATTTGTCACGAATTCTTTAAGTAATTACTTCCTTAGAAAAGCAACACACAGCCCACTTTCTCTGATAGGTGTTTATATATTTACATTTATATTCTGTAAAAAATATCATGTATTATCCCAGAAACAAATACAAATGATTTTTAATAAAGCTGACTCTTCAGATTGTTTTCTGTGTTCTGTCATTATTTTACGATCTCTGATTAGGCACAGAGAGTCATTTATCAGAGTTTTCCAACAAATGACCGAAATAAGCAGAAGTCAGAAGCACCCAGGTTTCTTGTTCTGTCCATCCCATTATACGATTAAGCTTAAGATGTGCAGACATTTTGAATTAAGACTCTAAGGCCGGTATACATCGTGCGTCTTGCTTAGAAGTGATCATCGGAACAGAGGTTAAGGAATATCGGCTCTCCGGCGTTAAGACCCGGCGACTCATCCTCTCGCGATATGTACTGATTGCGATAAATAATAGATAGGATGAACGGGAGAGCTATCATTGTAAGCCCGGACCTTCGGGCCAGCCAACACAATCCTGGCTCAAAGAGTTAAACGAAAATTAACTCGACAATATAGACAGGTAAAACGTCATCAATACGAATGTCAATATCTTTGTCTGTCAAACTAAATTTCATGATGAATTATAAAATGTAACGTTGCAACTCGCAATATATACCACAATCCAATAAAACGCAACGGTTATTAACATTTCCAGTCGCCATAATAGTGCCCCTCTAATCACAGCAAGTGTAACATTCCAGAGAACGATATCATTGGTTGTCCAATCAATATAAGGATAGTACTCTAACCAGAAACACTATTGGGTAACCGATTTGGTTGGCACAAGGCTGTGTTGCTCGCCCAACCTGCTCGTAACAGGTCAACAGACAGTGAATGAATGATTACGATTTTACGCTACCTCTGTAGTATTCCATTCATATCATGCACGACGTTGTACAGTATGAACGTAATATAGGTCTTTGAACTTGATTAATTTTAACTGTGGACATACAGCCATCCTAAAAGACGAAAAAGTAGGAAAATATCCATAAAAATAAAGCGGGAACAAAGTACATTTAGATGACAGTCAGAGGTAACATTTCACAATGTCAACGCATACAATGAATGATTGCTGAGTACCAGAAGTTCCATATATGCTGTTTTATGCTTTAAATAGGCTTGTTGTAATAAGTTTCTTTCGGACACAAAATGCATTTTTTTGCCATTCCCTCAGCGAACGACGGTGACTGTCATTACATAAGCAGTAAGTACACTCCATCCAAGACGTCGCGATTTGTATCGTCAGACTGAAAACAAAAACATGACTAGCGTTTATGGACCGAAATTCGAATGTTAACCCAGGGTGTCCAATTCATTACCCCCATTTTAAACAAACAAAGAAACAAAGAAACAAACAAATATTACAAGTACGTTTTGCTCGGGATTTAAAAGTACAAACAATAGTGTTTTATCGGCCACAAATGTTTCTTTAGTAGCGCTGTATGAGTAAACTACACGAACAGCAGAAGTATTGTTTGCACATAGCAAGTAGTTTGGTGACTACACGGGTGCTCTAAATACGACAGCTCTGAAGTTCTACCTACACAGCTAGTTGTACGTTTGTGCGTAGGGAAACCACAAAACCATTTGCTGGCATGAGAGGCTCAAAATCTGACAGTGTGGGTGAACGAGGGCATTGTCTTTGTACAGGAGACAAATACTTGTCATTATATCTGCTATACGGGTATATAGTTTTAAAGTTATGCATCATGACAGGCAAATTTAGCAAATTATACCGATTATAAATGCCTACATTAACTACCAAAACCGAAACCTCACCAATGGCTGTCCTAGATGGTTTACGGGGAAATTAATACGCCACAACAGAGGTTATTAAGTCGCTTGTGGTTTTTTCTTTTTTTTTTGTCCTCACTCGTTTGGGGATCCCCTCAGTAGTTAGAGCGTTTGCCTCGCAGTCGGGAGATCCGGGATCAGTTCCGGGTAGGTCATACTAAAGAGTTTAAAAATGGTACTTGTTTCCGGCTCGATTGGCGTAAAGCATTGAGAGATTAGAGCAAGGAAACAGGACTGGTCGGCCAGATGTCACTATAATGTGACTGGGTAGAGTGTCATGTCTGGTGTCTTCGGCATGATGTTCTACTGGCGGCAGCACTTTAGCGGCATGGACTAGCACTGCCGCAACAAGACACAAAAAATATATACATTCTAAGGACTCTTCGTCGTCATATGACTTGTTAACTACGACATAAAACCCAAGCATACATACATTCACTCGTTGGGACAATTCCTAAATAATTGCAAAGCCTCCCACCAATGCTGTCTCTGTGAGTTTAAATCCAGCTCATGTTGGCTTCCTCTCCGGCCGTACGCGGAAAGGTTTCCAGGCAACCTGCGGATGGTCCTGTGTATCCCCTGGGCGCTATCCGGTTTCCTCCCACCATAATGCTGGCCGCCATTGTATAAGTGAAATATTCTTGAGTACGGCGTAAAACACCAACCAAATAAATAAATAAATAAATAAATAAATAAATAATTGCAGGACCGACCGTATAAGAGGGGCTTTATTAAACCTTGATCCATGTAAATACAGTATTAAGCAAACGCAGAATTCTCCAACTTGGCCCACTTCCTCAAAAGTCCATAAATCCTTTCGTTTTTTCGTAATTTTCCTCTGAAATGACGTTATCTTATAACGTCTTATAACGTACAGACAACGTCATTTCCGAAAAAAATGTCACAAAGTATGGTAAAAATGACGCCCCAGTTAATTCCGTACTTGGGCTTAGACGCATTTACTCCGGAGGTTGGAATCACTTTATATTACAGAATTGATTTTGCATATAAATAGATCAGCATATAGAATAGAGAAGGCAAATCTTTATTACTAAGAGCTAAGTAGGGCATCTATTTTTTTATTTAAATTGTCTTTTACGTCGCATTTCGAGAATCCATTACCTGCACGACGGAAATTACGCTAATGGTTTGTGAAGATTGGAAAACAGCGATTAAGACAACCGGTATTCGCTATGTATACCGAGAAACACATAATTATTCTAAAGTACACGCAAAATGCAGGTAAAAGAAAAAAGATACAACAATATTACAAACTCGCCTCGCTTGGCAACCATGCAGCAATCTAAAATTATTAATTCTGAATGCGATTTGAATATGGGCCACAGATGTTTTTTGAGTGATGTTTTAAAACATTCTACGAGCTTAGTCATATTAACCTGAGATTCGGGAGTCTTACTTTAAATACTTGGAGTTAATTATACTTGGAAAGTATTTTATTTCCACTCCTACAGTCTTTCTTTTCCCGCAATTTAATCACGTTTAAATTCCTGGTGCTAATTCTTATACATACCCTCTTCTCTCCCTCCCTTTCACTATGCATTGTTAATTCGGTCAGGGCTCCTCTAGAATATTAAACACTAATGGGCAATAAAACCAGAACAACGACGACGACATAGTGATAGTTGACCAGTCACACATAACTGGTGAAATCCAGTCTCTTGTCAATTTCTATCAGTTAGGCTTTTATTTCAACGCTTAAATAGTTGAAACTTAGACTCCCCCACTTTCTAGAACCATGAATTGAGAAGAGCTAGATTTAAAAAAATGCAGTGATTTTAATAGCGATTTATAAGACGTCTGTAGTCTACAAGTGTCAAAAATGCTGTCTTGTCGTCACTATTAACAAATACTGACGTGAAAACAATGCAAAAGAACAAATCCCCTGGGACTCAATGCCCCTCTCCTCCACCCCTCCCCCAGCAGAATGCTGACTTATCAATTCACCAATACACGAAAAGGCTACTCTGATGTCAATAAAAGAACTTATAAGAATTTCGGAATTCACTACGGCTTGTGACGCAAGGCCGGGGCCAAAGCCAGTGGGACGACTCAATCATGTATGGATGAGATGGCTGTGATCCGTCTTATAAGCTGGTTTAAGTACACTGGTTAAATATAGAATGTATTCAGTCACTGGCTATTCATTGCCGTTAGTAATGGTATTGTAGCGGCATACCAGTTCCTACGAAAGCCTATGTAACGCCACATATACGTCAATGAGGTTCAATCCACCGTGGACGTTATACACAAAAAGATTTATATACAACAGGTATAATTTTAGCCAAAATCAATCCCATTTTTCCCCACCTTAAAAAAAAACACATCGGCCTCTTTACGTTTGAAATGCACGCATGGTCATTCATAATTTACCCCAGCGAAGCACTGGATTACACACTACGGTTTACCGGGAATGCGTCCTTTCCTTTTTAGGCGTGGCCGTTGTGAATTGAAGGGAATTAGCGTATATGTGTCAACAGCGGTTCATAGACAGACGCCTCACACAAGGAAGGGCATTGTGAAGTAATGTATACGTTCACGCATATCTGCCTTGTAATCACCCGTGTAAATATCTCAGTTCCTGTCTTTGCAAGAAAGAGCGAGTTGAGACGGTGCTGGTAGTGCACGCCATTATAACATAGGAAGTTACAGGCCACCATATAGAACACTTTAGTACAACCCGATATGAGTTGTCTACTGTGCAGTTATAGCCAATCGCTATCGATGCGAGATCGGAGTTTATAACAAGGCCAGCCAGAAGTGGAAATGAGGAGTTCATGTAAGAGGGTTTACAGATTCAAATAAAATGGAATTATACAAAGATCAATCTGTTTCAAAGACAAATGGCATTGGATACAAAACAACAAAAATAACTAAATCAGAGTTAAAAGAAAGAAAAAAGAAAAAAAAAACAAAAGGCAAAAAAAAAGAAAGAAAACAAAAAAGGAGAAATGAGATTCTGGTACAATCCTGGGCACGGAATTTGTAGATTTCTCAGGCCTGATTGTTCACGCATTCTTCTTCACCGAGCGATCGAAGGCGCTCCTTGCACCACTCTTAGGGCAGTTTTGTCGTGTGTTAGTTGAAGATCACTTGCCTACCACCCAAGTAACGCGCACAAGTCTGTGATTTGCCACGCCTCCGATCGCCTCAAGCTATAAAATTGACCGCCGGCCATTGCACAATTAAGTGAAATGCGCATAAGCGTTAACAACAGTCAAGTATAATAGGAATCAATTCAAACTGGGACAGTGAATGTGACTCCAACACACATTCGTGGAACTTTTCCGTCCACAAAACATATATTATTTTTTTATCCAACCTTGGCGAAATTCAAAGGCCGTCTTGTAACCCAGCTGATCGATGTAGAGGAACTTGGGACGATACAGACTGGACTAACCAATGCCCAACCCTGTGGATATAACTTTGAACTTGTCACTAAAGCAAAGTCAAACACAGCCATGAAACAGACCGACTGAGAGGCTGAGTTGCTATCAAGATTTGTTCACTACTGTTCTATAATCACTATAACCTTCTCGAAACCTTTCGTAAAGGCGTGTATAATAGATGCTCAGTGTGTAATTTTTGACACAAAATGAAATCATTGCAAAATACACTTATAAGATCTAATAATTGTGGTGTAAAGTGATGTATTTATACGTCATATACATCACGCGCGATCTTTTGGATCGCGACGTTAGGTAAATAAGAGACACTGCTCAGTTTTGTACATCCATGTATATACAAGTGGGTCCCAATATAATTTACGGTATGCAATTTCTGTCATCTTTTTTAGAATACAGGAATGATTAATACATCTGTCCCTTTGTTGGACATACATAGAGTATTTCATCCATGCGGTAGATCCTGAATATCATCGCTGTGATTGCTCGACAAAAATGTCAACCACACGTGTATAAGGTGGAAGTCAGCCATCATAACCGCAAGAAATTAGATCCTATTGATTCTAACGTTTCAATTTTTCTATACCGATTCAAAGACTAAACGACTGATCCATTAATCATTATCTGAACAGTGGACTTATCAAGAGCCTCTGATCTAACACTAGGCTAGAGGCTAGCAATAATATACTCTGCGAAGACTGGCCGATAAGGTATTGCTTCTATAATAAAAACTTGAGATAATATTGGTGGAAGTACTATGAATGCACTGCCTGGCAGTCAGCGGGGCAGAGGGGGAACGACTGCCGATTGGGCCAGAGCAGATGATTAAAGATCGTTTGTGAGTTTAGGGGAACCGGAAAGGAGAAGACATAATCGGGACGCTTCTCCGTGCCAAATGATTAAAACCATTACATTGGTGAACAGTCGGCGGCCGAATCCGTGGAACGCGGCGATCGAGTCGAGCGACCACAGATATCATCATGATGAATTACCCACTGTTAGCTCAAGCCGAGGCGAGTGCCAACTGATGACGTTTCTGCTTTAATACACTGTGCGGTATCGGTCCACGGATCGTGATTTGCCGTGCCCCCCCCCCCCACAACACTTCTCCACTTTCTACCGTTTCCCACCCCCACTACTTCCCATAGTGTCGCCCTCACAGAAGAAACACGACCCACATCTGGTCAGTTAATTCATTTTGTATGGTAGGGTTCCAAAGTCTTTAAAGACACCCGAACCATTCACAGAATATATTTCAAAAGTTTTTGGTTTTGAACTCCTTCCACCAGCCACGTCAAATTCACCTCAAAACTAAGGTCAAGAGAAGGTTTCCAATAGCAGTGACAACTGAACTTGCTTTTGTCACACAGTTGTTGCTGATGTAAAGATATGCTAACATCTGATGGCAGCTATTTTCAATTTACCGGCAAAAACAATACCCAAATTAGAGAATTACCACACATGTACGAAAATGAGGACGAAATAAGCAAACAATTGCTGGTTTATATCGTGGTGTCAACAGACATGCTTTTGTAGCTGAAGGATTATTTTTGTTTTCGTTTCAAAGCTTAATTCTTAAGTTTATAATCTGTCTTGCTAAGGTACTTGCACACGATTTTGTTCATTATTTTTGGAAGTCTTCAAATTAAAAAATATAACAACATTACACTAAGTAGGTCTTAATATTACTTAATCAGAGCCAATCCGTATTGGAACACTAACAGCAGTTATTAGCATTGCAACAATAAATCTTTGAGATAAAGGGATGAAAGTTATTGACTATTCGCTTGAAGAATAAATCACTTCAGAAATCAGTTATTATGGATAACAAAATCTTACGTCCAACCAATTTTACAGGAAATTTGCGTCCACAGAGCTCTACTTTCAAAGAGTAGACGACAAAGGCTCGAGTCACATGTCATGATGTACTGTCAGTACATACATTGATTCTGACCCACATTCGCGTGAAGGCGCAGGTGTGAATATCATTAGAAGGTGTAGCTGATGGAAATATACTTTGGTTGGTCAAATCCAAAGGTTTTTATAACTATACTGGAGGAAGAAATTGAGACACCTACACAGTCCCACTTTTGAGGGTGATTAACAGTAGACAGTCCAATGCTAAAGTTTCGTGGAAACCACAAAGAAGCCAAGTATGAAGCGTTATAATAAGGTAGAGTATATAGTACCACATTGCCTCCATTATGGTTTTCATCTTTTGATGGTCTGCCGCCAATTTCGACATAAACCTATCCCTCGGGCACTATGCCCCTTTCACCGAGACACCATCTTCCGTCCTAAATATGGCCTCAACCTGGCTGCATTACTGGCGAAATGGCGTTAAGCTATAATCATTCATTCATTCCATCCTGAAATGAAACAGTTCCATGCTTTACACTCTTGCACTTCGGTGACTGACAGCTTTCCTGAACAATAATTCTGTGGCTGTAAATATTGAAGTTTGACTTACTATGGACTTCCAGTACCACCTTTGCCCTATATACATACTGAACCACTCTTGCTTTCCAGTCTTGGCACCCCATGCATTCCCTTATAACTACTCAACGAGAACCGTAAATCTGCGATTCCCAGTCCAGCTCTGGGCTCACTTAATCCGGTTTATAGCGTACATTTTGCTTCAGCTTAAATATTAGGACTGACGCATATTTCCCGAAGGCAACTCAACCCTAGAAACCTAATTGTCTCTCCGGTTGAGTGGAACGCGATTCGACTGGATCATTCTCCATATCTCCACTCCACACAGCTACTCACAACTCTGACACCTCTAGTAAACCAATCAGAAATCAGCCGTAAACCGAACGTCGCCATCGACAAAAGCCGGGGAAATTAACTGCTCGGATAAACGTGTCCGTAATTCTCCAGTTTTATCCGCCCAGACTGACTGGCAGACATAAACCGACACGTGTCGAAAAACAGAAAAATAAAAAAAATAAAAAAAAAAAGACCGAGCGGAATCTCCAATCATATAATTCACTGCGAAACTTCATCCAAACAAAGGCATAGGCCTACAGTGGAATTTTCCAGGAAAAAATTACTTTTTGGGGAAATGATTCACGGTCACGTTACTGAACGTACTTAGTCTTGAATGTCAATTCATCTGGTTACAAAAGTTGAAAAAGGGATAGTTTTCTTTATTCCGGTTCAGTCCAAGGCAGGATTTTGGACGGGATGAATGGGATGAACAGTCATCAAAGTATCGAGGTTTTGCTGTTGTATCCAATCAAAATCTATCAAATAATGTCAACTTTCACTTAGGATATTTGCAACAGTCCACTACTAGGTGGCGCTTGAGTTCTAAATGCTACAGCGATTCCTGGTAGACAATGGGAACCAAGGGATTAATTATCGACGTAGCTCTTTATTTGGTGGTCTCGGATCTAATTGAGACAAGCATATAGTGCGATGCCTGACAGAAATTTAGACAATTGAACTTGGTAGAGAGTACCAACTAACCATCGCTTACATCTGCACACACACTGGGAGTCGCAAGCCCTAAGCATTTTGGATGTGCACCTCGCCTATTTTATCAGTGGTTTAAGCACATCGCCATGTCACGTGCCCTTGTAATCCAGTGTGTGCTTGTTGTAATAAAGAATGTTAATGCGCAAAGTAGCAATACATGATACTGATTTACTTGCCTGCATGGTTGTCAGAACTGTGTTGCTTTCTGCTTTTTGTCTTTTTTTATTATTTGGTCCTGACATGTTTGAAATATAAATTTCGAAGAAATGGTGGCTGTGACGCTGTACAAAGACATAATGCCGTTTCCTCCCCATTCCGCTTCCGGTATATAACGAACCTATGTTAATGGTAACCGTGTCACCTAATTCCCTTCGAATGTTGCCTGGTGTGAAACTCTAATTAAGGCTGTTTCAGACCGAACAGAGTTTACCCAAAATAGTGTTGTGTGATGTCAAGCCGTCTTCCTTCTGTGTCGCTGTAACTCGCCACCCACGGATTTTTCGTACGTTTTTTTGTTGTTGCAATTTTAAGCATGGACACTCGCCTGTCAAATCCGGTACCACCGGTCAAAAAGGTGATTCCACTGTCAGTGTTCTCTCCTGTTGCAAAGATATCTCACATGCAACAAACTCTAACAAAGCTGCCCAGCATGTTACAAAGCGTTCCCGCAAGTTGCAAAGCGTTCTCGCGAGCAACAACGTATTCCCGTATGACAAAAGGCGCTTCAAGCATACATACATACATACATACATATATATTTCAGTCGACCTCTGTCACACAGTATTTTGCGTCTTTATCAGAAATATATCTGCATAAGCAATTTTTCGGTAGGTACATGTACGTTAACTAAACCAATGGACTACTGTGTTGTATTGAACAGTTCGGAAACAATTAATCAAATTTACGCAAATTAACGTTTGTCCTTGTCCGCACCGAGGTACATTTGCACGTAGGTTTAAATACGCGTAACCAATTCGACACTAGCATGCATGCTTATCTTTTCTCGTCATAAAACCAAGCCTTTTAATTTTTGCCGTTGATTTCGCTTCATCATTCGATATGGTATTTGCACTGTTTCTACTGGCGAGCAAATACAACACTGGCGAGTCAGATTTAGAACACTCTAATAAATAACGTATGCTTTATCATACTGTTATCAAATTGGCTAACGAATAGTTTATACTTGCACGATTAACTCTGTGACGACCGATGATTTAATTGGGAGAGCCCAACATTACTGCGTGAAAATATATTTAAAGAGCTGGTCAAATATTTACCCCGAGCCTCTATTCGGCGTGCGTCAAATTTACAATGTTTTATATCGATCTGAAATATACTGATGCATACAGGGTGTCGATAATAATCAATAAGCGGCAAGAAACACTGCGTCTTCCTTTTGATCTTCCTGAGTAAAATACAAAACAAGACTCAACTCACAGACGAAAAATGATTTAGGCTCAAACTATTATAAAAATAACACGAGGGAAACGGCATAGACACATTTACAATCGCGTGGCAGTCGTCAGAAAAAGAAAAACCAAAAAAAAAAAAAATAAAAAAATAAAAAAAAAGCAACAACCACCAAGCACGGAAAAATATTTTCAGTTAATTGGCCATAACAGCAATTGGGATGCGGCAATTTTAGCTAATATGATACAATTAGTGGCTTGTCATGGTTTCAGCGGTAAAGGGTTACTCACAGGCTGGGCAATATGTACTGTCAGGGTCGCTCGTGAAATATGCCTGTGTTCACCGGAACGCGGTGTAGCCATGCATCCCTTGTACTGCAGGGTATACTTCACTCCACAGCGTACGCTCACAGGCTTGTGGATGGCCTAAACACATGTACAACGGGAACGTGTGACACACGCTGTGTGAGTTTGATTATTTCCTGGAATGAGTGTGGAATTGATTGCAACGTTTCATTTTTGGGAACGTGTTTTTTAAAATGCACTTTAGCTTGCGACTGTCTAGAAAGCTAGATTAAACGAAACCGAAGAAACCTGATCAACAAGGACTTTATTCGGGCCTGAAAATAAAAGGTATGGCGTCAGTGACGACACACACTAGCACACTATCCATGTAAGGAAGGGTATGGCGTCAATAACGACACACTCTAGCACACTATCCATATATGGAAGGGTATGGCGTCAATAACGACACACACTAGCACACTATCCATATATGGAAGGGTATGGCGTCAATAACGACACACACTAGCACACTATCCATATATGGAAGGGTATGGCGTCAATAACGACACACACTAGCACACTATCCATATATGGAAGGGTATGGCGTCAATAACGACACACACTAGCACACTATCCATATATGGAAGGGTATGGCGTCAATAACGACACACACTAGCACACTACCCATGTATGGACATTAAAGTCCAATTTACTGTCTAAACATTTTACTGCACTGAATTCAGTCAAAAATCATCAAAAAACAGGATAAGTAATGGTGTTTTCAGTGACATGTTTAAATGGTCTGTCCAGTATAATGCTTACTTTAAATTTTTCCTTCAAACATGTTTTAAGTCTGTATTTTGACAGTTCTCCATAAGAATCAACAATGAAATGTACTTTTAATCGCCAGCGAGTGCACATGAGAGTAAATAAGTCTTTATATTCTCCTAGAAATTACTAAAAAAATAACCTTGAATTCGGATATTAATAATAAATCATCATTTGGCAATGCTATTGACGACAACGGATGCGACAAGGCCACAGTTCATCAGTAATGCCGCTGCGATTCATCCGTGTAGGCCTGCGACGTAGCTGTGATTCACCAGTGGAGAAATGCGACGTCACTGTATATTTCGACTCAAGCCAGCAGACTTCGTGAATGAAATATACAAGTTCGGGACAGAAAGCCGAAGTCAGTCATTTTATGATTTACGTTAGGAGTTACTGATTTATTATCTCACTGTCTTACAAACCGCAAAACACGGGTTCAAGGGCGCGTCCATTCAAGCTCAAGGAATGCACGCGGTCTTTATGTCTTCACGAATTAAATAATTAAAAGAAATTGGCCACGTGTTCTATAACCTTCAAAAGTTCAACATAGATCTAGGGGACTTGAGACCTGAATCAGCAGCCAATTAATGCTTGGCCCAGCATGGTCTTACACTGTTTGATGTCTATCCAAATAGGTCCTCAATTTCGAGAAGTGATTTAAACAGATATTAGTGATTGCGCCATAATAAATGGCTTTGGTTTACATTTAATGTTGACAACGTTCATAGCAAGCCGATTATGCAATATTCTGAGCACAATAAAGAAAGCTTTCTTAAAAACACAGAGTTTACGTATTTGGCATTTTTCGTCTGAAACAATAATATTCCCAATAATAATGAAGGAAACTGCCCACAAAAAATAAAATAAAATAACAAACAAACACACACACACAAATAAAAGAAAACAAAATAAGAAGCGATGAAATTATGGAAATGAAATTCTTGCAGTGAACCTGCAGTTGATTGAAAGTGCCAAAAACCAACAAATATTTACATGCGAGTGCGTCTGTCAACACTTCACTGAATTTTACGTTATGGAAATACAAATTAAGGTTATACATCGCCAATTCGGTAGTCATATTTACCTTCCGTGGTTTATTCAACATTTTCAATCCAGGTACAAGGAAGGTCAGTTGTCAGTCTGTGGTTTATTGATATCAGTATCGGTCAGTTATCCCAGACATGTAGAGATTAGCTTGGGAGCAACCGAATAGAAATGATTATCTCCCTGTGTAATCAAGGTCTTCATGAACAGATCAGCCATCACGTGACGTAGGTACTAGATCAGAGGTCATGTGATGTAGGTACGAGCACATCAGCGGTATCTACTGGTCATCACGTCAACATGAATGGTTAGAATGTATTCCCAACTAAAATAATTAAACTGTTGAGTATTCTGATATTGTCGAGAGTCAGAACATATCCCCAACTGAGATAAAGTGTTGAATGTATCCCCAGCTGAGATAAAGTGTTGGATGTATCCCCATCCGCCGAGTATCAAATGTATCTCCATTTGTAATAAATAAACTATTAAGTGTCAGAATGTATCCGCACCTGAGGTAAACTGTCAAGTTTTCAGAATGTATCCCCATTTTAAACGAATATACTGTAAAGTGTTAAAATATATCCACACCTGAGGTAAAGTGATGGGTGTAAGAATACTTGCACAATTTTAATAAGTAAACTGTAGAGAGTAAAAATATATCCCCATTTTTAAACAAGAAAACTCTTCAGTGTCAGAATGTGTCCCCAACTGTGGTAAAGTGTTGGGGGTCAGAATATATCCACAATTTTAATATGTAAACTGTCGAATGTCAGAATATATCTCCAGCTGAGTTAAGCTGTGTTATAATGCATCCCTAAATTAGGTTTAGTGAGTTATTGGTCTGATTTCTTGATTTAGATTCAAAGGATATATGTTCGATACATAGCTAAATTTCACAACAGAGGATAATGATTTGTGAGGTCAATAGGCGTGCAGATTAGATATGAAATTAGGTGGTTAGGTAAACGTATACCTGGTAAATGCCGCTTGTATGGGGAAGATATCGATGACAACATCGTGTTCTTTGCCGTCAAAAATCAATGTATTCTCTGCTCAGGGAGGGTTCGCAGCAGGTCTCGAGTAACATGAAATTTGGCGAAGCGCCCAGAGTCGAAAAGCGATAACTGACTTATTCCCTTTTTCCCCTTCTTCATGACAGAATGAATCGCAGAAAAGTTGGCAACCACAGACGCTGCAAGAGCGTGCTGGACAGCATTTTGAGGAGGTCTTGATGAAGCGATCGCCGGGATGACAGAGGGTGGATGTAAGACGATAACATCATGTTAATACTGTAGATATACGACCCTCTCTGTAGCACGGGCAGAGATAAACTTACAATTAGCCGAAATTATAGACTATTACAGAGAGTATTCCTACAATCGGCCAATTCCGCCGTCTTATCACCATGGAAACAGAATTTAATAAATGCTATCTCATAACTATGTTATTAGCGAAAGGGAATCGTGTCCCCTCTTTTTGTTACAAAGAAAGATGTGCCGTGAATTGCGATCGGCGCAGACACAAAACAGACTTCGCGTTGCAAACATTTCATTTTACACCAACAGAAACACATGCTATTCTCTGCCAGAACAGAGAGACATAACAGTACCTGTGTAAACAAAGCATCCTCCAGTGATTATTTCTAAAACCCATACATTTCTTGCCCCAAACGGCACGCTTGCGTTTCCGCTATTACTTGCAAATCCATGTTTTGACAGCTACCGTAGACTGACGCCGGAAGTTGGCCAAGATGCGACAAGAATGGCCGCTATCAGGTGCATGATTCTATACGGTTTCAACGATCGACTTCCGGAATGATTATCGCCCCTCCACGTGACATTAAAATTGTGTTACGACCTTGTACTGTGTCTTGTTATCACCTACAATGCCCTAAGATTTCGCCGGAAGGCTGCAAGTCCTCCGGTGTCCCACACCAAGACAAGTATCCTTTTGACATCAGAGGATCACAACGAATAAAAATAGTAAGCTGTCATATCCGTTTTTGTCCCCCCTCAATAATACAACTACTAGTATTCTATCACTGTTAATATGATTTAGAATTCAGCATTCCAGCATTGTTTACTTATGGCCTTCAACAGCAGAATGTTGTGGTGCCGCGGACATGGGCCTCGCTTCACTAGCAAGTCTTAAGTTGTGAATCCCAATCTTGAGTCCTAAGTCATTGGTTTTACCAGTTAGAACACATCACATCTTCATTATATCAAGCCAGACACTCCATGTATGGCTACGCGTTATGACTCAGTTTTCTGCCCTAACCAATCGACTAGGTAAAACTATTCCAGTACGAACTTGAAAAGCCGTCATCGTTATCCAGTTATATACTCGTCTGCTTGGGTTGGCAAAGAATTTATGCAGGTAATAAATTTCAAATATGTCAATCAAATGTACTGAAAGCCCTTACACACGTGTTGGGCGAACACTATGAGTTGACCAAGCCATGAAGGTAGAATAGGCCATGCTACATCGGGGTCGTGTAGATTTTGGCCGTCTCCTCTTTCTGTCTTCTTGATCAAGGCAGAAAAGGGTAGCTATAGGCTAAGTGTCTGACTTGACAAAGTGAAGATGTATACACTGAAGCATAGGTAGTATTGTTGTGTGAAACGGTCATATGCCGTAAGTTTTAACTTAGGACCTGAGTTACGACGTACGACGTTTAGTGAAATGGGGCCCAGGTGTCTAATACCGCTAGTTCAGCACTAGTAGAACTTTCATCTAGCTTTTATCTGTAGAGTTCTTTGGAGTTAGTGTTGTGTGGGTGATGAGTCGAGTGGAACGTTCACAGGTATGCTTGAAGCGCGCCAAAGGCTAACTATTGGTGGGTTAGAGGTTCATTGTTGTGCTGCCGGCAGACAGAGCTTTAAGCCTTACGCAAACTCATAAAAGTATGGGAAAGAGGGTGGAGGTGGGGGGTGGCGGGGGTATTGATTCAGTGCTTTATTTAAAACAGTCAGAAATTAAATACAGATTCTTAAAGAGAAAAACTAGCAAAGCGCTGGAAAACAATCCTATTGTTTCGATGGTGCTTTTTTCCTGGTTCTGTTGATCGCGCTTTCACTTAAGTGGCCCACTCATGACGGGATGGGGCCACTTAAAATCTAACGAGTAATGTGTATCAAAAGAGCTTTGTCAAAGTCATCCCGGAACAACATTATCTGAGTAATTGTCCAGGCAATTATCAGCGTAATCGTGTTTCCCCAAAGACAATTACGGCTCCTTTCAATTACCGTGTAGCATTATAGGGGTGGGGGGCTTCGAAAGGTAAAACGCGAGCAGGGCAGGGGGGAGGGGCTCCACAGCTTGGCCTCGGTAAAAGCAAGCACTAACAAGATCAATACCTCTGCACAGAGGAGTGATCGATAACCTCTGTGACGAAGAATGATCGTATTAACCCTGTTTGCAAATCCGCCAAGTGGCAAGCGAAAGGCGACTAGAGATACGCAGGGGGCAAAGAGTGGGGACGAAAGATGGAGGGAAACTTGAGAGAAAGAAACGTAGCCTTCGCACTGAGTGTTTCGACACAATGGCCTATGTCATCAATGGATCTTCCACATGCCTACAGCGCCAGAACTAACCGGCTTGCGCTAGTGTATAACGGAATAATGAATATGCTAATGTTTTGCCAACATGCGGGTGGGTGGACGAAATAAACACGTTTCAGTTGGGGGGAGGGGGCGGCGGTCTGCTTAAGGGGTTGGGGGAGTAGCGGTGCCAGTGTTGACGAGAGGGGAATAACTACAAACCGCTAATTACGACAGATGTAGCTGTGATCAATGCAAACTTCGTCTAGATGCTGATCATAGTCAGTTTGTAAACCGGATGCGGATAGGCTATATTTGTTCGGACTGGACAATAAAGGCCCAAAATAAAGTTTGTGCAAAACTGATAGCGAGTTGTTCTCGTACGGTAGTTATGTAAATATGACTGAGTAGTTGACCAAAAGGCTACTTAATGGATTAAAGATTGATTGATTAGATCATATAGCCGACTCACCGTCTGATTGATTGCTGGCAAATTAGATCGATGGGCGTATGGATTTAGTGATTGGTTGATTGATAAGTCTTATTGAGTGATGTGATTTGGGGAGCAAACCAAATTATCGATCTCCGTGGTAAAGCTTTTTGATTCAACTATTAACTGGCCGCGGTGTGATTTATCTTTTTCCTTTAAACCCCAATGTATATACTTTTTGTTTCTTTTCGTATGTGGGGAGCAAAGCTGATTAAACGGGCTTTTCAAAAGAATGTTTTCTTTGAAATAAGCATTACTTTTTTGTTATTTTTTTGTTAGTTAATTGATAGGTTATATTCCGTATGTGGGGAACAAAACCGATAAAACAAAATTTTCAGCAATATTTTACATAAAAATAAACAATTGTAAAGAAAAGAAATAAGAAACGATAATTTGATCGTTCTGTTCAGCTGATGTGCCTTATTTCTTGATAATACCAAAATCTGCCTGTTAACAGCCTTGGCTGAAAATTCAACAATTTTAACATGATCTACCGCTTTTGAAAGCAATGTTCCAAACCGGACTAAGATGTCATTAGCAACACTGATTCTGGCGCAGACCGTTTGACTATTATTGTGTTTAGGTTTCTCAGCATACCATTCAAGCAAGCCAACCTTTGCCATGGACAAAAGAGGAGCGTTCATAGAAATCCGAGCATCCTGGGAGGTCCCGCATCACAGCGTCCATCCTCCGGCCGCCACGAGAGCTGGAACCACGCCGCAACTGTCAGTAAGCGTTCCGTCACTCTGATGTCCTGTCCACCGATGTTAGGGGGCGTCCTAATGAAGCAGTTAAAACCGGTGCCAAGTTTAGGGGGCTGATTTTATAATCTTCTTCAGACTGTTGGCAGGTTAGATGGCAAATGATTCTGGGATAGCCCGGTCTGGTGTGCCTGGTGGGTAGACAGTAGATGGACACGGCTTGTCTGAGGCCTGAGGCTGCCAGTAAGACTGACCAGGCTCTATGACGGATTAAATGCCTGACACGGTACTGGGCAACGTACACTGACAGTCTAACCAAGCACAGGACTCAACCAAGTTCTTACAGCTGACCTGTCTATCCAAGTACTGTACTACGCATACAGCTGATCAGTCTAACCAAGTACTGATCTGCCCATACAGCTGACCAGTCTAACCAAGTACTAGTCTGGGCATACCAGCTGATCTGTCTAACCAAGTACTGGTCTGCGCATACAGCTGACAAGTCTAACAAAGTACTGATCTGCCCATACAGCTGATCTGTCTAAACAAATACTGGTCTGTTTATTCAGCTGATGTGTCTAACCAAGTACTGATCTGTGCATACAGCTGACCTATCTAACTAAGTACTGATCTGGGCATACCAGCTGACCAGTTTAACCAAGTACTGGTCTGGACATACCAGCTGATCTGTATATCCAGGCACTGGTCTGCGCATACAGCTGACCACTCTGACCAAGTATTGGTCTGTTTATACAGCTGATCTGTCTAGCCAAGTACTGGACTGCGCATACACCTGACTTCTCTACCCAGGTACTGGTCTCTGCATACAGGTGAGGAGTCTAACCAATCACAAGATCATTAGGTTGCCCGGAGTGCCCACTGGTGTTTGGCTGCCGAACTGAGGGCTGAAATGGCTGTAGAACTGTGCTGCCCAACAAAGAGCTTGGGATGAATCACGGCAAACTTGAATGACTGATGGCAAGTTTTACAAATAACGACGCTAGAACGTCACTGCCTTAAATTGTCTTGTTATGACAGCAGGAAAAGTGAAGAACGTTACTCAGATCAAATTTATTTTTCTCAGATGACGAAACGTTGTGTTTGTCCTCTCAGACACATTTGACATATGACGATCTGAGGGGAGCGACAGTTGCCAACCAATCAACAAACGGCAGGAGATCAGCGCGTGCGTACTTACGAGGCAATTGGTGATGGTATCATGAAGCAGACGTCTTAATCAAGCACTAAATACCATTGGCAGATGTTCAGCAGTGCAACGACAAATAAATAAATCATTGGCTATGGCTTAGGGGTAATTTGTTAGGTTCTTCTGGGGTTTTCCCCGCTTACAACTAACTATTATTCCCGGCCTTTCTCCCCCGCGATGTCTCCTGGACAAATAAAGCAACGGACGGAGTTCAGTCCACGGTATGGCCTAAAGCTAGTCGGTCGTACATATGGACACACATATATTCTCTATCATCACATTCCATTACAAATCAACATGTACATGTAGGCATACATACAGACACGTATGGCGTTAGGGGCAATGCGCACATATACGTGTACATATAACATGCATATATTCCCGTGCATATGCACACGCATGTCGCCCAGGTCAATACAAATGCATCTTCACGTATACGTATTCACACACACGCACACACACACACACACACATATACACACACGCACACATATATATCATTGCGTTCAGAGCAATAAACACACAAATACGTGTACACATGTACACACACGCATGACTTTCGAGGCAAAGTACACACATATGTACATTTAAATACGCAGAAATGCGTGTTAATATTTTTCGTAAAATGCCGTATGCACAGTACCTTAGCGCACGTCATCACACCAGCGCATGCAGGGACTACTTTCTATGAGGCGAAATCGGACTTGTTTTCTGCCTCCACCACCAGCCTGACCCTTTCACGCCTTTCGTGCCCCGGCAGCGATTTTCCGCGTCACCTCTATAGAATGGTAGGGTTAGAAGACAGCGCTTAACCGACGTCATGTGTACAATAGACTTACTCTGTTTGCTGATATCAGGGTATGTACCCTCGTTCCCAGGGTTTCTTCTGCGGGCTGAGGTCGAGCCACACCTTGATCCCAGTGTAAACACACCCCGGAATACGTGGACTGGGCTTACAACTACCTGTTATACACACCTGGTTGTGGTGCGGGCTATTTCAGACAGCTCTGGGTGTATTTTTAGATATTTTTATTACAATCTTGGAAGACCTGTTTAGTTTGGTTTGGGGCAAGCTTTGATGTGTTTTTATACCCGTAAGTCTCACTCTGGACATGAGAAAACACCTGTGATTTTATGGTTACTTAAATTTATGAATGTCAATATGAATATGCGTTGTACTCACGGATTGTTTATGATATTCAATATTCATTGAATTCACGGATTGTTGATTATATTCAACATCTGTTTGTTATAACCGTATTTACATTCTTTTATTCTGTAAGTGAGTAATGAGAACCCTTTTATACCTTTTATACAAGACAGCTGTATAATAATGTTTACTTTATGTTGCTATTAAAACCCCATATCACAGGAAACCTATGGCAACAAAGACTTACTTCGCTATGACTAAAACACGCTACAGACAGACGAACAGAGACAAGGTACAGTCTTGATTCCTTGAAAAGTCAACCGGCTAATTAGGCTCTCTTATAACGTGCCTAGGGTAGACCCGCGAAATTCCTCCGCGGTTTAACGAAAACAGTCACAAATCCAACAACCGCACAGCTTACGCATGTGCCCATACCCAGCATTTTTTTCACTGTATTTTTTTCTACTGTTTGGCGACTTGTGATTTTCTGTCACCTCACACTCGGTATATATCGTACGGCTTTACCAGCCCATGTAAATCCGTCCCAGTATAGCTGGGAAAGTATTGTTCCTCTAGATTTAGGCCGTATTTTTCACTGAATAGTTTAGCATGGAAAACCAAAGTCACAGCTCCAGAAAAACGACAAGAAAAGCTAATAGTGCACTAAACCAAAATATCGTGACAAGCATGCTTTTTGTTTTCTATACCTCGAAGTTGTGACCTGGTGTTCTAATTACGTTTACACCACAGACAAGATGAATCAGGTAAAAATATAAAAGGCTACATGCAGCTTGGAGAGCAAAATGAGAGCAGCGATGGAAGTGTGAGAGTTGGCAAATGGTTTCACCTAACTGGTGAAATTCGACCTCTTGTCACTTGACCTCATTGAGGGTTTTGGTTTGAACCATAGATAACTGGTGAAATCCGAACGTCTTGTCAATTGACCTCAGTTAGGGTTTTGGTCAGAATTACTCGTAACCGGTGAACTCCGACCTCTTGTCAATTGACCTTAGTTAGGGCTTTGGTGTGAGGTACACGTAACTGGTGAAATCCGGCCTGTTGTCAGTAGACTTGAGTTAGTGCTTTGGTCAGAAGTACACGTAACTGGTGAAATTCGACCTCTTGTCAGTTGACCTCAGATACTGGTTTGGTCTGATGCACACGTAATCGGTGAAATCAAACCTCTTGTAAGTTGACTTCATTTAGTGTTTTGGCCTGAGGAAAACATGTAATATCCGACGGAGGCCTAAGATGCAGATGTAGGGTTTTTTGTTCTTTTAGACACACAGCCCAGGTTGACGGCAGTTACTTCAGGAATGTATTCAGCTTTACAGATGCTGATTGCTCACTATCGTTTTATGGTGGTTTAGCTGTGTTATCCTTTGAAATAATGAGCCTGAAAAAGCTGTCAAAAGACATCTGTTCCAATTTGAATACGACTTATAATACAGTAGGGGCACCGAACGCCATGTTGCGTCATTGTCACAGACAATATATAATACATATATTACAAGAGTAGATACACCTCTATACCTGGCCAGGGTTCAGTTTCACAAAACATCTTGTATCAAATATTTCGTAAGTTTTCTCGTGGATAACGTGGTCTCATGGGGCTGTGTAACGTATACAATGTTCTATGCGATAAAAAAAAAAAAATAGCGGAAAGAAATTGAACTTCAGAAAACTCAGACAGCACCTCACGTGCGAACCTGTCGGCTAGCTACTTTGTGCACACAGCATCTCGGAAAGATGCCCCGTATCCCCCTGTAATTGGTACAGCGCCCTATGGAGACTCGTCTTCACATTTATCTATATTATACTGATGTATTCGGCACATCCATTCAATTCCTTCGCACATACATGCATACTAAATAGAAGAGGCTGAGCCAATGTATCCATCGGCGATTGTAATTCAGTGGTGAAAACCAAGGGAGGGTGTTTGTAGTTTACAATACCAAACACTGCTCAGTCCAACCTGGATCGGTAATGACGGTATGTTCCTGGTATTGAAAAAATAGAGTCCATGACATTTGCAGTCACACAAGTACTCGGGCTTGTAAAATGTCATTATGCCTATATCCAAGACACGTCATATTACAAGTTAACCGATTGATACCTTATTCAATGAGATTAAACAAATTCCTCACACAGATTAAAGACCTGATATTATCAGAGGGGAAATTAAGCTGAGTGGTTCATTTCACTAGAAGAAATTTGTTAGTTTAATAGGGATTGCTTTTACTTAAGTGTGATGCAATCAAAAAGAGGTCAAAACGCTTTGATGACAAATTGAACTTGTCTGTTTCATCAATGGTTTCATGCTTCCTTTGTTACATCTTTGGAACAAGACGCGGGAACCATCCGCAGGTTGCTGGCAGATCTTCCCACGTACGGCCGGAGAGGAAGCCAGCATGAGCTGGACTTGAACTCACAGCGACCGCATTGGTGGAAGGCTTCTAGGTGATTACGCAGCGCTAGCGCGCTAACCCAGTGAGCCAAGGAGGCCCCCTAACAAGACGCAGAAAGTTAAAAGATAAAATGTTGACTATAATGAACAATTTGACACTGGCGAACGATTGTTCAACGTGGCGAAATCGACCTATAGATTTGAGTCTTCTACTAAGTCAAACAAATGAGACAGACTTTCGAATGTCAAAGTGGGACTCTGTACGGCTGTACTTCAGGCGTGTAGGCCAAACGTGTCCGTTAATATTCATCCGTATTGATTAGAGCTTTATGACATTTACGCTAGGAAATGGTCGTAAGTTTTGGTCTAACTGCTTTCGCTTATGACTCCTCAATGACCGAACTGTCATCTGAAGCAAAAGACAACATTAGCATTTCATGAAGAACGCCATTAAGTGGCTCGTTTCTAGCGGCCAATGAGCATGCTGGCCTCATATAAGCGTCTGGCATAGCCTTGATTACCGTTGGTACATGGCCTTATCTTACCGGAAGTCACCAAAATATGGTATGAGGGATTTCACTGGCAAAACTTAGACTTTCCTGGCCAATTATAGCAAGATTAATTTCCAACACAACCTTCAACACAAACCAACAAAAAACGAGCGCATCTAAATCAAGAAATTATGTCAGAGTCACAAAAACAGAAACAGTGAACAGTTTTCATAGAACAAGACGAAAAAGAAACAAGTAATGTTCTAGGCGCATGAACTGAAGCGATATCCAAGCCGTGAACTGTGTTAGGTCAAAAGCACTCGTTAATCAAACCTTGTATCTCAGACTGGTGTATTGGATCTGTGCATAGATGTACGTGTATATATATCCGATGTGGTGGTATTGTTCGTCGCTGTAAATGACATCCGAAATTAAAAATAAGTCGATTTATGCGGTTCAACTAAGTTGGGAGTGTAAGAAAGAAGATGACACGTCATACTGCATTGCAAAATGTAGCAGCCGACGTGATTTGGGAGGGGGAGAGGGGAGCTGGTGGAATTAAATCAAACCACTTGGAATTTTAGATGAGTGAGATTTGTAGTTACCGGTGGCAGAGTGGTAGCAGGGTCAAACGTTTAAAAGTCATCAACAGAATCGCTTAGTTACCTTATTGTCGATTTGCTGACATTCAAAGGACAAGTCCACCGAGTTCTGGTATTTCACACGGCCAGTCATACTATGTTTACAATCAGCTTTGAAAATATTTGTGAAACTGTCGGCTTTTGCCTTACTAATTCCATCGTTAATCTAATCATCCCAGTCGTGAAATCCACTCGGACCATTGCTGAAGCTCGGATTACATCACGTTGAGTCACATGACACATCCCTCGGCGGGGTCATAGAGGCCGTGACCTTTTAAGTGACGACTAAGTGCAAGCCTCAGGCAGGAGGAATGACCTCAAGAGGTCAGAGGTTGGCAAAATAAACGCAGCAAGGGTACAAATGCACTGGAATACAACATACGGCATGTATAATGCAATCGTTTACACAGTGTTTCCGAAATTACGAGAGGGCTTCGGCGTGAAGTCATAAACGTGCCATGGCACGTTTCGTCCACCGGGCTGCCCGATGTCTGCACCCCTCTGGGTATACCCTATCCTTAAAAAGCTCCCTGAGCGGGAGATACGAAGTGGTGGTGGCCGGGGGGGGGGGGGGGCAATAATATGTATTAGTTTTAAGGGTCAACTGAAAAGGCGCCATGAATATTCATAAGAATACTCAGCCTGCGACGCAATGGAACAACGGCCATACATACAGATACAAATACCCGTTTTGTTTCGAAAGTTCAAAATCATTAATTAGAGACATGTCGTCTGTCCGGTATATACCTTAAGTTTGGTTGTGGGTTTGTATATGTCTGTTCAGTATAATTGATATATAATTGTTAGAATTGCATATATAAGCCAATCTGGTATACTGTAAGTTTGCTTGTGGGTATATGTAAGTCTGTCTCGTATACTTTACGGACGATCATAAGTGTATACCTTGTATAACTCTGTTTGATACTCTGTTAGATGCATGGTTGTGGGCATGTATAGCTTTGTATAGAGCACTGTAATCCTTGATGGGGTGTAAATAGATCGGGCTGGTATGTATAGGTCTATAGGGTATATAATGTAAGGTTGGTGGTGGGTGTATTTAGGCCTGTAGGATATAGAATGTAAAGTAAGTGGTGGGTATATATATACCTGTAGGGTATAGACTGTAGTAAATAGGTCTGGAGGGTATTTGTATAGCGCACTGTAATCCTTGATGGGGTGTAAATAGATCGGGCTGGTATGTATAGGTCTATAGGGTATATAATATAAGGTTGGTGGTGGGTGTGTTTAGGCCTGTAGGATATAGAATGTAAGGTAAGTGGTGGGTATATATATACCTGTAGGGTATAGACTGTAGTAAATAGGTCTGGAGGGTATATATAGGTCGGTCTGGTATACTGTCAAGATCTTCAGGAGAACGTATTGGCCTGCCTAGTAAACTGTGGGTGTTTGCTGTCGGGTGTGGATACTTTTTCACAAAACTCTTGTAGTAAATGACCGGTCTTTAGTCCAGAACGTTGACACAGGCACTAGTACATCTTAAGCATAATCAGATTTCCCCCAAGTGTATTTGCTCAAATCGAGGGCATGCCCACGTGCTAACTGACATCAAGCCTTGAAGAGCACGCGCCATGATTGACCCGTCCAACTAAGACAGGCTTTGCGGACATACCAGTTCAGTCCGATGTTGTACCAGACTTGCACTGGTCAAACAAAAAAGTAAAAATATAACTGCTTCAATGTGTATAATAGGTGTGACAGTATATGTGCTGTGAATATTGACTACGAAGGACAAGCACGACCCCCCCTCCATCCCCCGCTCCTTCCAGTTAGCACCACAAACAACTGAATAATGCATCTCTTCGAAGTCAAAATGTTTTGTTGTACATGTATGAAGCATATGAATGTAATATACACAATTCTAAATCCAATATAAAACCTTCATTTTCTAAGAAAGTTTTGAGATTCAACTTCTCGACACGCCCATCTCAAACATTTAACCTGTCACATTATGCGCATGTTAAAAGATAGAACCGAAAGACGGAGTTTCAAAAAATTGAGAAAAACAACACGTCACGGAGTTGTAAAGCTAAGAAAACAAAGACGGGCTGCGGTTTTGTTTTGGTGTCTTCTCTCTACGTGTTGTCAAAAGTATGCAACGTCGTGCGCTTTGTTACGTATCCGATCATGAACAATTCTGATGTGTTCTAAATCTGAAGGTAATCTGTCCAATAAATCATTACCGGTATCCTAAAGCACAGCTGCCTCCGTAAAACCGCCGATTGATATACAGCTACCAGAACTTGTATATATGTATGTATGTATGCTTGGGTTTTTACGTCGTACTCAACAATTTTTCAGCCATATGACGACGAGGAGTCCCTACAATGTATATATACTGTGTCTTTTTGTGGCAGAGTGAAGCCATGCCGCTGGAACATCATGCCGAAGACATCAAACATGACGCCCCACATAAAGTTACATTATACTGACACCGGGCGGGCCAGTCCTGTTCCCTTAGTCTAGCCTCTCATTTCTGAGCTGTAAAGCTAAACAGCAATAAGTATTAACAGTATTTCCAGGATTAACCCTGGATTTCCTTACCTGGAGACAGACGCTTTCACCACCAGGTCGCCGAGGCGGTCAGATCGGCATTGTTGTGAACTATTGCAGACAGAAGTGAAGAATGAAATAACCCTTGTCATCTGACAGTTAATACATTCTATTTTTATATCCATATATGTTTAAGTAAGTCTGGGCCACATACGTGTATAACGGTTTACAGACGCTGCCATTGATTGGCTGACTGATTACACTGGCCATTGTCGTCGTTGATGGCGGACAACCGGATGTACGCACGGCGCAGACTCGGGAATGGCGACTTCCTGACTTCCGTTTCTTGGCCTAGATCGGAAACAATCTAATAAGACAACCGGACTACGTCATTCTTAACAACTCTTGTTAGTAAAGCGTGACAACCGGACTATCCCATTCTTAACAACGCTTGTTAGTGAAGCGTTACTGTCGGGAGCTCTTTTTCAGGTGTCTGAATAGCATATTGCACGTGTTAAAAGTTCTGCAGCTTATTGGAAGTGTTAAAGATGGCACAGTATTAGGTTAAACCATGAAATAACAGATAGGTAACGAATCTACAAAAAACTTGATGACGCTTCGTTGAGGCTTTTTTTTAAAACGCATGTTCAGCAAGAATATCATAAAATAAAATGAATAAACGCATACACATCAATTTGTACTCCAGCAGCTTCGGCCGGTGACTTCATTTTATCACCGAACGTATATTTAATCCGCCTTTACAGCGTTTGTTTCGACTATTTAACACATTTTTTTACTACAGGGAAAAAAATCACAAATTAAGAAAAGAGACAAACATATTTGCGATTTCTTGGTCTATAATTCCTCATAAAGTTTCCCACTTGCCGATGTTGTAGGTCTCCCGATCTCCTCCAACTTGAACACATTTCATTATTTCCTAACTCTTTTACAACGCAACGAATTTATAGCATGCAAGAAACAACAACAAAGTCATGTAACTCCGACAAACTTAACCTTTATTTTGAATCACTATTTTTAGCTTTTAATTTTACCATCTCCATCTGGAGTTCCGATAGGAAAGATGAAATATTGAATCAAAGTAAATCTTTCGTTTTCGGAGTTACTGTAACGCTATATTTGTGTATTACGTAAAACTTATCAGTTGATCTTCTAGATTTATTGGAATACAGAAAAAAAAAGCGCGGCAAAATTAGCTATATGCCAGTGTGGCGAACACACTAATGGCATCTGGTCACATAATCAGTGAAGTACTTCGCACTTGGCATTTCTTTACCTCAGAATATATAGCAACGTTTACTATAGTAGGTTATTAACGGTGGAATACGCTCCCTCACACCTAGCCGTATATGTTTCATTTAGGATTTGACACTCGTCAAATCTTCACATTCTCATTTCTTGATTGGGATTTCAGAACATCATTTATCATGATATATATAGCAATAAACATTCGGCTTTCAAAACGACGGGCCATATAAGCATTAGTTAAATAGTTTTAATTGAATATCGCTTCATCTCAGCACCTAATCCCGTATTCTGGGGTCAGGGGGCTAAAAATCTGTCTCTCTCAAGTTTAAGAGGCTATCAAAACCATTCCTGCTAAGAACACGGTGTTCAAGGGGCGACTGGATGGAGGCGCCTTAAACTGAGGTGACAGCCAGTTAGCACTGTCCGCCATGAAATGAGATGAAACCCAAATTCCTGTGGAATACACAGATCATCCTATGGTCAGTTCTCCTGTTTCACCAATGGTCATTTATGATATCATCAAATATGTATGATTGTTTATTGGCTTACAAATGAGTTACTTTCCACAATATTCCTTCGGAGGTTTTAGCCCGGAATTCTCGACCTTGTGTGGAAACGTTCGTTTTCTCTCTCGGGACCTCTCGGTCTACACTGCGTCATTTACGATACTGTCCGAGTGTCCGACACTCGGCATCGTTGTTGGGATGACCCATTGACTAAGCCGTATCCTAGGATTACCCGATCGAAGACAAGGTTCTTTTCTATCCTTCTCTCTTCCACCACAGCCACCCCCATACCATTTCTCTCTTTCTGCCTGCCCCTCTTCCATGATACCTTGCAAAACTCTTTCCACTTCTAATAAACAAAATGTCTCATGTATCGTGATCGAGCTAATCTTTTAAGCAGCTTAAACCATTCCTACTAATCCGGGATTGAATTGCTCGTTCTAATGACGTGCAAGTGTATAATTAGGCGTACAGATTCAGGGGTTTTTTTTATCTTACGGTATACAAGCTAAGTAGTGCATGAGGCAAAGTATCGGAAATGAGAATTCGGAAAAGAAAAAATGCATTCAGAGCACAATATCTGGAGTATTCTAGCTGCATGATTTAGTCAGTGATAAATATAGTCAGTGGGCGTTCATGGTATATTGTTTACTTGCATATATATATATATTGCTATCACTATATATATCTTCTCCTATCCTAACACTGTACGTAGATTCAATAGAAGATTAACTCTTAAAGTGTTGCCCAAGGCAGCGATGTGTGTAAGCCAAGGATATTACTCAAAGAACATCACGCCAGGAACATTGGTTAATCATGACAAGTGGAAAAAAAGATCCCTTTATCTGTATTTGTGAAGCCTTGTGCTCCGTAATGCTAAAAGCTGTTAGCTTTTACAGAAGATTAGAGATTACATGTGTTCTTGCATAGAGCAATAGATCTGTCATAAAGGGGATTTGGAGCTTTGTGTTGCACGTCACTCGACACATTATACGGACTGCACGTAACGGCCGTCAACGGCCGTTAACGGTTGTGCCCTAAACAACAACCAGCAGTGGTTAAGTATTAAGCGGACTTTAGAACGGCTTTGTCCTTTATTTTATTGGATGTTTAACAACGGGTTTAGCTGTGTTTAAGGCAAAAAGGTGATCACAGAATCGCCCCCAAACCGACGCCATTCATTAACACACCGGTGTCTCTGTAAGGCCTCGTCAGTCTTTAACCGCGCAAAAACTATACCAGCCTTTTGTTTTGTCGACGAATTACGGGAACTGATAATTTCAGTTGATTTTCCACGGTCTTCCCGGCTTTCTTTTTCTATCTTAAATATTTTGAGTTTGGATAATTGTGACGTCAGACTATGTACGTTGGACTAATGCTTTGTACTTGAGAATATTCCGGAAAAAAAAAACAAAACCAAAAAAACAAAACAAAAAAAAAACAAGAGAAACCTAATAAACTGGCATGATGTGTATGAAGATTAGCTTCCATATTAGAAGTTTGGGCATCGCGCAGGCGCAAGCGCTTGAGTTACAAATCTGGTGACGTCATAACATAATGAGAGGCCCAGTGATACTCGGAAGAGTCCCTTGGTAGTACATTCTCCGAAGGCACATATACATTGTTCTCTTTGACAAAATTGTCTGGGTTCACACTGTTACCTTATCTACAGGGAAGTACACAAGGAACTTACCCAGCTTCTAAACTGGGACCAATTCGTAACCATTGTTTTGAATCTGAAGATCTTTATCCCGTGCACCCACCAAATATGATTCGCTATAACCGGAATCATCTTATATTATCTAACCTCGATTGCACTCAAGGTAACGAGACAGACGAGGGCGAAAAAATGGTGTAATGTTAGCCATGTGCCGCTTAAACAGTTAAGTGTTCTTGGAAATGTATATATAACAGAAACCAGCATTGTTATATAAATGTATTTATGTATCGGTTCTTTCTTGTGCGATTTCATAAGCTACTTAGAAAAATCTGTGTTCAATTAGACTTTATGCCATTAAGGTGAAGTTCAGAAGTAATCACTACGACAAAGAGTTTTTTTCCGGGTTAAACCTTTCGCTTAAAAGTCTCACATACCAGCTTGAAACCCATCGACCTTTCCTAGACATCTCACATCATCATACATTCTACACTCGTCAGAATGAGGGAATGTGAAAAAACAAACGCTATCTCCGAAAAAACGTTTATCGACATATGTGAAGCTTTGTCGAATATGATGCACTTTGTAAGATGACTGCTTACATGAATTTCTAATAATACATGGTTTATGACAGATTCTCTGTATAGCTATTACCAGATACTACAGCTGGTATAAGCGTATAAATTGTTCTTTTTGGAATTATGTAGAAAAAGTAAAGTGTGTCAGGAGTTTCTGAAACATACACCTGGCTTTTCTTTCCATGTCTACCTCATACTTTGGCATCACTGGGGCAGCCGCAGATGTGAGTCCGAAGTTCGCGAAAACGAAATGTCGATGTTTCGTTGACAAGCAACAGAAACAAACAACAAACGACCCTGTCTTTGTAGGACGAGCACAGTGGTGTTTCTTTACATGTGACATTCGAAAGTGTCTTACAAACTGCGTGGAAAGAGGGCCGTCAGTGCATACCGATATAGGATACACTTATCGGATACAGCCAGAAAGCATTATTCAAGCAGCATGTAATTGTGGGCCTGCCAGCAGTCTGCGGATGGTCGAGAGTTTCCTCCGGGCTCTGCCAGGTTTCCTCTCACCATAATGCAGGCCGTCGTCGTAAAAGGGAATAATCTAGAGTATGGCGTAAAACACCAATCAAATAAATAATTTGTGCTTTAGTATATCAACATATTTCTACCGAGTACAGTGGTGTTCCTTTAAATGAGGTATTCCCCGTGCTTACCGATATGGCAGAGGCTTTATTAAAAGGCTATGGGATAAACGGTGCTTTCCAGGCGTAAGAATTATCCAGGCAGCTTATAAGTGTGCTAAATTATTTCAAAATATCAAAATGAAACATTCCTCCCCCCAACTCCAAAGGAAAAAAATAAACAAAAGAAAAAAAAAAAAAAAACAGGCGGCACCTACCTGATCTGGCATGGACTGATTGAAATAAAACTGCCAATGTAAACACACAGGCTAATAATCTGAGGGTAGCTCCAATGTGACCCATCTTCTCAGTTTATATCAACTGTCCCCGAACGCACTGTATATGTGATATGCTCTAAAATTCCTCTGTGCTGATCGAAACTTGTTGGGAACGATCCAGGGGAACGCTGTACCTGATAGGAACGCTTCAATACACAGGCACGCGTTTCAATATCAGCTGCACAGAAATCCGGACCGGCGCTGACGAGGAACGCTTTTTGCTTTCTGTATCACTTCGCGACGCGCGAAGTTAAGTTTCACAAGTTCGTCTTTCGGTGTCACCGGTAAAAATTCTGGACTGTGGGTTTCCTCTTAGACGTTGCTTGCTTTCTTCCTTGCTCCGGTGACTGACGGTGTTACTTCTGTTGTGAGTTAGTGAATAACTGACCTGTCGTATTTATGCGTTCTCCCTTCCGCTTATCCCCCGCTTACATGTTCTGTTCCGCCTCAGTCCAGCCTTGCTACTTCTCGGTCAGTTCAGTCCAGTAGCCTATACCTATCGTCTATACGGGGGTATGTAACTGTATATACAATACGATCGCCAGAAAGATCCAGAAAAGGTACGAGCTCGTTGAATAGTCGCTTAATTGACGCGGGTGTTTGTGATACTTTTTTTATCCACTTCTAGAAGCGTAGGCGGGTGTTCCTGCGCACACGTACGATTAACGCTCTGACCGGATCATACACGGCGGGGGAAGGAGAGCAGAGGGCACTCCGAGCCAGTCAGAATCAACGCTGATCCGCTCGCAGCTCCGTACACCGTCACGACTTCGACGACAAATCAACGCGCACCTGTCCACTAGCCAACTCGCGCTTATGGTCAAAGTGGGCGGAGGCTGTAATTAAAAATGCAAATCTCACTGAGCTGTCCGCTTGGCTTTGTGCATACGGGCTTATTGAGTAGAGTCGTACGTCACGGTTTAACATCTCCTCGCCGGGGCTCTCGAGCTTTGGAGGGCTGGGGGTAAACTGTACTATTATAATACTAGAAGAGAACACGGTCAATATCGCGAAAATCGGCCAGGCGACCGTAACGGGAGAGCTTCGGCAGCGGATCTTCCCGAGTAGTACGCCGTTGTCGCAGATTGTTCTCGTCCCGAAATGAGCTTTCAACGGACTTCGCCCACTTCGCACGGGATGATAAAAGGATTCTCATTGCTCGCATATCTATTTAGTGCTATATACTTATATATTCCATAGAAGTCCAGCGTCCCGCCTTTTAATAATAAAAGATCAGACGGACTGAACTATAACGCATTACAAAACCAACACCAACCATCTGAACACCCAAGTAGTATTAGATATGACGACGACGTGTGTGAACCTCTCATCCTTTTGCAGACCCTCGGAACCCTGTGCTCTTTACAAAAATGCCAACCTATTACTGGTGGTAAAACAGTCAGGTTGAGTTTTGCGCTGGAAGAAATTAAAGATGCCATTATTTAATCCTTTTACGTGTATGTCATGAAAAGGCACGGATTTCAGTGCGTATAACAGAAGCGAGGTACTAATGTTCCGTAGACGTTAAGCTTTCCATCATTTAATATATACATGATATCCATTTTGTAATTGATAAGAGAACTGGTATTCACAATCATTCTAAGCGAAACGCTTACTTTAAGAGCGATGAGAAAAGGTAAAACTCCCTGAAAATTCTCACAAATTCAAAAGATAAAAGTAAACAAAACTGATATAATGCTTTCTGTTTACTGAACAGAAAGGTCGCTTCACGCAAGGAAAACAAAAGTCGTCATTCATTTCTGGTTCCATCTGGAAAAAAAATGAACGAATGATTACGGTTTCACGCATCCCAAGTTATAACGCTTTGACAAAACTGTGTTGCAATGTCAGTCGAGAATTTTAATTGTTTTACTATATAGCGGATTTGTAGTGAATTCAACATTGCATTGTGCTGTTTTACAACATTTCCATATATGGTCTGCCTTACATGCTGGAGTCTCCTTTCTCTATACATACATCTTACCGCATGAATACCATCATGTCATGCGCTACTAATTATATTACTCATAGCGAAAATTCATAGATATGCACATCCGCATTCTTGCCCTACACCATTAATGGGAGATTTCCGATAAATCCTCGTTATAGCAATTCTTGAAACATTAATGTGTGCTTGGAATGGATACCATCAGCCTTTCCTACTCATTTGCCAGGGAGTGGGCCCTTACTGCCGAGTTGTTAAGGTGATCGCTTTTCAATGACAAAGTGCGGGTTCAAGCCCTGATTTACTCTCCGCCCGCCATCCCTGGGGCTCTCCGCTTTTAGTGGGGCTTACATGACAACAAGTGGTTTGTGCAGCCTAAAAGTCATTGCAGACTGTTTTCTAGCAGTATGGTATGCATGCATTTATCATAGGTGAGAAAGTTCGTCAGCAAACTGCCATAGGTCGTTGGTTTACGCCCTGGCACTCCTGTTTCCTCCACCCACAAAACCGTCCGTCTTCGTATAAGTGAAAAATTCAAGGGTATATGGCGGTATGCAAAATTCAACTAAATAAATGCAGTCATACCCAACGTTATACCTGTGACGTATATGAATGAAGTTTAAGCAATGTACGGCGATCGACACTGTACACAATTAGATTAACATGGAAACCCGAATTCAGAACAACTGATGTGCTTTTTTTTATTTATTCATTTATTTATTTGACTGGTTGTCGTGCTCCAGAATTCTTCCGGGAATAAACCTCTGGTCATAGCTGGGTACCTCAGAAAACTCCTGACTTAAAGCCACAGTTCAAGAGGCAAGAATTAGGTTCTAACTCGCGACCTCTTTGGTCAAAGGACCCGATACTTTCCACAATTACAGTTGCGGGTTTCTTATGGTGTACAGTGTGGCTGGTGTCATGTTTTTGAATTAAGAATCACGTACGTCCTGCATTTATGAGGCTCTAATGCTCTGCATGGGTTATGCTCGCACATCGAATTATTGCTAAATCTAATCCCCAGTAACACGCAAATTGCTTGATTGATTGATTTGGTTGATTAATTGATTCAAGGATATGCCGATGAATCCTGGAACTAACTGATTTATCGCGGAGTTATAAGAATGTTAAAAACTGTTGTAATTGTACATCACATATAATATTGTAAAATGTAGGGTAGATCGTTCTGGAACTCTTTGATCATGGAAGGTATAAAAAGTCCTACTGTACCACGTGACCTGTCCAAAATGTTTGGCACCTGATTTTTGTTGCATTTACTACGGATTAGCAACCTGATAAAAGTTTCACAAAAAGTTATTTCGAGTAGACGAACGATGGGGAAAATTGAGGGGTTGAACGTTTGTGAACTTAAGAAGGTCCAGAAGGAAAATGTGCCATTCATGCCTCCTGAATACGGGGAGACATGTGATCGGTAAACTAATGTCAACAAAACTTGCCCAACATTTTGGAAAAGTCACGTGACACAGTGGGACCGTAACTACGTTTGAGAGTTCGAACATTGCCCCTAAGACCCCACAAGCAGTGAGAGGAGTGAACGTAAAATTTCCCTATCCAAGGCCTGATTTGAATGCGTATTTCCTATGTATTTGGGACTGAAAGGCAAGAGCCCCTGTAAACAGTGGACCACGGCACGTTCCCCCACACGGATTTGTCCAGCCTATATTTGTTGTTCCCTGGTAGTAACTTGATCACCAGCTAACTACACTCTGGACAGAGATCAGGCAGTGGTCAGTTCGGCCAGATGAAGGCGATGAATGGTTTTTGAGGCATATGCGACTACTTGATAAAAAATATGATGGAACGCTTTGTGGCTAAGCCAAACAAAACTGTTTGTCCTCGTGAAGTGCGGATTGGATTGTGATCGGTCACGGTATACAAGGGGAAATGACTAGATAATGAAAAAAGAAATGATTGTGGTCGCGATGCGCTTTGTAGAATTTCAAAGCCGCCGCTGTATATAATTCTATTCATAACTAGGACTGGCTTATACACATTCCTCACCATTCTATACATTTTCTGCGACTTATGTATATCCTAGTATTGTTAGTAAACATTCCACAGATCATCGCAGGCATGTAAAGGCAATTGGAGATCACTCATGCGAGCAGTTCATTCTCAGTTCACGGCTTTTAAGGTGAATGAGTACGCTTGTTTAAGTGACATTTAGAAGTTGGGATAGAAGTACACTGGAACATGTCTTTCTTATGGATATACAACTTCTTGGTTTATTATCACGACGTTTCGATGTAGATACTAACATCGTTATCAAGAAGTTGTATATCCATAAGAAAGACATGTTCCAGTGAATGAGTACGGTCGACCAAACAGCTTGCCTCGCCTTCAAGAGAGTGTGACGTCACGATTTTTTCCAATCGTCACGCACGAGGCAAACTCTATGCACCGCCCCACCCGCAATTAATAAGGACAACAAAGATATTTACACATGTACAGTAACCCACAGTTCCGGTTACTGCACTTTTCTCCAATTCTATTGTGCGACGTTTCACGCCCCTTAATATTTCGTGTATCACGCCTGAGATTGCAAGATTGGTTATCTTGATAGTCGCTCTTAGCGATCAGCTCAAGAGGGTAGTCCGAATTGTTTGGGCCTGGTCACTGGGTGGGGCGTCATGCATTATGTTTTAAGTGTACGCCCTATAATCCAAAATAGGATCAATTCAGTGTTAACGGATAGCAAACTCTTCGAAACTTAAACTGCTATTATTTGTCAATTTTGTGTTCTTTGTGTAATTTTAAAAAAATACAGTGCCTCGAACTTCTTACAACATGTACATCTTCTTGGGGGTTTATTTTAAAAAATTATGAGTGACGGCACTGATCACTGATGTGATGCCATTTACGAGAGGAAAATTGGCCTTTTAATGCAAGTTGACCCAACTTTAACCAAGTCCCCAATGTACGGGGAAAGGCATCTCAAAGATGTTATTCTCGCTCTCGATCAAATGAAACATTTTTAACTGAAATGAAACGATTTATTTATTTATTCATTTGTTTTTGTTTAACGATATAAGACTTTTTTACTTATGCGATGGCTACCAGTTTTATGGACGAGGAAACGGGAGTACCCTGGCAAGTTGGTGACAAACTTACGCAAGTGTGACCTGGAGATATGCACATCACGCTAATGAAAGACATGTGGTCGCAAACATTTCCTTCATCCGCTGATTGTCAAGATGGCCACAGAAACGATGATAGCCGAGAGAATCTACAAATCCCCTGGCCATGGCCGTTAATGAACATGTACTTCGGGAGTCCTAGCGACTGACAGACAAACCGGGGCAAGACCAGCAGCCTGAAGCCAAAAGATATTGCATTGTTTTCATGTATGTGATGACAACAGAGCATTTTGAGTAATTCTAGTCAAGTGACGTCTGGCATATTGCATTGAGCATCACTGCAATTTTGCTGTTAACCTAATTCTGTTCAAGCCAGGCTGCTAGGGGTGGTGTAAGGTGTTACAGTTTACACACTTACGTGAACAGCTGAATGGAATATAAAGCTAACTGAGGTAAGTTCACAACAGACCGGATTTCACCGGTAACCTGTGACCATTTACCAACTATCACGCTGTCGTCGCTGCTCTGGTTTTACTCTCTGTGCTGTAGTCTTTTATATTGATTTCACTAAGCTTTCCTGTCACGGATGGGCATCATCTCAATCCCTCTCTTACCCACGACGTCACCAGACACGCTCATCAGGTCACATGCATTCTATACAAGCGGATTAACGAAGCTAGTTGTCATATTATAGGATGTAAGCTGAGATCTTTTACTGTTCATTTCTTTGGTTCGCGAGATAAAAATATGAGGAACTTTCTTCCTTCCTCTCCTTACTTTCAATATATGCCCACGATAACGGTATGAACGACAACACCGTCTCAGATCACAAGATTGTGATCAATATACTATACGCAGCATGCAGAGCAAAATATTGGTGTCTATATAATAAGACTGAATAGGAGACCATGCCACCGCGCGTACGCGGTAGATTTTGTATTTTGTAACACAACACCTTCATCGACATGGGTATAGATTCCTGGTAACATCCATGCACTTTTTTTTACCCAATTCTGCATAAGCCGTGTGTTATAAGGGGCGTATAAGATGGTACTATTTAAGCATTTACATAAAGTCAGAAGTAAATTGACAATGGTATAAAAGACTACGACATAGAGAGTAAAACAGGAGCAGCGCGGACATTGTGATAGTTGACAAATAGTGACATCTTAACGGTGAAATCCGGCCTCTTGATAGAATTTCATTCCAACAATTCATGTTAATGGTTAAAACGTAACAACATACACCCCCAGCACCATAACTTATGCACAATTACGTGAAAATTTTTTGCAGTGATGTTGATTGCAATTTATTAGACGTCGCTGGCGTAAAGCTATTCAAAGCACTGTGCTGCCACCACATTTAGCACACAATAAATACGAAAATAGTGCAAGTGACCAGGTCCCAGGGATTCTGAGTCCATCAGCACAGTGCATGTTTCAATGGTTAGTTGTTACCATTTGTCAGCTATATGTACCGCTGTTGTCGTTGTCTTGGGTTTACTCTCCAGGTTGAAGCCATTTGTATTCTTCTTAGGACGATGAAAAAGTTTTATGGTGGGAGCGGGTGGATTTAGGGGCTAGGATTACCATATGTAGAACCTGGGCATATGCTATGGTAAGCCAGGGAGCTGCTATCAGTACATGAAGCATTGTTCCTCCATACTCGAGCAATAGGATATCGTGCTAGTAGGAACTGTTATGATTTTATATCATAGACCGTATCAGGTTCTTGACCACAGAGCCCGATGGCCAGCCCACCCTTTTCCTTTCCACTCCAAAGGTCTGGTGCGGTTATTTCACCCGTCATTCCGGCCGCGGGCCTCGTGAATGTGAAAGAAGACCCAATAAAATAACGGAGTAAATCGACGAGACAGACGATTTAATATCGCTCCACTGGGACATTGACATTTCTATTGAGATCAATTTGTCAATTTTCTCTCCTTCATTTTCTGACCGATGTTTTACGTTCATCCTTCTGATTCAGCGAAATCTCTTTCAAGGAAGCTGTTGGTGACTAAACCATTACTTATTTTAATAGATTTGGTAAATATTTGCCAACTATTAACAGCAAGAATTTCAGACTTATCGTCTAGAGCACATAAGTTACATTTAGTATCAAAATAATCCGCAGGTTTCAATGTGATACAAGAGGCAAATTTGTTTGTTTAGAAATATATACATTGTACACATCAAAATCAAGTCTGTTAGTTGTTTCTTAGCGAAAATGAAACCCTTTATCTTAACTTTGCTAATATCAAAGTTGTTTTGTTCTTTTTACATTTGGTTTTGTTGGTTTTTAACGGCTTTTCTCGGACTTCTCTGCCATGGATCACGCCAGCCATGTTTACTTATTGCAGACCGGTCTTTTTTGACGCCGTATTTGTATTTATTCATGTATTTGATTTATTCAATGTTTGCCATACTCAAAAATATTTCGCTTGTACTTCGGCGGCAAACAGTGCTATGCGAGGAAACCAGGAAGAACTTCAGCAAGAACCCATGATCTTCCGAGCAGACGGCTGGCGGACCTTCCAACGTATATAAGGGAATTTTGTCCGAAACAACAGCATTAAATATTGGTTTTGTACAAATGACATGCGCTAGTACAATATCGACGGCGGCACCATTCACCAGTTTTACGATACTAACAAGCCAAAGTGAGTCCAAAAATTTTGCAACTGTAGTCAAACCATATATATGTATATATATATATATATATATACATATATATATATATAGTTGTAATTATTCAGAACTTGTTTGTAGAAATCTGCACTGGGAACATGACCAAAAATATTTGTATTGCGATGAAAGTGAGAGTTATTTAGTAAACGCTGGCCCGGTGCTGGGAAAGTTCAAAAAACGAAAATGAAAAAAAATTCAATACACAGCAAAAGGCTAATGCCGTCAACCGTTCACTTTTGTAGAAAAGCATTCATTGGTGCTTCAGCCAAGTTCTATTCATTACACTGGGCCTCTCCATCTTCTCAATCCAATCTGATAAGGTTTGACATTACGTGGTAAATCGGACACAAACTTGGCGGCCCACCAAAGCTTATCTGGGGTGTTCTAATGTATCGTTTGATGGTTCACATAATAAGCTACAAGTAAATGAAAACGTCATTGAGCAAACCTTGGGTAATGCTATATATAGTCAAACTGTGCGACAGGAAGAAACGATCTAACCAAACCACCAGGGAATAACCGTACAAATCATTTTCGTTCCGCTTTTTTTCTAATTACAGCTTTCGGATTATTTTACAGACAGATTCGACTGCTCTTACAGGCAATTGTAGTAACACTCATATACAAGCCTATACCTACATGTCTTCCCATTCGCCTCCAGTTCCAGAATGCTCAGAGAGAGAAAAAAAACAAGAAAAACACAAGGAATCGGAAGGTTTATTAATTTAAAAACAAATCCATCAGAGACTATGATTTAATTAATCGCGTGAAGAAATGCACGCCATTGGAGCCAAGAGGGAAATGGCTGTAGGTATAAAAACACTAATTCGATTTTGTATCCAAGATTCAGGCGCACAGAAATTGTTTGGGACGGGTAGGGATTGGATGTATCTCTGCAGTGTACTGCCAGGTAATTTTGCAGGTATAAACTATGACAAATAATGGTTGAAAAAAGTCCACTCCTTGTGGCTACAATCAAACAGAGAAAAATATCATCCAATGAGCAAGTGCCCCCCACACCCTGTTTCTATGGCGATAGGACGCTAGTACCTGCATTGCAGCTGATTTATTTTGAGAAAATGGTTGTCAACCCCTGATGATATTTGGATATGTTGTAGGCCAGGCATCTAGTTATTTAACAGTATGTGTCATCTGGGCCAACGAAAATTAGGTAATACAGTTTTAGGAGGGTGTTCTTTGTGAAATTACTACATAAATAGTAAGGCTATTTTTTAGTATGTTTATACCTGTAGTGGAGGAAAGCGTATATGATGGTTGACGGGAAGTGGGGAGAGGGAGGGATCGATACATGTGTGTCTACATCACGGCATCAGCTAGGTATACCCTTCAGCCAGTTACAAGTCTGTAATAAATAACCTGACAATCACGGACAAAACCATGCGCAGCAGCAATGATTGATCGATTAATTGTTTGACTGACTTAACAGACTGTGCTATGTTGAAGTTCCACTGGATGGACAGTGGTCAGAGGTTTATTTGGTCATTCATAGTCACGCATGCATGCACGGTGACCTTGGCTTTTCACTTTTTCTTGCCTCTGTTTTTATGGAAAATAAGGCTATGGCGCTTCTACCAGACAGAGCTATAGTTATTAGAGACTGAGGTAGAGATCAAGAGCAGACAAGCGAAGTCAGTGCGGTAGATGGCAAATAACTAGATACTCGTAGCCGGTGAAGTATACGACCTCTTGTCAGTTTACCTTAGTTAGGGTTTTACTTTACCTCTTCGTGTAAATACTTTAATAGCAACAGCCTCTATAAAAGGAAAGGAATAGAGACAAGTTTAAATTCACACTAGCAGCAACATGCCACCAAAAAGTCATTCGGGAAGGATTTCCTGTCATCTTGCACCCAGGCCGCCCGTCAAGCGAATGGCTCTATTAGAAGACAGGGTGTCAGAAAGTTGAAAACAAATATGTCGTAACATTCTGGCGATAAGAAAAGAGACAGGTGACAAACAGATTGCGCTGTTACCTTGATGTCATCTATGTGTGTAAGAAAATGACCTTCAAAAGTCTGTAACGATGTGTTCTCTGCCATGTACACGATGGTGAACAATTCTGAAGTGCTCTGTATTTAGAACGCGTGTAAAGGTAAGCTGTCCAATTAATCATTAACGGCATCCTAGAACACACCTGCCTCCGTAAATCAGGCTACGTCTCCTGTCCCTCAGGTAAACGAACTCATCAGGTGCTCATCTCTCCTCCACTAATTACAGCCGGTGAATAGGTAAGCTATGGGGCTGTCTAAAGTCCCACCACTCGATGGTGACTTGACCAATACCCGACAGAGCTTAGGTATAACTAATGTGTAGTATTGGTATCAGGTGTGTCAATGAACATAAATTCCCAGAAGATCGAGTAGCTGACCTGGTGGAGGCCTGTATATAACAGTGTTATATAGCAATATGCAGCTAACAAGGTGATACATGCAGTGTAATTTATGTGATTATTTCATTCGTCTTTAAGCCATATATTTCAGAATTTTTCATTTACAAAAGGGAGGTAAACCACTGACCATTAGCAAGTTACTGACGAACTTTCCCTGATGTTGTCATTGTATGTAGCACGCATGACGACGCCTATCTTTCAAAGTTTTTGCGTGTGATAGATTTTGAGTTTATAGGAAACACTGGCCACTTCATTTGCTAATGATCAAAAATGCAGACTGATTTGCTTATGGATATAGTATTGGCCGAGGCTGGTTAGCGCGATAGTGCAGCATAATGACCCAGGTGCCTCTCACCAATGCGATCGCTGTGAGTTCAAGCACTGCCAACAGGCTGCGGATGGTCGTGAGTCCCCCCTGGGTTTCTGCCCGGTTTCCTCCCACCATAATGCTGACCGCCGTCGAATAAGTCAAATATTTTTAAGTACGGCGTAACACACCAATGAAATAAATAAATAAATTTGATCAAATTATCACAAGTTTTCCCTGTAGACTCTATGACGCAAGAATTTTCGGTCGTCTTCATGTGAGTTTAGAATATATTGACGTCATAGTCCTCCCCCACACTGCCGCTTTTTAAATGAGACGTGACGTCTAGTAGTGGAGTTGTGTACGATCAACAGTTAGCGCCGGGCTCTGTGAAATTTACCCATTTCTTTGACGATATAGTTCAATTACCGTGAAGTATATTTCTATGGTAAGGTTTCAACTTAAACAAATGTAAGAACCAAAATGAACTGGAACCATTAATTATTTATTTACATAAATTCCAACGAGACTTCTGAAACCTTGTGTTCAATCAATATCACATGTGAGAGTTTTCGTCACATATATATTTATATTTATTTATTTATTTGATTGGTGTTTTATATATATATATATATATATAGTAGTGGACACCATCACAAGAGCTCTCTAGGATCAAACAATTCCCCCCACGTTCACCCCTTCATTTGAGGTTCTATGATGATATACTTCAGTCACCGTGAAGTATATGTGGAGTAGGTATTTCGATGGTATAAGGTCTCAACTTAATACAAAAAAATGTAAGAACCAAAAGAGATTAGAAGCATTCGTCATTTCTTGATTTAAATTTCGAATGAGACATGAAACCTTAACTCTTCAGCCTAAAGGTTAAGCGACTTCGGAGTCTACAAACATCTATAAATAGAGATAAGGGATGACAGCTTGTATATCTGTTCCTTTGACGTCGTGCATGCGTGTCGACCACCCTAAGATTAATCTCACTGTCTTCGTACAAAGTAGCAACTATATTTGTTTTATTATTGGCCACGACGACGTCTCCAAGGCTCTGATCTACCAGCATGCATGCACGATGTTATAAATTCGTAACGTTAATTACTTTTCAGAGAGAGAGAGAGACAGAAGTGTGGCTGTATGTTAATATGTTGACTGATTAAATATTCCTGTGCGTGCGCACGTAAGTTCTGACCACAGGTGGCGCTCTCACAGCCAGACTGACCGGGAGTTTGCTGAGCTCAGACCAGAATCACCTGAGATCTCCTTCGTCAGATAACGACTATACTTCGATCTTTTCCGCTGGTTTCGAAACGATGCTACAACTTTTGTGTTAAACGTTTGAAGTTTCGCTGTCTTTGGAATTAATGTGTATTGATTTCTTTCTACTCATCATTTACTTTGATGTTAAAAAAGATATAGTGAAAAATAATAACCTTTGAGCAGTATAATAAACGATAAAAATCAAATATTCGTACATTTTCTAAAATTTTAAATAATATATACCAGGCCAAGTTCCAAAATACTACTTTTTGGTATGTTTTCTAAACCCGTTGCCTTGATTTAGGTAGGTGAGACTGTACCATGGCCCGCTCAAGAAGTTCAGTAATCTAGGGCACACTACAAAGTTGGTTGAAATAAAAAAACTTTCAACAGTGCAAACAAAAATTAAGTACGGAGTTTACGACAAATGAATGGTTTTGGTTTAGCGCCATATTGGCAACGTTTCAACCATATCACCATTGGGTGAACCAGTGCATGGTCTCAAAGGAACCATTGCTTTATTGAGTTTCGGGCAAAACACTAAACCACAACACCTTTTGGTTGCTTTCATAAAAGGTTATATTGGCTGTCTAACTTCCAAATTCCCACATGCGCACTGGTGTCGGCGACGTTCCAACGTCGCATCTGATCACTTGCATTTGATCAAATGACACACGGGTTGTTTCCCTTCAGCGAGGAGGTTGCCATTCATTATTCATACGCCACAGTTCACGGGCATCATCTGAGATTGTGGTGCAGATTACACGCTGCTTCTGGTTTCCGTTTACAAAGTGACCTGTAAGCGCCCGGGGGTCGATTGGGAAGATATTCTCCGTGACACACGGGCTGTTACTTATCGGCTGTGTCCCCACCCTTGGGAGTCGTACACGGGTTGACCGTCTAGGATTTTACTTCTGTGTGTTGGTTTTCAGTGCGATGCTGAAAAAAGGTAAATCCACACCAAATAGAACAAAACGAGACCAACGACACCTGAATGGCGTTTCTGGCCGTAAAGAGATGCTGAATTTCTTATGGTCAACAGAAATTGTTATTTTAACTGTTCAAGAAAATACTTACGTACATTGAAAGTCTTACATGGTAGCGTTAAATGTCCTAGTTGTATATGATTACGTTGAAGGGTTTACTGTGGTAGTGTTGAGTGTTCTGCATGATAACATTGAACGCCTTGCATGTTAGCGTTGAAAAGCTTAGGTGGTAGTGTTGAAGGACTACATTAACACCATGACGTGCACGAAAAAAAAATGAATAAAATGAATAAATAAATAAGCGAAAAGGAATAAGTAAATTGCATTTATTTATTTATTTGATTGTTGTTTTACGCCGTACACAAGAATATTTCACTTATACGACGGCGGTCAGCATTATGGTGGGAGGAAACCGGACAGAGCCCGGCGGAAACCAAGTAAATTACATAGATAAAATATTATAGCATCATTGTATAATTCTTGGAGATATATAATGCATATATATAACCTCATCATTTTAGCGTTGCCTTATCCTTTTCAAAGATTGCTGGAAATGCATCTTAACAAACATGGCATCTTTAAATAGAGTTGACGGTGATCCTATCCATTTTACATGGTTAAATTATTTGTCCACGAGACTGCCTCGGTAGCCTGGTGGTTACAGCGTCCGCCTCGAGGTGCGGAGATCCGAGATCAATATCGTTCTTTAGAAATGGTACTTGTTCCTGCATCCCTTGGCTATACAGTATGCAGCAAGGTAACAGGACTGGGTGGCCCGGTGTCAGTATAATGTGACCGGGTGGGGTGATGTTCCAGTGGCGGCAGCACTTTGGCGGTCTGGATTCGCCCTGCCGCAAGGGGACACAGCTCATCTACATTCTAAGGACGCCTCGTCGTCATATGCCTGAAAAATTGTAGAGACGACATAAAACCCAAGCATATACAATATAGATATTTCCATGTATAAGGCACCCTGTCGATGAGTCAGGTGATATGGAATTGACACGTGAGTCGCACGCGCGGACAGGTGATTGGTCAGATCCGGAACACCGGACAGCTTCTTCAATGAAACCGAGGCTATATTTTTCTATTATCGTAGATTTTTTCAAACAAAGTAGTACTTATACAAAGTATTGACAAATTTGAACCTACAAATCAAAAGTAATCTATCTGTAAAGTTTTATTTATTTATTTGATTGGGATTTTACACAGTACTCAAATATATTTCACTTATACGACGGCGGCCTGCATTATGGTGGGAGGAAATCGGGCAGAGTCCGGGGGAAACTCACGACCATCCGCCGGTTGCTGGCGGACCTTCCCACGTACGGCCGGAGAGGAAGCCAGCATGAGCTGAACTTGAACTTACAGCGACCGCGTTTGTGAGAGCCACTGGGTCATAACCCCGCGCTGGTGCGCTGATTCCCTCGCCCATGGAGGCCCACTGTAAAGTTTTAAAGGTTTAAAGTTCCTACAACCCAAAAATTGGAACGGTCATGCCAAGGTGATGCCAAGGTCATACCAACATGGCCACCAAAACAACACCAGCTTAGCGATATCACGATCTGACCCGAAGGTTGGTGCCAGGGTCAGAAGTACAAGCTTTTGTAATATACTCTACCCTCTCATGTTATAAGGACGAGGATCGAGGAAATCCAGTGACCCGTTCATGTTTTAGTTGAACATTTAAATACAAAATAACAAAGGCCGACATTCAACCCATTGCTGGACGTGTAGGTGTGCTCCTAATCGCTATCCAGCAATTTAAGGACGTTGCCAAAAAAACATATTTAACTTCTTCATTTTCAATCAAAGACAAATGTTTACATATCGGATTCGATCCCACCACCCAGTGTGTCAGATTTTAAAGAAAGCACACAACGCCAATAAGTATCTACCCAACGGTTTAGCTGGGAATGGGCCTGATTGCTTCATAATTCCCACCCACACACGCCGCCGTTTCCGTAAAAACACATAATTCTCTTCTGTTATATGCTGCAGTGCTTTTCAACTACCTTTTTACCTTAGGAGTACATGTATACCTAAAAAGAAACAATAAAGTATTGCCGAAAGGAACAGAAGAGCATACGGCTCTTAGAAGGACTTGATTTTGGCAAGCAATATTTCCTAATGTCGCAAGTTACGGATGTCATCCCGACCGCTCCTATATCATGCTCTACCCGGGTACGTGGGGAGAAGGACCAGGTCTGTCGCTAATCACAGAGGAGGTCTGAATAGACCGATTAGTTAAGAATATCCTTCGCTTGTGAGATAACAAAGACTCAGAGATATCCAGCACTTTCAACGGTCGCCCCACGGACACATTATACCGGGGACTGAGTTCCTTTAATTTGATCAGTTAAACTCAATTAGGCGTTGGAAAATGGGCGAAGCTACAACATCCTAGCTTCTGGAAAGACGTGTCTTATTTGATCCACTGAAACAATTTCGCTGAAAGGGGCCATCTCTTTAACTCACGTCGATTCCCTTAACTGAATGGCGAGAGCCCCGTGGCCTCGATGGCGAGGGAGCAGTACAAACCCATTCAGTAATTAGGCTGAAAGTATTTACAGAAAGCCGTCCATCGACCCAAGTGCGCATGCGTGAACTCATGCGTTACGTAAGAGAATCCAAACCCCGACCACTTCCCCCCACCCAAAAGCGATACTGGCAGACAGTTTCCACTGACATTAGATCTAATTTATTCCGAAATAATTTAGGTTTAATTAATTAATGCAGTAAACAAGGATCTATGACTATTCCATGTATGAGAAGAAAAGATTCCTCTTCACTGTAGGTTATACCATTTTCTTCTAAAGCCAGTTGACACCCATAGAAAGGCCAGTCATGCAACTATTAGACTGATCAATTGAATAATCTGTGAATTTAATCAATAAATGTTGAATTTATTGTAACTGACGGGGAAATCGATTAACAAAGCCCACCAGTCTCCCTTTACAGTGTAGTAACAAAAAGGGGGGAAAAGACATTGAACAAGAACGTTAACCTACACTTAGAATATCTACGTGGTTTATTATTATACAAAGAATATAGCTTAACCTTGTAAGTCCTTATACTTTATTCTTGCATTTCGAGAGTGATAAATGGCTCATGCTAGAGACAATATATGCATATGTACGGCGCTTCATAAAGATGTCATTCCATATAAACATCCTAAACTAGTTAATTCCCTTTTTTTGTGGTCCAATGAAAAGAAGTTTTGTTCGCTAGTGCGGAGCTGTAGTATAAGGCGCGCGTTTCCTGTTTCTCGGGGTTGGCGTGGAACCTTGCATATGTACACAGTCTTTTCCTCTGTCCTGGCAGACGGCCAGCGTACAATTATCTCGAGAAATCAGGTCTGTTTATTGATATCATAGTAAACCTTTTCATGACTTGACGATCGATCATTCTGCCGGTGATGTTCGGACTTGATCTAAACTAAGGACGTGACCAGCTTGCCGATCGGCTTTCAAACTGCCCACTGCTTTTATCGAGGTTAGTCATACATGTTATTACCATGATTATAGATATTTTATCTGCTGTTGGCAAAAAGGGCAGCCAGGTAAGGCTCCTGCTGCTTGCAGAGCGCTTTCTATTTCTTGGGCGCCGGTTGTGGTCGAGTCGCTCGGACATACAAGGTGCGGGCTCCATACCGGCCTTGGAGTGGGAATTTGTGGATTCTCTCCCACTCTCCGTTCTGGGGACCTTCGTGACGATAAGTTGTGGGTGAATTTCTTTTGTGCGTTTGCGCATGCATTCTACGGTAACGATCGTCGTAGACTACTCGTCTGTACCAGTGCAAATATCTGAACGTCACGCGTTGCAAAGTATGTTAGTAACTTACCAAAGATCAGGGGTTTTCCCCCTCGGGCACTTCAATTTCCTTCGCCCATGAAACTGGCCACCAACTCATTCTTGAGAATGGCTTTTAACAATAATCACATAAATAAATAAGTTTCTCTCTCTTTACAGGGGCCTCCTTGACCTAGTGACTAGTGTGCTGGTGCAGTGCAATGACCCACGAACCTCTCACCAATGCTGTCGCTGTGGGCTCCAGCTTAAGCTGGTTCCCTCTCCGATTGAACGTGGGAAGGTCTGCCATCAACCTGCGGATGATGGTAGGTTTTGCTTGACTTTCTCCCACTATTATGCTGGCCGCCATCGGTGTGAGTGAAATATTCTTGAGTACCGATACGGCGTAAAATATAAATCAAATGAAATAAAACTCTCTCTTCAAAATGACATGTGTTAGAGGTCACAGTGGTCGCCGTCGATTGAGGGCGTGCCTTAGACATCAAATATAAAAGCCTACAGCATAGAGAGTAAAACCAGACCAGCGACGACAGTGAGGTAATTGGCAAATGGTCAGACCTTACCGGTGAAACCCGGCCTCTTCTCAGTTTATTCAGGTTTTATTCTAAGTGTTCAGGTAAGTGTTTAAAAAGTAACAATGTATACCTCCTGATCACCATGGTTTAAGCAAAATTGGGTAAAAAAATGCAGTGAGGTTAAACGCAATGTACTAGAGTGGTCTTATTTTATTTATTTATTTGATTGGTGTTTTACACCTTCCCACATAGGGCCGGAGAGGAAGCCAGCATGAGCTGGACTTGAACTCACAACGACCGCATTGGTGGGAGGCTTCTGGGTCATTGCGCTCTGTGAGCGCGCTAACCGACTGATCCACGGAGGGGATAGCGGGTCGGCTCCAAGCTGACAAGACTATTGTTTTCTTGCACTGCACGAGTAATACGTGACCAGTTACCCCACAAATCGTTACGGCAAAGGGATGCAGCTGAAGAGAGCAGACCACATTCAGATAAGGTACACGTCCTCTAAAACCCCTTATCGTGATGACTACAAATATGGTCATTAGTTTTTAACCTTTCATATTAAGTGACTAAAACACAAATTAAGATTGAGTTTCTACGGTGGACGTCTTGGACTATATTGAACAAGCGCAAGCTCAGTGACATCAATGATTCTTTTTACATCCTTAACATCGTGAAACAGATACATCACTTTGTTCAACCTGAATGTACATGATTTCCTATATCTATCTCTGTATTTAATGTGGAAATATACAAGATATATTCTGTTTGATAGACCCAAAAAAATAAACAAATAAACAAATAAATAAATAAAAAAATAAAGAATGAAAAAAGAAAAAAGAAGCGGTGAGAGACGTAACTGTGCTTCGGCTTGACCAGTATGGTCCCAAAAGTCCACTGCATAGAAACCCAATCTTTATTTATATTTTATTCGCTGTAAAAAACCTTAAAAATTAATGATGAACATAATTGGAATCAGCTCGACTTTTTGGGGATGTGTACTTACTATCTAAATGAGGTCTGCTCTTTTAAGACTGAGTTAGCCTTCCTTAGGCGGGAAATGTTCGCTATCTCTGGCCAAATCTTTCTCGCTCTTTGTTCTTTGGTCATACGAAACCTAACAGATCATTTTTCTCCACACTACCCATTTCTGTATAGGGAGGTTTCTAGTAAATTCTCTGGCTGCCAGGAAATCGACGTCAACGTTGTATGGTTTTGACGTAGACATGAACACAATGGCGGCATATGGGAACTGTTGACTGAGAAGGTGTCATTACCCTTGGATACAATGGTTTCTCTGCTGTCTGCATCTGACGGCCACTTCACCTAGAGGATTATCGTGATTAACTAGAACTGGTTCTCCACGCAGGTGTGTTATTTTCGACTACATTTTTTCGCAACTCTCCCCTTCAACATAAACAAGATTTCAAAAAGAACCAGACAGTTGGCGGCCACCTTTCTCTCATTTTCTCACGAACTGATCGTTATCGTACTGCTGTTCTGTCACACTAAGGCGTTTTAGACAGTTCTAAATAAAGAAATGAAAACAGCGAGTATAAAAACAACTGAAATGAAGATAAAAGTTTTTAAATCTGGGTCACAGAAAGCTCACAGTACCTTGTCATCAACAACTGGAGACTTCAGGCTGTGGGTGTAGGGAGTAGTGCAAGAAGGTTGAAGAAGTGAATAGACTGTCGGTCCACAAAACGTGTTTTTCCAGAAATATGGCTTACATTTAAAACTCAAAAGCTACACTTAAATACAATCTAGAAAATGTAGAAATCTAGAAATCTAAATAAAATCTTACAGCAACTAAAGCGATTTTTTGGAGTTTCTCTTCCGGAAAAGAAAACCACATCTGGTGGTGGATTTGACAGTTAACTGCATGGACCAGGACAGCCATTTAAGGGAGATCTGACGTCACAAGTTATTTGCGCATTCAAACCAGTATACTTACTATAATCTGCAGTTTTTCCCCATAGAATAAAGAACCTTGTCCCATGCGGTGTCCTTCATTTCGTGAATTTAAAGAACCTGACGTGGAAAATGGTATAGTGCTAAAGGATAGCCATAGATTGTGATATTTTTGTACGTTTAATTCCATAAGAAAAAAAAACGAAACAAATGAGAAACATATTGTCAGATTCAACTATGATATAGACCAAAATACTATATGTCATAAACTTGGGATTTTCATAGGCTTTAGAATCGCCTATGGAGTGGACTGTTCATTTATTTGACTGGGGTTTTACGCCATATTCAACGCTACTTTACTTACAACGATGGCCAGTATTTTGACGGGAGGAAACCGGGCACAGCCAGGAGGAAACTCACAACCATCCACAGGTTGTGGTGGACCTTTTCAGACACGACCGGAACTGTCACAAAATTACTCGTGATCATCTGGAATAAGTTTATAGAGCATGTATCAAGTGTACAACTGTTCTGGGAAATCGACAATCTGGTGACTTGTTGACGGCAAAGATGATCTGTTGGCTCAAAGTTTAATCAAATCCTTTGTAAAGAATTAGTCTCTACTGTAAAAAGAAAGTTTGTTATTACCAATTGTGTAGCTATATACAAAACAAAGATAACATTTCTTAATTTATTTGTTTGGTGATTAGCGTTGTTTTCAAGAAGATATGGATAGAGGAATTGTAGTGCATATACAGAGTAAACCACCGACCACCGACATGTATCTCGCGAACTTTCCCACGTGCCGCATGCAGACTTTCGCCTGCAGAAAAAGCTCAAGGTCTGTAATATTGAAGGTATGGGACTTTGTTTTTCAAGAAACCGCAAGTAAGATGTCCGAAACGGCCTTACACGCTCGGTAGTTTCCGTGAAGACCGGAGAGCGATGCAAGCAGGTGAATCTCCACGACTGAAGGTGGCAGTAAATGGTTTCAAATACAGGACCTCACTGGTCAAACTGAGGAAGTTTAGTAGAACCGATCAATGAGAGCACTTCTATTTGTAATCTCGTAGAACTTCGTCTGAGTCGCGTAACCTATTAACTGTTTCAAACTGATACTCTATATGAGAAAGCATACAGAGAACTGGAACATCTGAACGCATTTTATGCAACAGAGAGTCAACTTTTTTTACTGTTCTGTGAAAGGAATGTCCGCTTATCGCCATGCGGGTAAATGCGAATATCCCGCGAGATTTAGCGTGAGTTTTCTGATATCTGATCGGGAGCATTACGCTCAATATGTAAGCGCGTGGCACAATTAGCGGACAGAAAGAATATATGGCTGCTCAAGCAGGATTCCCAGTGAAACAAATTTATGTTGGGATAATTCACTGACAGTGAATGATTTCTCAGTGTTAAATCAAGGCGTTCATATCCCAGCCGTCAAGCAATTGTCCCAGGTCAAAAACCGCGAGAGCGATGTCCAAAACAAAGCTCAACACCAATCACCAAATTTAAAGAACTAAGAAAGAATGTACATGTATATATAAAGTAAGACATTAGGACGGATTCATACAAAAGAGAAGAGGTCAACAGTTTTATCTGTCCACAGAAACACGCAAATATCACTTGGAATCATGTTCGCATGGAACTGACAAATATTCCACCAAAAAAGTGTCCGTTATAAGAAGAGACCATACCCGTTTGGAAAGTACGCATCATCTAAAAGGTAATTTCGTGCTGATTCAGAATATGGTCTTCATTGTTTTTTGACATTTGTTTACCGTGATTAAAACGGAAATAAAGACTGAGATGCTACGTTGGGCTTTTTGGACCTTACTGAAGAACCGTGACGTCACAGAATCTTTCTAGCTGTAAAAGATCTCTAATGGCTATATGTGTCCACGTTCTACGTGAATATACATGTAGTACAACACTTGTGTCTGTACATGATGTGACAACGTAACGGTTACAACATGTTTAGCGGCAAAAAAAAAAAAAGAATCTGACGTCACTGTGCTTCAATATGGTCCAAAATTTCCACTGTAGCACCTCAATTTTTGCTTGAGTTTTCCCACGTGCGGCTGTAAAAAACACTGTAATCACTGTTAAAAATGCCCCCAAAATTAATGAAGACCATTGGAATCAGCACAAAATTCACATGACACCTACTTTCTAGTTTCTTCTTTTAAGCAAGGCGGTTTGTATTTAAACTAATGTGTCTTTGAATGGGCTGGAAGGAACATGACATTAGGTCCTTGAAAAGCACTTTCTTTCATGGCCTAGCAAAAAGGCATTGGAATAATTTGATAAAGTTTTTCATCCAGTATATCTCTGAGCTAGGTTCTGGGTGAATTAAATTGAACAAAAACCATCAGACACTCAAATATACAGTCATTAAAAACCATTAAAACCTTTCAGCCACCTGGGGGCGCGATTAAATGCTAATAAATATACTGATGTAATAATGCATTACATGCGGCAGACGAAAAAGGGGAAAAAAAACCCCTTCAGAATTAAGAAGTGGCAGTTAAACTAAACTGTTAAATTCTCTATAAGCGATCTTTTTCCACCTGCGGCTTCTAGAGTTAAACTGATTTATATCTTTATGATGGTTATACTTGTATATATATTAATATGGTATCATATTCTTTGGAAGCACTGCTATGGCTCGAGCGCGTGGGATGGTCAGACCTCAAGATTGTGTCAATATTGTTTTGATAACTATGATGCTGTCGGACAGATGGCCAAAGCAATAGTGTTTCGCCATACGTGACAACCGCGCTACTGATATCTGTCTGCAAAATCACCCTGTGTTTAACATTTATACACTCGCGTGTTTTGTTACTCCGCCAAGAGGGTCTCCGTGACCGAAGGCCTTAGGGCGCCAGGGCCACGTTAAGACCCCATGGCTGTCACCAGTGCGATCGCTGTGGGTTCAAGTCCCCCCCCCCATCGCATGTTGGCTTCCTCTCCGGGCGTAGGTGGGAAGGCCCGCCAACCGGGCATCCATCCTCCCACCATAATGCTGGCCGCCGTAGTGTAAGTGAAATATTCTTGAGTACGGCGTAAAGCACCAATCAAATAAATAAATAAATAAACTAATAAATAAATGCTACTCTGTGGAAGATATATGACAGACCATTTCCCAAATCATTTCTGTGTAACTTTCCTCGTTAATCACCTCGTCACCTCATATGGCTCTATACCCAAATTCCTGTAATTCCTAATTCCTGGGACGTTATAGCAGTGCTAAAAGTAAAAATTCCCAAATCTCTGTCAGAAATTTAGGAAAAGTAAAGATCTGGATATTTTGTTCATTAGATGAACTAACCATCTGCCAATAAAGAAACTGTGCATTGCTTCTATAATTACAACTGTAATGGCTAAAAGGGTGCAAACGAAACGTCCAAAAAGTTAGAAGACTTAGGGTAACCAGGAATTAGGGGAAAAAAAGCTAGCAACTGTACAGAAGGCACTACTCCGAGAATGAAAAACCTTGAAAATTAAGATGGTTTAAAGCCCAGCTAGATGCACTAAATCCCCAGCTACAGTAAGGGGCCGTTAGCTCCTTGATGTGCACCGACCAAGAAACAGTATACAATATGCAGTATGCAGTATTACAAGATTAACCAAACCATGCTTTTGAGTCCTATTCGTCAATGGTGAATAACTAGTTAATAAAAACCCCAGATCTGGATCACTGCCAACATGTAACGGACTGGTGCCCAACAAAATGTCATGTTTAGACAGGTAACAAAATTAACGACAGTGATAACCGTTGGATAACACTGAAACGAAATGAGGGATAACACTGACGGTACTTACATAGTATTACGTTAAATAATATTCAGATGGCACCCAATTGCCTTATGTGTATATTTAAAGCAAAGTGAGACATAACTTTCACAGTTACTTTCAGGAATAATTAGTTGTGAATGCTCTTTTATCTGTATCCATTAATTGATCTTGTTTAATTTCTTAAGGCAGAAATATCTTATACACTGGCCCACCGAAGGCCTATATCGGCCTGTTTCGTTTGATGTGGCCAAACGTTAGTGACTTCGTCGAATATAATGCATAGGAACTACTCCGGCTTTGTTTAAGTTGATTTCAGGTCAAATGTTTGCTCGTTTGAGCTAGATAGCCTGTTAAGTTTGTTCCAGGCTTTCAAAACGCAAGCAGTATGGACAAATCATATCACTTTACTTAGCAAGTTTGCTTTGTATTGCTTGTTGTTAAAACTAATCACAGACTTCAATTTTTTCTAAATGCTCTGCTTGGAAATAGTCTTAGGTCATTATAAGTTGGGTTTACCATGTTGGGGCGTCTTATTTATTTCGTCTAATTTCACACTAATTCTCCATAATACTGGCAGCACATTTCTTTTTCTTTGGTCTTGACAACGTAACTATATTCCCCATGACATACCACTGATTTACCAAGAGAGCTAATTGGGAAATACTAATGAAATTTTGACAAGGATTTCATAATATATATGCAAAAGCTTCGTAAAACCCTAGGGGGATGCAAAAAACGGATTTAGCCTGTGGGCATCATTTGTCGTCATTGTTCATAAGCACCTACTTAGGGATGAGTTCATCCTAATTTTCGGGTACCCAGACCTTGCCAGAACTGTCTGTTCTACTTGCTGACGCATAGTACTCCGTCTCTCCACTCTTTAATTCTCCATCTGGTATTTGTCAGTACTGTGCAGGTTTTTAGTCGGTTACGTAAAAGCGAGCTTGTTAGCCCAGTGGCGAAAACTTCGCTTCGATCACTCCCCCATGCAAGTCGACATCTTAACCTGGGCCAATCCATCCTCGAAAAAAAAAAAGAAAGAAAAAACCCCAACCTTAATCAGACTAACGAGTTGTAAACACAGGGTGTGTCTGCGGGACAGTTAATTTTGAGTCACATCCTCCATTGTACAAACTCAGCAAGGCCAGCAATGAAGTTTAATTGTGGCTGAACTGTGCTTTACCCATGTATTGAGCAGGGCCTAACTGACACTATAAACCAATATAGGCCCCCTTTACCGCCATGTTACTCTCATGGCTTTGCAGAAAACATTTCAACGGAAAAAGGAAGAAAAGAGAATGACAGAAACTTAATGTTTCTTGTTTGTCTCTGAAGTCGTGTGTAGGCCTGCCCCCCCACCTCCCCAGACTGTTGAAGGCCTACATCAGTACCCTGTTTCAGTAGACCATCTGTGACGCATGTCGAATTTCCCATCCGTCAATGAAGGATAAATTTCTTCGAGAGGGCCTGCCTTACTGACCATTTGCCAGTGATTAGTTTGAACCTAAAGCATGGATAAGATCAATGTTGTAGGTCTACGGTTAGCTATAACTTAGATGTTTAACATTTTGAATGGCGTAATTTTTGCCAGCACTATATATATACACTTTAAATATTATCCATTAAGTGTGCGTGTCTGTACCAAAGGCATGCATCTTGGCTGATTTCCAGTTTCAATCAGACCAAGGGTTATTCTTTCAGATGTAGGCCTAACGGTGTTATGTAAATATACATGAATAGAGTTCTGCCCAAACGCTTTCGTCAGCATTGCTTTGCTTTTGGTTTTGGTTGCAGGAACTGCCACATTCTCAGTAGAAATGGCGAATATTAGATCCTTAAGTGGAATATCGCAGGTGCTGAATTGTACGCCTACGCTTCGCTCAAATACAAATATGTGAAACCAACAGGCATGAAGCCCAGATACAGGGCGATAAAACTTTAAATAGCACAACAATAAATGACAGTAGATCTCTATAAACCATGATACGATTTGTGCAGGACAGAGATAATTAAAGAAATGTGTACATGGACACAGATAGGTGCAAATCAGAAATACCATTCTAATATTGGAAAATGAAAAAAAAAGAAAAGAAAAAAAAACCGAAGGCATCACGAGTCTTAGCTTAAGCAGATGCTACATTTGTGGAAAGCTTTTATAAGTGTCCATTTTGTCACAATGTTTGTGCAATTATCGAATAAATTGATAGAGACATATGCTATAGGCCTACAGTTCAGGTTTCCTCGACTGCCTATGTCAGTGTTTCAGAAACTACAATTTTCGGCTCCGTCCTCATTATTGACAGGCGCTACTTGTATACAATTATCATTTTTCATTAAATTATAGGCAGTTACAGTTACTTCGATTAATGAGAAATGAATCAGTACAAAAATATTCAATTTCGATACCTTAAAAGACTGGTCTGAAATTAAAAATATTCATGTTCGAGTGTAAGAAAAACTCAATTTCCTCCTGAGCTTAGAGGTCGGTGCGTGGATTAATGACTTCTATGAACCCCTGTTGATGCGGAGTAAGACTACAAATTAGCTACTTTAAAGCAAGATTCGGGCTGAAGTTTGCACCTGTAAATCAACCTTTATACAAAGATCAACCTTCCAACATATTTTACGATTTACCTGTATCTTCTGGATGTACTTTGTGTATTATACTGTGGAAGTCGGGTGCGTGGGAGGGGTAGGGGTGGGGTGAAACAATTAAAGTGCTCTACATACTGTGTACTCGAGGCTTACGTCAGAGAAGACTTCAACTTCCGTTGGAATGCTTCAGTATGAATTCCTCGAGTCTCGTGTCTCCCCGTAGGCGTATTGTTATCTATTCTGGGTACTGATAATACCAGCATATTTCTTATTAAATATATCGCAGTTATCATAGCACCTTTTGGGTCAGGCAGTATGACTTTATCTTCTATATTCACATCACTGCAGGTTATCCCCGAAGACTAATTATTCACGCACCTTGCCCCGTAACCAGTGATGACGGTAAATAATTAACGCAAAAAGATAGAGAGCGTGAGCATGATAACGGGCGACTCCGGCGCAATTTCAACCAATCCACAACCGTCGTTGGGTTTGATGCGGGAACCGACGCCAAATTTAATATGAGCACATATATCGATCCCACAATGCTCGGCTTCACCCAGCTCGAACCAATAGCTGCTCAGTAAAGTTTGTTAACTATACTCTCTCTGCCCATTCCCCAATCACCCACGATAGGCCAGTATTAAGTGATTATGTACCCTATACGGTACCTTCATGTTGTCTGACACGACATGCACATAGCATGATTTACGCTAGTCGGCGGCTTGTTGCCATTTGGCATTTTGGTTATAGCGCTGGCCAAACAATTAAACACAATTGATATGAAGGCATGTTGAATGCATAATTGAAGGGCAGATGACAGATAAAAATGCACGGCTGACAAGTTTGAATTATAGATGTTCGTTGGATTACGCAATTGCCCACTTTCGGTTTATTTAGAACAAATTCACTTTGCAGTCATACTTTCAGTGTAGCTCAAATACATCCTATATCCAGACCGAAGGGGTTTATTTGTTATTTATTTGATTGTTATTTCACGCCGTATTAGGGGAGGGGATAGGGGAAAAAACAGACAGCTACTAGATGGATTGGGCGTGGAATAAGCGAATGCACGCATGAGTGACAGACTGCATTTATTCACAGCACTTGATGAATTACGAGCTGTGACCCAAGGCACCAGTTTGTTGCTCCTGAATATCCAGTTAACTTGATGACATGAGAATGTCAGGGTCACATCTGGAATCATACGTAAGCACAAGTTTAAATTATGACAAACAGAAAGACAAATCTCTCACAGGAATCGGTGACAAGAGGGTAAGAGCAAACTCTGATAGCAAGTAACGGGCAAGGTTTGGATTGCTCCTGTGAAGGAAGGCTGTGAGCATTAAAAATTAAATGAATTAAATAGGAAGGTGATTAAACAAAGAAAACACAAAGATTTATTTATGTATATATTTATTTGATTGGTGTTTTACACCGCAGTCAAGAATATTTCACTTGTATGACCGCGGCCAGCCTTATGGTAAGGAGAAACGGAGCAGAGCACGGCGGATACCGAAAGCACAAAGGTGCGCTATTTGTCTTTTAAAAGACCACTATACACTGCCCAGTGTTTTTTTTTTGTTTTTATTTCTTAAGTGTTTTAAATGATTTAATATTTTCCCGCAGTATTCAAGAATTTGCTTACTTGTACAACGGCAGATCGGTTTGTAGAGAGAGAAAACGACATTGCCCATCATCAAGTACCTGACAAACCTCTGTACTTAAAGTCGCAGCCGCCTGGCTTGGAAGCTCTGACCTTACAGGTCAAGCTAGGAATATAGTGTTCACTCTGGTCTCTGGATAAAAAAACAACAAGGCTTCAAATTATGGTTTTAAGGTAAACGAAGAACGCTATACTAAACATGAAACAAAAAAAAAATAATAATAAAAAAGAGCAAAATCATTTTATGTGGGATGCTTTATATTTCTTGATAACTCCTCTCATTTATGGATATTTTCCGTCACTGATCGAAAATTTTCATCAACGCCATGCAGACCAGCTTAGCGCCTTTCATCCACCCCTTCTCCACAAAGAGTTGCTTTAAAAGTTATCTCGTTTGCGTGACCACTGGGCCTTAGGAAAAACTGCACTTTGATGCCTTCTTCTTCCAAGAAGAAAGACTTTTTGGTACTTTTACATGTCCTTAACTGCATATTAAGATATAAAAACGAAACCTTTGATATATCCTTTAAAATCGTATGATTCTTTAAATCGTTCGAGACGCAGGTCTCCATCTTTCAACAGAAGTCGAATTTCAATCAATATTTACGTAATTTTACAAACATTTAAATAGTCTATCCATCACTACACCTTCCTTACCTGATAGATACACTCCTATTCTGACCAATTTATCCAGCATATACATGATTACTGTAACTAAATTATTATTATCCATCATAACGGTGACTGACCGTTATGACTACCACCCACCAGGCACCAGAATAAACGTATGAATATTTATAAGTCTCTCGAATCCAACTCATGTTAGTACTACTAGACACTTGGCCAATCAACTATCGTAAATGATGATTAGGAGAGACCGTGACTGGTGTATAACCCCCACTCCCTGCACTGTTCCTAAGTAAATATGTATATAACATACATTGCGGGAGTGCCAGAGCGAAGGGGTAGTTGACACCAATCAGAGAGTCCGTCTTGAGTGTGCAAGGCAGAAATCAGATCATAAGATGACGCTACATCGATTTAAAAACAAAGTAGGATGTGCTGGATATTTCACCGCATGGCCTAGTCCGCGAGTAGGCCGAACTCGTCGTAGTATTGGAGGAGGTCAATGGACCTTCTGTCACGAAACGGAGAAAACCCTTGACATTGTGAAGCGTCAGGATCAGGAAACTGTCTTAGTCTTTAGGTCAGATTTAGTTTTAACTTGAAAACAGTTTACTGTGCAAAAATTGTGACTCGCCTGAAGAATTTTTTATTTAAATACTAAAAAAACCTTTACCTTCATTTCAAGAAATAAAACTTTGCGTTAAAGTTCAAATCGAAGTTCAGAAATAATACTTGTAGCCTACTTGTCGTTTATTGGCTTAAACGCACGAGGGTGCTTGTTCTTCATTGGCATAAACGTACGAGTGTGCTTATCCTTCATTGGCTTAAACGTACGAGAGTGCTTGTCCTTTGTCCTTCTTGTCCCTGGTTTGGACGTACATGGGTGCTTGTCCTCCAATGCTTTGAATGTAAAAGGGTGCTTGTACTGCATTGGTTTGAACGTACGAGGGGGTGATTGTCCTAAAATGGTTTGAAGATATGATGATGCCTCTCCTTCATTGGTGTGAACGTACGAAGATCGTTGTCCTTTAATTGCTTGAACGTACAACGGTCCTTGTCTTTCAGTGGTTTGAACGTACGGGGGTGCTTATCCTTCAATACCCTGAACGTCCGAGAGTCTAGCTTTCATGAAACCGTGGATCGAAAAGAACTGAGTGGCTCCCACATATTGCTAAATGGGGCGTCCATGTAACAGGTCTTGCGCCTTTCCAACAAAAGGAGCAGTTTCTTGGTGTAGTGCTGTCGGCTTAAAATGGGATACTCTTGCATAGCCATACCTAAAACAAGAGAAATTTAATTAAGCAATATACATTTATATGTAGATCTTTAGAGCATAAATAGAGGGCATAAATACTTTACTAATACAGAGACAAGAGAGAAGAAGGAAATTATTCGTATATGTAGAACGTGTGTATTACAGGTCGTGCAATTCATTCTGTGTTGCATTGGATCGCAATCATTACACTGAAGTGCATGTTGTCTGCCTCTGACTTCCATACAGCAAACAACGCATGGTAAATATCCCGCCATTATAATTGTATTTTCTGTCTTGATTGGTGTTTGAAATAAATCCTAATGTTTATAATTCCAAAAAAAAAAAAAAAAAAAAATTGTTACAGGCATTCTTTGACTGGTATATTTTATTGTGCTGAAGAATATTTTACTTATATGACGATACTTTTCGCTCTTTTTATATGTGAGCCTTAGATAAACCTGCTCTCATCATCGTTAGAATTGAGATAACACATAAAAGGGAACCAGGTGAGAATGGGTTCCTCACTCTATTGAGAATTTTAATAACACGGACATTAAATGTGGTAAGCATGCCGCCGCTAGGTTAAGTGATAGGCGCTCGACAAAATTTAGGACCCAGACCTCGTTGTCCTGCAATATTTCGGGAGATCCCACGAGATTCTCATTTAAAAATGGCGGCCATCTGAAATGGCTACACTCCACAATTAACGTAAATCGGTGGTATTTTTAGGTATACTTTCCTTTGCTCTTCTGGACAAATGAATTGTGTTGTGTGACCAAATGCGAATGTTGCTTCTTGGTCACGGTACCAGTTGTTTGCTTGTCTTCCTTGAGAACTCCTCCCAAACCTTCGCACTACAGTAAGCCCTTATGTTCGGACGTTAGGCCTATGGTAGTGGGTGTTTTGGTAGTGGACGTTTTGGCTAGTGGACGTTTTGACATGCATTCTATTGTTCACTTCAAGTGTCAGTCCTTGAGATTCTTCCGCCGCCTCTGTTCTCGTTGTTATGATGACAATTTAGGCAATCGGCAGCATTCGTATACGGCCTCTTACGACGTTTCTCTGGAATCGTAACACTCTAACCACTTCCGCTTGTAAGGAGGTTTGAATGTAATTCTGTGTATTTGAGGGTGTAAAGTCTCTTTTTTTTCGCTGCCAGCTGGCCATTTTTGGAGTACAGGTTCTTTTCGTGGTATTAAATCAATGGAAACTTTGGGCAGGGATGGATTTAAGGTCTTGGTGAAATTCATGGAGAGAGGGGACAAAGTTTCAGATAGCCCTGAGGCTGTGAGTCCCCAGGTTCAGATTTTGACCGACAACCTAAATTTATGTGTCTGCTTTCTCACAGGCTGGGGGAGGCATTGGCGAGCTAATTGGCCACGAAATTTTTTCGTGTGGACTACAGTACTAAACGCTAACACTCTCGCTTGAGGAAAATTAATAGGGGTTCGAGGCCTTTCGCCAAAATGACTTGCGCACTGAGGTCGGTCTGCAGATGAATTTCTATGCATCATATAAGAGAAAACTTTGCCCGTTGTTCGCGATTAGCAGGCGGTTGGTTTACCCTGTTTGTGAGTAGATAATGTTTTGTGAATGCTGGCAGAGAGCAAAATCCGTTTCTTTCGAAATCCAAGGCTCGCTTGGGCAACAGAAACAAAAACCAAGAGCACACCCCTTTAGAGATTGAAGTTCATTGTGTAATACGATGTCTCTGGGCTAATTGTGGTCTACTTTTGAATCCATCACGGACCACCTTCTATTTAACCTACCTTCAACACCAAAGAGTTTCCAGGCTTAATTACAGCTGTGAGATCCTCTCCGATTGATCTATGCAGTGTACAAGTAATCTAATGGCAAGCTAATAGATCGGCCTCTCCACTGGTGATTAGACGGCCATTATCTCTCTGTTTAGGTCGTCGATAGATACCGTTTGTCTGTAGAGGAAGGGTATTTATATCTGATTTATTCGCATGAAACGTATTTTCTTTTGAAAGCGAATAAAATTAATTTGGTGTCTGACTCCAGATTCTATGAGAGGGTATTGTCAATTAGATTTCACTCGATACGGCGTAATTCTCGCAATGAACGTCGGTTAACACGGGACAGGATTATCAAACACAATGGGACATTTATTTGACTGATGCAACGCACACACGCTAGCGTCACTGCGCCAGATCGAAAAAAATATGTATACACAAACATTGACGTTATACGACCTTCATTCTTTCAGGGAGATACTTGTGGTTATCTGTGAATTGAACATGTGGGAATCAATTCACAATGAATCAGTCATTTGTCACTGTGAATCATTTCTCTGAATCACTTCTTTGAGTATCTGTCCATCAGTTCTGCGTATGTCAATTCAAATATTCATAATTTCTCTTTGAATCATTTCACTGAGAATTAGATCTGTGTTGATTATTTCTCTGTAAAACACTTCTGTAGACATCAGGTCGTCAGTATGTTCTCTGGAGATGAATCAGTTCTCTGCAGCTCAACGTTTTACGGGCACTCTGCATATCAATATTTATCGGTGATTTGTGCAAATTAGCGGATATTCATTCGAATGTATATTTTTATATCGCGATTTACGGCCTCCATGGCCTAGTGGTCAACGTGCTGGTGTAATACAATAACCCAGGAACCTCTTGCTAATGCGTTCGCTGGGAGTTCAAGCCCAGCACTGGCTGACTTTCACTGAATGTGCAGGCAAGTGGGAAAGTCTGCCATCTACCTGTGGATGTTTTAATTCCCCCAGGCTCTACCCATTTCGTCCCACCAAATGCTAGAGTATAAGTAAAATGTTCTTCAGTATGGCGTAAAACAGCAATCAAATAAATGAAATGAAATGAGGATGAATATATGCCAGTATACAATGAGAAATCGTCACTATCGTTTGAACCGATCGGCTTTTTCACCACAGTTGACGTGTGTTCTAAGCCAGATATCCGTGATTTGTCAGCTACTTTACGTGAAGATGTCTGTCGGTTACATGCCGAGAGGCACTGGTTTTCTCTTGGATCTGTTCCGTATTTTTGGGTTACAAACCCGAAATATTCTCTCTCACAGTCTTAAACCCCAATCAAAAAAAAAAGGTAATGTAAAATCAATGCTGTTAATTTTGCTATACCAAATACCTATCACCTATGCCTGGTTGACTTGTTTTACATCTTTGAATGCGTTGTTAAGTTGAATTAATATCCTTGTACTGTTTGTGAAGTGCATCATGCAGTTGAATGGAGACACCCATAGTCCCAACCAAACAACCAAATACCTATGACAATATGACTTAAAATGTCACTAATGGCTGATCCAAATCCCCTGCCCCTCCCATCCTCAAAGGCTGGTGTCCGGTGCAAAAGTCATGACAGGTGCACCTTAGTGTTATGCATTAGCCATTGTTCCCTGTCAGTGTCTTTATCTAATCTCTCCGCCAGGGTGCGTACAAACTGACTTGTGGACCAATGAAATCGCGGGGCGCCGACCATGTTGACTTTCTGGGAATCATTTCCGGATATATTTAATATGAAGTTTGTTATTCCGGATCATGCGCGCGTGCTGTCTGTATCGTGATTCACCTGGCTCATAATGTTTACTCGTGCAGATTTAGTCTGTCAGTCACGAATCAGACGCTAAGCTCCGGGACGATCTCCACACCACCGTGAGAGATAATAAAATGTGCAACATCTCAGGGAGATTGTTCAATCCCCTCGCCATGCTGTGTCTACGTGCCTGTTCCAGGTGTACATCGAAAATACACACCTGTGCATCTGTCAATTACCTACACGTGTTGTGTGAACACACGGGGTAACCGTGTGTGTGAATGAGTGACTGAGTGATTGTTTTCTTTTAATCAGCAGATCAGAGGTTTGTGTGTATTTAAGAAACAGCTTACGTTGGAGAAAATTTTAGCTGTTAGCAGCAGCACAAGCTTACAGTGCAAAATGCATTTCAAATATGCACCTGGCAATCACGTGCAAAGAAAGACCCCCCCCCCCCCCGCTCGCCCAGCGACGACTTTTGTCCTAGCTGATAAATGGTAATATATATCGGGTGAAATCCGAAGTAACGTCCTACACACCCCCTAGCACTATGCATAGCTTAAGCAGAATTACGAAACAGAAATGCAGTGATGTTAAATGCCATTTACTACCTTGAGACCAGAGCAGGGACGACAATATGATAGGTGATTCACATATAGTCACAGGTAGTCGGTGAGGTTGGCCTCGTGAGTTTACCTCACTTAGGGCCTCATTCTAACTGTTCCTGTAAATCCTTACTTAGTAGCAACTTACATGTCCCCTAGCCCCTTGGTCGCAAACGAATTAGCTGTAGAAAAATGCAGTGCTGTTAACTGCAATTTATTTTACGTCACTCGCCCAGAATTTTTCAAATTTCCTTCCGTTTTGTACTACTTCTCTTTGTAGCTAAAAACAATCTTCCAGTGTCTCTGAAAATGGGCGGCATTTAAAAAGTTATCTAATTAGTTAATATTTGTGTATTTACAGCGTTAAGCAGGTATACTATACAAAAGACTACAATATAACTAGTAAACCCAGATCAGTTCACGCTTTGTAATAGTTGGCAAATGCAGGTCAGACATAACCGGTGAAATCCGACCTCGGTCATTAACCCCATTGTCAGTTTATACGGTATGTTGCGACTGACGTCAAATCGAGCAGTGCGATATAGCTGAACCCATGTAGTGTTCTGATCTTGACAGATTTTGATAAAAGTCCTCTTTCATCCATCACGATTCAGATCATCTGAAGTCCTCCACTCGATCTCGCGTGACACACTGTGTCGACAATTCTTGATCAGTTTCTTTCGCTAATGGCACGTGTATACAGACTCTCCTTGATGCAATATACCTTTACAACAAACTCCAGTATTCTGAGCATTTCTTAAATACCAATGAGTTGGTAACTTCCAGGTAGTGAGGTATTTAAGTTATGTTAGGTATGTTATCTGCCCTTGGCACGTGGGCGTTAATGGGCAATAACTAAGCGTCCAGAACGATGGTCGTATATAGGTAAACGATGGTGGGGAGTTAGAAAGCTATTACAACAATTAAGAATCGTTTCCAAAACAGCCCAAAACGCCAGTTACCAAATATATAATATAAAACAATTAATGGGGTAAATGGTATAGACCCTTGTTAACATGTATGAGATAAACAGCTATCAGTTTTCCGTGATTTAACAGGCATGATATGCAATACAAGTACAAATTTCAATGTCATACGGGGGCTTCAGCGGCTCAGCGCGCTATCGCAGCGCAGTGACCCAGAAGCCTCCCACCAATGCGGTCGCTGTGAGTTCAAGTCCAACTCACGATGGCTGGCTCTCCGGCCGTACGTGGGAAGGTCTCACAGCAACCTGCGGACGGTCGTGGCTTTCCCCCGGGCTCTGCCTTGTTTTCCTCCCACCAAAATGCTGACCGCGGTCGTATAAGTGAAATATTCTTGAATACGGTGTAAAACACCAATCAAATAAATAAATAAAATAAGACCACTCTAGTATATTGCATTTAACCTCATTGCATTTTTTACCAAATTTTGCTTTGTGGTCGTGGGTTTCCCCCGGGGTCTGCCTGGCTTCCGCCCATCATTACGCTGGCCGCCGCCGTATAAGTGAAGTATTCTTTGAGTACGGCGGAAAACATCAATGAAATAAATAAATAAATAGATAAGTAAATAAATAAATAAATACATAAATGTCATATGTTCCGAAAATAATTTCCAGGTGGAATACTAATATATATCACTATCTTAATAGTGCTTTGACTGTATCTGGTAATGAAAATATCGGGCTTAATAAACGTGAAATGCTTATAAAGCCCCTAACCCGCGGTTAAGCGGAATGGGAGGCTCTACATGACGGGCCACACAAACTTGTCCAAATTGCACGGAAACACATCGTTTCCTGCTGTGCTTTCTGAGCACATATATACCTCGATAGGTGAGGTAATCAAAAAAATAACAAACAGCACGTATAGCTTTTGACAGCTTTGTTCAAGACGGGAAGAGGTTTTAGGAGTTTACCACTGCACGCATCTATGACACAAACCGGCAGACATGCCAAACGCTCTCTCGACGGTTGCCAACCAAAGTGCTCTACCTACTGTAGAATTTAAAACGCCGATTCAAATCAGCATATTTTAGACCATCAGCACCTAAGAAATGCTATAAGGCGTTACATGTAGGCAAGCCACATGCAAGACTCTTTGGTATATTATGCTATCCAAATGTAGGTAATATTAACAGTTTCAGAAGACTCACAAGTCTGTAGTCTGGTAACCATCGTATGAGTAAATATTCTTGTCCGCAAGAACAACCAGGTGCTAAACAAAGTCACAAGCAGTGAAAAATTTAAAGGGCCTTGAAACTGACTATATTTCAGCTAAAATTATGATGACAAGACTGACACCATATAGTTCTTTGTCAAGTCTCTGCCCGTAAATGTAAGTTAGTTTATGTTTTCAGTATCACCACATGTGCTGACGTCACATGTACAGGCCTATGCCCGGAACGGGACTTTACCAAGTGGTATATGCTCTTCGTTTTCAATCGCTGATGGGATACAAAAGGTCTCGGTGAAATCCTGGGTTTGAACAGGGAATTTGCCGATTCCGTCTTGAGTACGGCGTTAAAAGGCAATCAGTCGTTCCATCATAAATCTGCTTTTAATTCTTGGTCGAAAATAAATTCATGACAAGAGTCCCATTGAAACAATATATACGCCTTCTGCTAGTTATAATTTTCATCAGATATATAATGTTTATTGGCATTCCCGAAGCCGATTCAGTGATCATCTGTGATGCCCTGTCCTGAATGTATGAAGCCATACATGTATACAGGCATACAACTGATACGCCCTATTCACCGAGCGAGTGTGGTCAAAATCTTTTAATAGTTAATCCCTCACAAGGCCCACTTTAAACGACATGATAAATTCTTAGGTTGCAAAGTTCTGGAAGGGACGCGAAGAACATCTAAATGTACAGCTCGCCACGTTATGGCTGAGATAAGCCATAATCATTCACTCATTTATTCCAAATATCAGGTACTGGGAAATATGCTCAGAGTCGATTTCTTCCACGATCATCTGGTTGGCAGGGGAAGGTAGTTATAAAAAGGAAGATATGAAGAAATGGTGTATGCACGGAGTGCTCCAAAACGAACAAACCATCCAGACCTTTTTACGATAGCAATGTAATCGAACATGATGTACAGAAGGAATGCTCGATGAGACATGCTGAGTTGTTCGTTCCTTGTTTCTGGTTTAACCTCTGTTAGTACCGACAGGGCAATCATCAGCATGTTCCATTTATGTTTAGTAAGGCCCCACTGAAAGATCATGCGACGTAAATGAGTCCTAAGAAACCCTGTCTACTCAGGCAAGTATTTCACAAGCCTCCCGATATAAAGCCGTTGTGTAACCGATTGTTTGGTATAATTCCACGAAAGCTATTTCTGCAAGGGATTACAAGGCGAAATGTAAAATACCATTTTAGAGCTTACTTTTGTATCGCTGTATATTGCTTGCTATTTCGATCGTCTCATAAATATGATCTTGTCAAAATTTCAACTTCCGACACCGAAACGAAATTTGAAATTTTGAATCGGCCCCGGGGTCCTGCAGCTGTGTTAGATTTAAACGAGACTTACTGTTATTCTTGAACTTATGTTCGAGCTTAAAGGCTACTTTTCATTTTGGTCAGGAAAGTCCAATACAAAGTTAAGCAATAAAATAAAAAGCCCTTAAACGAGTTAAAATTTTAGAACAGTAAATTGTTTTAAAGTTAAGACCGAGTGTGAACTAAGTCTAAGACAGCTTCGTTATCATGGCGTCAGTATTGTTAAAGAAGCGCCAAGATTATACTAAACCTACTGGAAACTCCAGCAAAGTGTGTAGTCACACAATGGTAGCTTGGACTGACGCCATTTTGCGACCAGATACCGAGAACGGAGAAGAATAACGAAAGACAGTATAAGGAGTGGTTGCCATGCCAAATGAGCTGGGAAGAGACGATCGATTGTACAAACCAAAGTATACACTGCCCAGACAAAAACGTCAGAGGACGGCAGAAAAACGGGCCATAAATATACGTCATGTTTTGTACGAACTGGCGGCTTGCCACGGTTGCACTTGCTTTACGTCTTTAACAGGCTATAGCGTGGCCTCGCTATCAATCAATTAGACATGGGACCGAAAATAAACTGCGGGGGAGAGGCATTGATTGACGAAAACAAGTGTAATCTAACGATGCTGACGAAGTGTAAAGAAGAAATCCGACATGTAAGAATTAAGCTCTCTGTGTAACTCCCAGCGATTATGCAGCTGTAATTGTCTAAGTGGCTATCTGTCGAGAAATTGGTCAGGTCCACGTGAACCAAGCTTCGGTGGATTTCACCATTCACTGTAGTCTGTCAAGATTCTGCTGGTGGACTAGTATTCTCGGAGGTATGCTTTGTCTTTGTGTAACTGTTGGTTAAATGTGATCGCAAATCATGATTTTGAGTACTTCTAGACAAATGAACATGATTGCATATTTATTTTTAGCTAATTTGGCTTACGTCGTGGTGCTGGGAGGGGGGGGGGGTGTAAGTTGCTACACTCCACGGATTTACCAGAACAGTTACAATAAAAACTTTATTATCGTAAACTGACAAAAGGCCGGATTTCTCCTATTCCTTGTACCCTTTTGCCAACTGCCTAACCATTGTCGCTGCTATGGTTATACTTTCAATTCTCTAGACTTATCTATGTGTAGGGAAGTTTATGGGACTAATTTATACAATTTATACAAGTTGCGATAGTTTCAGGTAAAAAAATAAACAATGAAATCATCAAGTAAGTGAATAAGCACCAAAGATGAGAGTTCCCTAATGCATGTAGTTTTTGGGACGGATCTTAGTACTGAGGAAAACGAAAGTTATATTTCCGTCTCAGTCTTTCTCGGAAAAGTAAAATATGCATGTGCTGTTCATCAGATGGACAGACCATGTGACCGAAAAAAAAAACACCACAAACAACAACAACAAGAAATTGTGTATTCCTGTCACAGTTACACGTATATTGGCTAAAATTGCAGACCAGCTTTCCAAAAAATTAGAATCATTATGTTGCGTCGTTACAAAAGGGCGTGCCAGCCGGTCTAAATTTATGAAGCTACAGGGTTACAAAGTTTCTGCAATAAATTCACATGTATTACATGTCAGTGCTGTTAGGTAACTGGGAAACATGCCATGTCAGTGCTGTTTGGTAACTGGGAAACACACCATGTCAGTGCTGTTTGGTAACTGGGAAACATACCATGTCAGTGCTGTTAGGTAACTGGGAAACATGCCATGTCAGTGCTGTTTGGTAACTGGGAAACATGCCATGTCAGTGCTGTTAGGTAACTGGGAAACATGCCATGTCATTGCTGTTTGGTAACTGGGAAACATGCCATGTCAGTGCTGTTAGGTAACTGGGAAACATGCCATGTCAGCTGTTTGGTAACTGGGAAACATGCCATGTCAGTGCTGTTAGGTAACTGGGAAACATGCCATGTCAGTGCTGTTAGGTAACTGGGAAACATGCCATGTCATTGCTGTTTGGTAACTGGGAAACATGCCATGTCAGTGCTGTTAGGTAACTGGGAAACATGCCATGTCATTGCTGTTTGGTAACTGGGAAACATGCCATGTCAGTGCTGTTAGGTAACTGGGAAACATGCCATGTCAGCTGTTTGGTAACTGGGAAACATGCCATGTCAGTGCTGTTAGGTAACTGGGAAACATGCCATGTCAGTACTGTTAGGTAACTGGGAAACATGCCATGTCATTGCTGTTTGGTAACTGGGAAACATGCCATGTCATTGCTGTTTGGTAACTGGGAAACATGCCATGTCAGTGCTGTTTGGTAACTGGGAAACATGCCATGTCAGTGTTACGCAGGCGTCAGGTTATCTGCAGCACTTACGGGTGTCAGAAGCAGTGATTGGATAATATTTTGTAGCACACGTACTCTCTAAAGGGGTTTGTGATATGTTCCCATGTGTAAAGATTTTAAATTCACACGTGACATACCTGAAAGTAGAACATGTTGACATAATCCTTTCCGACACAGCATATTTCAAAAACACACATGGCGGGGTTTGCTTGCTAGATTTTAAAAAGCCTTAGCCTTGGTTGATATTCGGCTTGTACATCTACCAGATTGATACATGTGGCTCCTCTGGTCTACATTGTTATAAAATGTTCGCTAAATGTTTAAGGGGAAAAGGTCTGGTAGTAAGCTACCAGGTGTTTTCACTGTAAAATAACGGTCATAATGGCCGTGATATCATCGAGTGAAATAATATGTGAACGCCACACAAATCATGCGTTTCTCCTATTATGGGTGTTTCACCACTAAAGCGACGGTAGTGGTAAAACCCTTGTACAAATACCGGAGGTATTTTCTCTAACATTGTATAAGCTATTGAAGGATAATGCAGTAACTGATTCGCTTGTTGCCCTTATATGCTGTGACTATAAAACCACGGGTCATGATAATGCAGTAACTGATTCGCTTGTTGCCCCTATATGCTGTGACTATAAAGCCATGGATCATGTCATGTCAGGTGCATGAAGTATGATGTTGTATATGTGATTGGAAAATATAAATATGACGACCACAAGATCATTGTTCTAAGTAAGGACTTTGTAGGGTTTTGCAATAGTCATTCATTCATTCATTCATTCATCCATCCATCCTATTTCAAATAAGTACACACAGTCGCGATATATGTAAGACAGCGTGTTCTGTGGTTAAATAATTATTTTTAATTGCCTAGACCATGCAAAAAGTATTAAGTACAAAGTCGTCAACATTGCAAGCCACTAGCCACTGTAGCACGACTTCAGAAAACCCACAGCATTCTACGACCATTTCATTGGCTAGATACCAGTGGTCATCTGATCAGGGTGTGGAATCAGAGGAATGGGGATGGTTATTCAAAAGTATGTCAAAAGTCTTTCGGACTTCTAAATCTTAGAACATTAATTCATTGATCTGTACAAAAAGGGTTGGTTATTGAAAAGTAAATCAAAAGCGTATGACTTGTGGGATATAGGGACGCTACAAGGAAGCCCAAAGCGTATGACTTGTGGGATATAGGGACGCTACAAGGAAGCCCAAAGCGTATGACTTGTGGGATATAGGGACGCTACAAGGAAGCCCAAAGCGTATGACTTGTGGGATATAGGGACGCTACAAGGAAGCCCAAAGAGAACCACCGGTTTCTTACCACATATCTACGCGGTCGAGAATTCCAGCATGCGCGTTAACACGCCCACCCCCATGAATGAAGCTATTAGTTCCTACTTCGACCCGATCGTGAATGGCGGAGTGCGCTCTTCGGCTCTTTTTTTTTTTTTTTTTTGCACAGCGTGAGTATTACAGCAAATGTGCTCACCTTCAGTTATGGAGAATTGCAAAGGCCACCCTTTGTTCTTATGCTAACCGAGTTGGAAACTACCAGTGAAACAAGTGTTTCTTTCTGAGCGCGGCCCGCCACGAACGCCATGATCGGTCATTAAGGGACATTGAGCCTATTGACACAGAGACAAAAGAGCTCTAGCCAGTAAAGGCATATAAAAATTCACTGACACGATTATCAATACCTTTGCTGACATATTCAAATAAGGGACCATCTAAAAATACCGATCTTCCCGGAAAAAAAGGGTCACTTTGGAGGTAATGCAGTTCTGGCAGGTGGATTGATGTCATGAAAGTCTCCCAGAACGAGGTAACGTTTTCTTGATTCTTGACCCGCGCCATACTTTTACAGGGATGCGTGGCCTAAAATTATCAAACACCTGCTAAACACTTTACACCAGGGAAATTAAACCAACTTGCTTAGATTTCCCTGGAAAATCACCAGATATCGCCACTCTGTGTGCAGTGATTAACCAGCCCTGGATACGTCTTTAAATTTGTCAACATCACCTGGCCATACGGGTTACCTTTAATAGCGGCTTATTTGGTTAGAACAGAAACTCATGCATCTGTCGTCAGCCTTAACAGTCATCCTGGGTCAAAAATCGCAGAATCATTTCAATTCCAAAACATCGTCGACACAAACCATTAACTAGTTAGCATTTAAAGCATGAAACTGGGGCGGATTCGTGGAAAGAAAAGAAGACTAGAAACATCGCAGAATCATTTTCCAAAACTTCGTGAACACAAACCATCAGTGAGAAAGCATATATAATGTCAAACTGGGGCGGATTCATACAAAGAGGAGAAGACTACAGAAATGGCAGAATCATTTTCCAAAACATCGTGAACACAAACCATCGATTAGAAGCAGATAAAGTGGGGAACTGGGGCGGATTCGTGGAAAGAGAAGAAGACTACAGAAATGGCAGAATCATTTTCCAAAACATCGTGAACACAAACCATCGATTAGAAGCAGATAAAGTGGGGAACTGGGGCGGATTCGTGGAAAGAGAAGAAGACTACAGAAATCGCAGAATCATTTTCCAAAACATCGTGAACACAAACCATCGATTAGAAGCAGATAAAGTGGGGAACTAGGGCGGATTCGTGGAAAGAGAAGAAGACTACAGAAATCTCAGATGTCTGGGCCATAGTGTCTAAACGTGGGGCCAGGCTCCTTTGCTAAACATTATAGAAAGAAAGCAAGGGCCTGTAATTAAGTAAAACTGCCTAAGTGTAAAAGAGCTATGTATTACGCCGCGTTTTAAAGTATAGTTTTTCACCACAGCTTCCAAATACTGCTAATATTTCCCCGCCAGGCGAGGAAGCTCCAATTGAGACCCGCCATGATACCACACAGCTTCGTTTTGGATAGGCAAGGAGAGCTGCAGTTCTGTTTCTAGGGAAGCCGTTTTCCTCATTCAGCTTTCTGGCACGGTCCGGTGATTACTGGCCAGACGCGCAAGTATTTGCGCAGCGCGCATGCCTTGATAGAATCTTCATCATGTACTGATCAAAAGTGATAAAAATGCCTCAAAACAAATGTGTAGACGTCAAAGACTTCTTGAGGAGGTTTGTTCCCAGAGGGATATTATCTGTTACAGACAGTCTGTAATTCAGTCTACATCCATAACCTTTGACCCCTCACTGATTGGAACCGTTGACCCTGTGAATCACGAAGATCGGGGACCGCCTTCAATAAACAAAACATGAACATCGTGTTAACACAGCTATATATACACGTGTACTATGCATGCAAAGCGGACAAAGAAATTCGGAGACGGTCCCTCGCTTGTTTTAAGGAATTAGCCATTTGCAGAATCTACAGCGATAATATAGAAATTTCACGGTGGTCGAGCTAACGCGGAATGATTTATACAGGGGCACTGGCTCGCGCCAGAACAGAGACAGATCAAGCGACTTCTTGTCCGAATCCATGGTCGGAAGTAGTCGTGCCAAACAGATTAGGGTGAGCCCTTGAAACATCGGGTAATAAACGCCCAGCTCTAGATGACAGAAGGATCGATTTCAACCAACATGTTTTATAGTTGCCAAAAGCGGCCATGACAGCCTTTACCAACATCCCCCGACAATTTAGCAGAAGAAATCACTTCCGCCAAAACTGATCTGTTTGAAGACGTCGTTTGATCGTTCTTGCTTTCACCATGACAAACGCCCTCTTCCTCTCCACCCAACGATCCAATTACGCCTTTTTCGCTAAAAACAACAAGCGTTACTTTTCCCCAAATCGGGAATTGCATGCATAGAAAACCGAAGAGTAAGTGGAATTCAGTGAGACGTACACTGGATCCAGTGCAAAAGACTGTGCAGTCAAACGCTGACGGACTAAAAGAGTTAATTATCTAGCATGTTTTAGAAATATTCACGCATGTTAAGCACTATGAATATTTATTTTAAAAAATATTCCTAAAAATAAAAAAATAAATAAAACAACCGGAGCAGTTATTTGGAAAAACTCACCTCTAAGAGGACATTGTTTTTAGTAGGAATTTTTAGTCCTGAAAAAGCCACATGTAGGCCTACAAATGAATAACACGTCAGTTCTTACAGTAAATATATAAGCGAAGGGACGTTTTGGAACAAAAGTTCCCTAAGATTTCATAAACGCGCATGAACATATTTGATTTAATTTCGTCAGTAAATAACGACTTTATTTCATGCAGAGGTTAACGTCAAACTCAAGAAATCTTCACTTTTAGGGGGAATCATACAAGTTCTGCCATTGCACAGACCTTCTCGCAGATTTTGCTATCATTTTGGAATCAGGGCACATAGGACCTTGAAGTTTGGAGTACACATGCAGTAGACTTTGCAAATGTTTTGCAGCACTAATCAACAGTATCGGTGATACCCAAACGCATTTATCAGATGATCAACTTACCTTTTAGTGCTACACACTTCTTTCAGAGGCCTTCACTCCAGCAATAATATAAATGCACTACACACATTCCTCGGAACACTGTCTATACAGTGCTATCAACATATTCATACAGCATTATCTCTAACTCCGTGAAAAAATAAAAATCCAAACATCTACACTAAACGCCATTTCCAAGCACGTGCCATTTTGGTCACATGGTGCACTATGCTTACAATCTTTATCGAAGTCTAACTTGTGCACTGCGGCGTATCATATAGCTAGTGACCAGTGGTTGGCTTATAAACCAATGTTTTTCAGCACAATAATAAGCAATACTGGTTTGTAAACGGGCCATTTTGGATACATGAGCACGAATTGAAGACGGGTTACTTTCCGCCGTATTGTTGTTTTGATGTCTCGTGGAATGATATGGCTGCCAGCGAGCGTAGGTGTTAATCTTTTCGTTACTTCGAGAGTTTAGATCTGTTGCTGAGTGTAAATATTAGTAGCACTGTGTAGAGGAAGTTTGTTCAATGTTTCAAATACACTCTTACCGCTGTTGGAGCTGAAGATATGAATGGGGCTGTGTGGCCACAAAAAGTATGTTGAGAATTTTAGAATTCTGTCATCTTTTGAACTATACCGCATATTTCTGTTGCAAAACTTTCCTCATATATTAATCTTGATGACCAGCACGTTTCAAGGGCCTGGGTGACTGGGTTAAGAAATGACAGCTAAATCCGTGCGAACGCCTTCATTCTGAATAACAACGGCGAGAGTTGTATGACTGGCCCTTAAGACAGGGGTCAGCTTTATGGGCCGAATTCGGAGCAACCGGGATAAGCCATGGACATTTTACTGACGAACTTTTCCACGCGTGACTTACATAGATCTACACCATACTGGTGAAACACACGTGATCTTCAGTGAATGTTAAACACCATTTAACAATGAAAAACCTGATATAGGAAGTCTCGTTCTCGCTTCCAATTAAATGAATGAATGACCAAAAAACGTCAACATCAGCAAAAAGAAAATAGTTGGTATCTTCCGCCATAGGACATACCTGAACACCCTTTTCCGTCATCTTTGGACCAGAACGAGACATCAACGTGAGTTTTCACCTAGGTGAAAAAGGTTTCCATCTGGGTGAAAAGGTTATCATCCAGGTGGAAGCGCTTTCACCAAGGTGAAAATCGAATAAAGTTATAAGTTATAAACTTAACCAGAAATGAAAATGTCGAAAATGAGTCCACGTACGGCGAACCCCAGGAATAAATCTTCATCGCCATCGCATTTTAATGACAACATCTTCATTATGGCGCTAAACCATCAATCCGCCAAGAAAACAATCCAGTAATCCGTCCATCAATCCGTCCATCAGTCGATAACACAAACCAAAAATTAATCAATCAATCGATATTAGGGGTGGAGTAAATCTGGAGAGTAACTCCAGAGAATGAATAAATGGCTTAACGTAACATCAGCAACATTTCAGTCATATCGTGGCAACACGGCGCCCTAAAGGAAAGGACTCTAGGAAAACGCAGCAGCAGTTCTACAAGTGCATATGGTGACCAGAAAGTTTCATGAAGAAAATATGGATAGTGTTGATGTACAATTGTTGATGAGATGAACGCGCGCAGATTTGTACAGTCTGAGAAATTTTGTGCAGGAGCCATTGATTGGGTGTCTGAGTTATCGCTATTGGGACGTAACTCTGTGATACTTAAGGAACACGAAATAGATTGCCGTCAAGAGTGCTTATAATAACAGACAACAGACGCGAGCTATGAACGTCAGGAATATTGAAAATAGTCACAATGTGATTGGTCAAAAATAAGAAACCAGCTGGAACAGGGATATATAGAGGACAATGTGATGGGTCATGTGTAAGATACCAACTGAGACAAGGATATATAGGGGACAATGTGATGGGTCATTTATAAGATACCAACTGAGACAAGGATAAATAGGGGACAATGTGATGGGTCAAATATAAGATACCAACTGAGACAAGGATATATAAGGGACAATGTGATGGGTCAAATATAAGATACCAACAGACAAGGATATGTTTTATGCCGTAGGGTAGTCAAGACTATTCATAGAATAAATCAGTACAGTGTTGTTTAATAAATGATGATGCTTAATCAAGCAAGGAAGATGAGACCAATTTCCTACAGAAACCCGCGGGAAGAACTGGTTCTAAAGTTACACAGACGTCCAATCGTGAGCATAACCTTATTTATTTCTACCTTGCATTTAGAGGAACTTCTTCCGAATTCGACATTCATATCACTATGCCTCTGTTTATATCAACATATAAATTCACAGGGCATGTAATTATCTGCGTGATATCTCGGCCATCTGCGTACGATAAAGTAGCATTAATTATGAACGAAATCAGAAATCTCAGCACTATTTTCAGTCTGGATATAATGAAGATAAAAGAAGATTATATATTTATGCATTTTGACGCAAACTTTCGCCCGGGGTATAAAACGCATACCAGATAACAATGTTTCTTGAGGCTAGACCTTCCTTTGATGTATACACTTCCACATGTATTGTCTAAAACATACACTTGCATTATTATTTCTTCTGACACTGGAAACTGAGTATGTATATTATTTGTACTATTTCTTCTGACTTCAGTTAACTTATTTTTTAGTTGATTGCTGGTTATCGCCAAGCTCAAAAATATTTGAGGGATTTGTCTTTAAGGAAGCCAGGGCGGACCCGGAGGAAATCATGACGTCAATTAGGGATCAGTTAGGGACTGGAACATGCCGCCTATAAATGGTCAAGAGTCACTGGTCTCTAATGATAAATTTTATTATTATAATCTCTCCAAATACAAAAAAAAAACAAAAAAAGAAAAACAAGAACAACACCTGTCTCCATACAAGAGTAAAGTGTTCCCATTTATATTCATTAATTATTCGTGGCCTAAAACCTGCCCAGTTATCTTTCCGCTCTGGAAATCTGGCCTCTATACTATATAAATTGAAAGAACTAAGTAAATAATCCTTCAAATATACATTTCCGCGTGTAATGCAAAAATATCCAGTAATGTAGATAACGGCCCGACAGGTAAAGATAAATTTACAGCACACGAAATTCGGGAAGTTCGGAAACATTTCTTGAGCCGATGAACAATGTCACATTATATAGTTCGTTAAGGGCGGTTTATGTGTCAAAACGAACAGTTGTGTGCAACACCTGAGCTGTAACAGAAAGCCCGAATGATCTGAATCCCTGTAAAGTGCTTTATTTAATTATTTATTTATTTAATTATTTATTTATCCAATCCTTGTTTACTGCCATATTCAAGAATTCACCATATTTTAGGAAGCAACAAAACGCTGGTGTTCTAAAACCACACATGCATATGGTTGAAGCCTAACTAAAAGCTGTTCCGTAAACAAAGTCTCTAAAAATTGTTTAAAATACCTTGCCTAAGAAGTTATTACAGAAAATTGATTCTACTGGAACATTAAGCACATGTTAAATTGGTGGAATATCATGGTAAATTACGAATTTGCCTCTATAAAAAATATCAAACACAAAGTTAGGTCTAAATTTTGCTCCGGACATTGTGTGAGTATTCGCCCTTAATCTGCACAAACACCGACATTCACGAAATGGAAATGTCAAAAACGAGCGCCAGTTAACAGACTTAGAAAGATGTAAAAAGACCAAATGATATTGACATACTGTACACAAAATATCCCGAAGAAGTTTGTAGACGATAAAAACAAATCCATTATTCTAATGAGTTACCCAGCAATACCATACCATATAGTGGAGACAACCATCAAAAATAACAACGGCAACTGAACCCTAATTACTCCGGGCGTTTACACGATCGGATTTCATAATTATCTAATGAGGCAGTTACTCCCTAGAGGGGATTAACAAAAACCTGTAACAGCCATGGGTCCACGTCTCTAACGCTGCCCACATGTGATTTGGTGGCCGACGCCATTTTTCAGGAGACTTTCGCCCGACGACCGACTTAAAATAATCCCAAGGCAGATGTCCAAAATTCGTGTTTTATCCTCGTCCAGTCGCGTCATGCCTAACATTTTTGTAAATGTCAATCTTGGTAAGTTCAACCCAAACATAATATGTGGATACTGGGTTCTGCTTTGCCCGCGGCAGGAGCAAGTATAGACAATAATTACACTAGCAGGCCCTCTGCGTGCGCATTATAGCCATGAGAAGAAGTCCGTAGGCTACGTAGTGGCTTCGGCATAGTCTTCAGGGTTACATGGGCTCATTGAGCTTCCTTACACTGTTTAGGTTGTAAATTCGTTAATTTCAAACCCCAAAATATAATCCTGAAACTTCCGCTCGGTGTCATGCTATATACCAGCGCTTGATTTTTTCTTCAGTCCGTTAAAAAAGAAATAAAACAAAATAAACCTGGCATGACCTCCATTTTTTCAGCTTTTACTGCTGGAAGTGACGTCATGGCATTTTGTCACCTTGGTAACCTCTGGAGGATGTATCAAATCAAACTTCTGATAGAAACCTATATTTTAACACGGTGCGAACGAACAGTGCAGAAATTTATTGTGTATCAACAATATGTAATGTCTGTATAGGACACATGTGTAACCACAAGAACAAAGTCGAATTCGGGATGCCCTTTGAAACCTACAGACTCTGGTTGGATATAACATGTATGCTGAAGGCGAGTTCGTGGTTGGTTGTGTATTTATTTCATTTCTGTTTTAGGCCGAACTTAAGACTGTTTCACTCATACGACAGCGGCCAGCAACAGGGTGGGAGGAATCCGGACAGACCCTGGGAGGACTTCCACGGCCATCCGCAGGTTGCTAGCAGACCTTCCCACATACGGCCGAAGAAGAAGCCAGCGTGAGCTGAACTCAAGGCGACTGCATTGACGAGAGGGCCTGGATCCTGAGTTCCTGCATAATTCTTTTTAATTTATGAGCATGACAAGGGATAAATTTCCTAATATTCTTTTATGAAGAAGACAAGGGACAAGTTCTTAATTTGTCGCTTTTTAGGGGGTATATAAGACAAACAGTATGATGTGAGACAAATTTCTGATGTCAGTTTGCTGGATGTCGAGGTTGTCTTTTTTCTGAGAAGTTAATGGTTGTCTTTATTTGGAAAGCATGAGAAGTTCCTGGTTGTCCCTATGAAGACTTGGTTGTCTTTATCAAGAGGGCATGAGAAGGTCCGAGTTGTCTCTATGAGTGGGGGGGGGGAGGCATGAGAAGTTCCTGTTTGTCTTTATGAGGGAGGCATGAAAAATTCCTGGTTGTCTTTAGGTGGAAGACTTGAGACAATTTCCTGGTTGTCATTTATGAGGTATACATGGGACAAGTTCCTATGTATCTTTTATGCACCTTCACAATGTCAAGGTGAGACGTGAGATCCGGGTTGTCTGTGTGAGGAATACGTGAGACAGGCTACTGGTTGTCCTTATGAGGAAAGACAAGAAACAAGTTCCCGACTGCCTTTATGAAGAAGGCGTGAGACAAGCCTCTAGGAAGACGTGAGGGAAGTTCCTAGTTGTCTTCATTAGGAAGGCATGAGAAGTTCCTGGTTGTTTTTATGACGAAGGCATGAAGAATCCGGTTGTCTTTATGAGGAACGCATGAGAAGTTCCCGCTTGTCTTCGTGAGAAAGGTATGAGAAGTTCCTGGTTGTCTTTAGAAGGAAGACATGGGAATTTCCTGGTTGTCTTTCCCAGGACGTGGTTGTCTTTATCAGGAGAGCATGAGAAGTTCCTGATTGTCTTTAGAAGGAAGACATGAGAATTTCCTGGTTGTCTTTCCCAGGACGTGGTTGTCTTTATCAGGAGAGCATGAGAAGTTCCTGATTGTCTTTAGAAGGAAGACATGAGAATTTCCTGGTTGTCTTTCCCAGGACGTGGTTGTCTTTATCAGGAGAGCATGAGAAGATCCTGATTGTCTTTAGAAGGAAGACATGGGAATTTCCTGGTTGTCTTTCCCAGGACGTGGTTGTCTTTATGAAGAGGGCATGAGAAGTTCCTGCCTGTCTTTATTAGGAAGGCATGAGCATTTTTCGCTTTTCTTTATGAGGAGGGCTTGACAAATTCCGGGTTGTTATGAGCTAGGTAGGAGAAGTTCATGCTTGTCTTTACAGAGAAGGCATGAGAAGGTCCAAACTGCCTTTATGAGGAAAGCATGAGAAGTTCCTGGTTGTCTGCATCAGGAAGGCATGAGAATTTCTGGTTGTTTTTATGAGGAAGGCACTAAAAGTTCCTGCTTGTTTGTATTACGAAGGCATGAGGAGCTCTGGTTGTATGTATGAGTAAATATGAGAAGTTCCTGGGTGTTTCCATGAGGACGGCATGAGAAATTCTCAGTTGTCTTTATGAGGAAGGCATGAGAAGTTCCTGGTTGTCTTCATTAGGAAGGCTTGGGAAGTTCCTGCATGTCTTTATGACGAAGGCGTGAGAAGTTCCTGATTGTCTTTATGAGGAAGGCATGAAACAAGTTCTCAGTTGTCTTTATGAGGAAGGCATAAAACAAGTTCTCAGTTGTCTTTATGAGGAAGGCATGAAACAAGTTCTCAGTTGTCTTTATGAGGAAGGCGTGAGAAGTTCCTGGTTGTCTTCATTAGGAAGGCTTGGGAAGTTCCTGATTGTCTTTATGAGGTAGGCGTGAGAAGTTCCTGATTGTCTTCATTAGGAAGGCTTGGGAAGTTCCTGATTGTCTTTATGAGGAAGGCGTGAGAAGTTCCTGATTGTCTTCATTAGGAAGGCTTGGAAAGTTCCTGATTGTCTTTATGAGGAAGGCATGACACAAGTTCTCAGTTGTCTCTATGAGCAAGACGTGAGACATATTATTCCGCAACATATATAAGACAACATATATCAAGAGATGGTCCCAAATAACAACCATGCAAAAATGTTTTCAAATGCTCCTTTTCTCCTGAAAGAGAAAATCAAAATAAATATTGGAGACTATCTGCAAATAACTGTTCACGCTATTTCAACTGTTATTGGCATAGTCTTTATGTTTCCTTCTCCTTTAATAGATTGCGTGTGCTACTACGTATTCTTAGCGGAATGAGCTGCTCAAATTAATAACAGAACAGCCTTCTACATAGACAGAATTCTATAGCATCCCTCAGACAACATCCTTTCCATAGAATTCATCAAGTCAGCCGCTTGAGTAATCTATTTAGTTTGATAGCGTCTAACTGATGAACTATATAACTACTGCGGTGAACTTGTGGGATGCGGCGTGGGTTCAACTGGGTAATTATACAACATACTTGTATTTGTTCTCTCAAGCAATGTACTTGTCATGATACATATTTGTTTGTACATGATATAATTAACGAGAGCTATACAGCTCCTCCACAAAAATCCATTCAGGCGTCTTGTTCTTGGCTGACAGCTGCTATAACTTAACTCGCCCACATCCCACATGATCTGTACTTAAATGTATGTATATACACGGTTATTCATATATCCGTGGTATTAATTGTGCTATGTTCTCGCACGTCTTCCCCGAAGAAAACATGAAAATATCAATTGTATATGTCTTCAACCAATACAGGCCCTTCATAATTATATGGGCGGACAGATATATAATATATTATGATAAATGTCACTGAAAAACACCTGGGCTCAATAAATCTTGACATGCTAATATAAGCTTTTCAAGAAAATGTTCGGGGACAGCTCGAGATCTACAATTTTATAAATTTCATCCCAATACAAGCCTAATAATAAATCAGCGTCGCACTTTATTAAGCCGTGCTTTCTGGCCATACTTGATAACACATGTATCCCACTTGTTCAACAACAATAATGCATATAGATTTACGTGTGGGAGGAAGTGGACTGTATTTCAAGTCATAAAAATATCGAAATTTACATAGCAATGTTGCCAGCAACAAAGCAAAGCCATTACACAGTTACTTACATGCTGATACGCGGTCGCAGTTGTTCAAGTTAAGCACAACTTGACTCAAGTTATCATTGTAGTCACTATTTGAGTGGGAGTCAATTTGTAGGAAGCATATATTTCTTCAGTGTTGACATTTTGAAGTATTAGTACGAGACAGAATAATAATAATAGCCGTATAAACATAATGACAGGCTTTAAGAAAAAACACCACTTGTACCACAGTACAAACGCCGCCCTCGTGGTCATATGTGATGAGTTCATTTCCAATATTTTGTGAAAAACCACTAAAAAACCACTATGTCACATTTTCTCCTCAGAATCTGTAGAATGAACTCTAACTGGGTGCATGCACTATATGTGTGACTACAGTTGAGCAAATCTGGTCGATTCTGAGCCGCTCCCGTTAAATTAATGCGGTGCATCCTGGAATGATATCGACACTATCCCTTCGTCAAGATGGCGACTCCTATTAGGTTTAGGTTGGTCATCCAGTTTCCCTGAATAGAGAAACCTCGGGAAGAGTGAACAGAAACGATGTGTTCATATAATCGCACATTCCTGTACTTGATTAGTTAGGTGTTTTTCGAAATTTGATATGACATATGGCTTGATTCATTTTAGGGATCGACACAATTTGCTCTTAACGCTGCCAAATTCATGTAAATAATCATCCATTCATTTTGCAGGCAGATACATTGATACACGTGTGTTAATCGGCTACAGCTTAGCTGGATGATCGTCGTGTCCTGCTCAGAGGCCGACTTGATTTATCCTCTTCACGTGGTAGAATATATCTTCTGTCCACTAGACTTGAGCTGTGTCGCCACTAGACGCTGATCTAAGCCTTCTGAAACCAAACTGAAAGAGATGGAAGATCTTTCGAAAGACTTTCGGCCGATAGCTGCAAATCGAGTCGGCCATGGTATATTAGTAAAGGGAGATAATTTTCATTCACTGTGGGTTTGACATTCCGTTAAGCTAGCCACATTACTCCCCTTGATCTATACAGCTTCCACCTGAAATTCAGCAGCCTAGTTATCAACTCTCAAAAAAAAAAAAAAAAAGAAAAAAAAAAAAGAAAGAACAAATAAGTAAATAAATAATTAAATAGAGAAAAAAAGAAACTCATACTTCATACCCATATACATGCAGCGGTGACACCTGCTGCGAATCGGCTCATCTCTTTAGTTAAGTGTCCAGTCAAATGGCTTCCAAAAATTATGAAACCTCATTTTGTGTCCTGGACGGTTATTGTTCCCGTGGTTCATAGGCTCCTTTCCGAAGTCAAACAATAAACCCGACTGACTGACATACATTAGTCCACAAGAATACTTTAACAGTTTAACGGGTGGAAGAAGTCACATGTCCCAGAATATACCACTGACTTTTTGCAAGTAACAGTGTAGCCTGGGCAGCTTGCTCTATCTTCGACTGGGATGGAACCATTACTTTGTTTTCCCAAGCATTTCAAAGACTTGTAAATACGACTGGTTTATTTCACTTCACTGGTGTTTTACGCTGTACCCAAGAATATTTCACTTCTACGACGACGGCCAGTATTATGGTGGAAGGAAAAAAGGTTGCTAGCAGACCTTCTCACTTAAGACCAGAGATGAAACTGACCAAAAGCTCGAATGGAGGTCACAGCGACCACTTTGGTAAGATGCTCCTGGGTCCTTTTTTTCCTTGTTAGCACGTTAACCACTAGACCACGGAGGGTTCCTTGTAAATATGAGTCACAACAGGAAACAGTTTTGTCCGAAAACAAGCCTTCTTAACATACTACAAGTTACAAATTTATTCATGAAGTGTTTTGATAGTTGTCAAACATCTGTGTTTTCTTTTTTGAAGAGTTGGTGTCTTAAACCAAACTCATATAGCCAACTTGCAAAAAACTGGCTGTACCCCCATTCTACTCAGTACATCTCTCCCTCATTATAACACACTTCATTGCAGCACACGCTTCAATATATCAAGGTCAGAAATGTGTCTTCCAAATTTTTCACCAAGTTTTGTGGCACACATCTGTACATGCTTCTAAAAGTTTCAACCCCGTCAGCTTTTTATCTTCTCTGAACTCTGAAGCTTCGTTATCAAGTTACCATTCAATGATATCCATGACGTTAAGCTGGTTTAGTTTGCAATTAACAGCGTCACAGCGTCACAATGTATTCATTCCTACATTATAACGTCACAGACCACCAGTGGTTAAAAGGGTTTCACATAACACGCTTCACCATAACAAGGTACGGACATGTGTCGTCGAACAACAGCGTTGTAATGAGGAAGTGTGCTTGAAAATTTCATTATTTATTTAACGTTTGATTGACTTTTGGATCCTATTGACATTCAGGAATTTTTCACTAAATGATGTCTAGATGAAAATTCAGCATGTTCAGGCAGCCTCCGAAGTTCACGATTTCATCATATCGTTATATGAGCGCACACCATTTAGCAGTGAGCCTGCACTGGTTTCAAGGGACTTAAGCCCAGTGCACATGGACTAGATTCGATGTCGAAAACGGGATTTCTTTACCTTGTTAACAAAACATTCCGAACATTAATTCGTCTTCAGGTAACCACAACACGAATTCTCGCCTCTTGATGACAGGATCCCAATATTTGATTTCTTTAAATTTTGTCAACTAATAAATCCAAAAAGCAAATGAGCTGGTGATGATCCTGGACTTGCGAGATTGTTGTTGTGTACGTCAAACCAATCAGCATCGATGAAACTATTACCCGAGTATAGACAAAGTAACAGCTACTGATAGTGTGTTTCCGCTCTAGACTCCTCCAAAAATGGGCCATGAAAGACACCCATTTGCAGGTACCCTAATTCTTCTAATTTTTGGGACGTTTGGTTCGTTCTTTTTAGCCACTATACATGTAACTGTAGGAGGAATATAGACAGTTCCTCTTTTCGCATATGATTAGTTCATCTAATGAATAACATATCCAAGTATTTTTTTCCTGAAAACACTTGATGAGAAATGGAAATTTTTGCTTTCAGCACTTTTCATATCTTCCTGAAAATGAGAAGAATTCAGGTAACTAACATTGCAGATCATTTGATATGGGATCCGAAATCCTACTTTTGACAACAAAAGTGCAGTGCACTGGGCTTATATTGCTTTACTCAGACGCTGACAGTTGAGAATACAGTGCCATACCTGGCCGATACCAATACAATGCACATGCAAGTGAACATACATTAAGATGAATAACTACATTTGAGATAGTTGTGAAGACTGAGTTTGTGAAAATGTTACATCAGACAGATCGTAGAGTTCGTGGTAAAACGGCTTGTTGTGAAGGCATGTGACGCAGCACGCTGGAACCTCACTGGCCAGTTGATTGAAGAGTTCCTCCACATCTGCCGACTGGGTTTTGACAGGAGAGCTCCTTGTGATACGAACTGCTTCACCCTGTTAAATAAAACAGAAATAAAACATTAAAATGTGCAGAATTATGGCTTGCTAGAGAAAACATTTGCCACACATTTTATGAAGAGAAATGATTTATCAATGAATTTAATTGATTGGTGTTTTACACTGTACTCAAGAATATTTCACTTATACGCACAGTGGCCAGCATTATGGTGGGAGGAAACCAGGCAGAGCCTGTTAAAAAACCCCAGCTTTACATAGGTTGATGGGGGACCTTCCCACACACAGTCCGAAAGGATGTAAAAAGGAGAGGGAAATGAAATTGGCTCAATTTTTCTATCATAACAGCTTTAACGTTACAGCTGTGGAGGATAAGTTTACACTGGTACATATTGCTCCAAATATGTAAACTTCGAATTTCAAACTTGTCAGCAGCTGTTTAAATTCAGTGTTGTATGTGTGGCTAACCTGCTTTTGTCAAGGCTCATCTTTCTGATTACGAACAATAAGTTTTTTTCCTTCTATATTCCCGAATAAAACCTACTCTGGATTTACATTTTATATCTGACAACAAATTTGTTCTTATTTCAAACTATAAAACGCACTCAGATTTGTTTCAGAACACTGCTTGTTTACAGTCTTCATGACCAACAGAATTTGTACTCCAATATTCAAGATATATAATAGAATATAGTTTATATAGTTGTATATATTTTTCATTGTATAAATAATAGACTATGGTTTGCAATTACATGTATATATTTTTTATGGTATAAAATAACAATTTCCACTTTTAACTAACATTTATTTTTTTAACTGGTTTTAAAAAGAAAAGTTCGTCTGTTTTTTCTCTATATTTTGAATGTTCATCCATCATGTCGAATACTATTGAAGGCTTCCTGATTTGAACATGTTCTCGCCACGATATCGCTGAGATATTGCCAATGTGGCGTTAAGCCAAAATCTTTCATTCATTCATTCCAATATTCAAGATGAATGGATACAACATTTCCTGAGGGATCGTATCCTATTTTTGCAAACATTTAATGCTGCGGAAAAAAACAATAATGCTACAATATTTAACATTAGAATCATGGAACAACTTGGCTACTCTGAACAATTAATCTGTCTACCTGACCTTGAGATAGTGGATGACATTTACAGGTCGACAGGAAGCCACATCTTCAGCCCCTGTCATGGTTATTTGTTCTAAAATGTCCCGTAATTCCTTGATCCCGTAATATGATATGTCAGCGGTCAAGCCCACCAGGTGGAAATGCATCTCTCCAGTGTCAGGATCTGTCAAAAATAAAACACGAAATGGTAATGTAATTTGCCTGTTTAGCCTGTAAAATTGCACTTTCGGAATGAGCGAAAGGCCTTGAAATGATAAATCTGATGCCAACTCTCAAGTTTTTCTGACAAGAATGAATCAAACTTCACAAAAAAACTCCATGTGGTCCTGTACGGTGGTGAATCAATCAGAATTAAGCAGACTGTGTCACAAAACAAAGTCGAACTTCCGGTGAAATGTAGTATGTCCAGCAGGACAATCTCTGTAATATAATGTTCTGCAAGAGAAAAATGTGCCAGTCAACTGTGCACAACTGTGCATCTGACATCACTGCCGTGGTCATACTACAACCTTTAATTATTGACCCTTTTAAGTGAAGAAAAATATGCTATCCCTTATCAAAATTGCCAGAGACAATAGTCTTCCTCAAAACTTACCTTCGCACCAGGTAATATCCAAACCATTGGATGTCAGCCTTTTATCCACTATGTGATGATGACCTCCAATCAGATCTGAGTGTTCTGCTGCCATGGCAACCAAGGTCGCATAGAAGTCACGGCAGCCATTACCATTTATAGCACTGGAACCATAATAATAAAAAAGGCATAACAGAATACATGATTAATTCCTAATATTTTACAAATATTGAATAAAAAATGAGCCTTTCTATTTTTGGATATTTTTTTAGAATACCACAAATGTTAAGGTTATCTTTTCTCTTTCACATCACGTGTAAGTAATATATAATATGATGTATACTATTTGTCATTTTTAAATTCTCACTTACAAATACAATCATTACCGACAAATTTAATGAAATCATGGCCATTGCCTAAAAAACCATGAACCTTTTGTCCGAGCAAGGGAGTTGGTAGCCACAATTAAGATTATATTAAACCTATTAACTACATAATGCAGACATTAATATCCATTAAACACACACAAATGACCAAATACTGAGGAGTATTTCTTATAATAAACTGTATTATTCTCTGAGAAATGTAGGTTTTATTATTACTGTGGTCAAGTGTAAGAAATTACTACATGCAGTAGTAATTACTACATGCAGTACTAATTATGTGTACCTTTTTGTCAATGGAGTGGGTTTATCCAGTTTCTCAGTCCTTAAGACATAACTCTTCATCAACCTATGATACACCACTGACTCTTCAATGCGGTAGGTGTTTATGATCTCAATTTTGTTTCCATGACAACATACCCATGAGCCATGTGACTTCAAACAGCCAATCAGCTTAAGGCTTGGATCAGCCTGACTTTGGCTGAAAAGCAAAGATATATCATAATAATAACTATTGATAGATGGATATTACAAACTTGTGTAAATAGTTATGATATCTAGGTCTTGTACTACACGCATATGTTCACGTAGTATGTAGACATAAAGCAAACAGATGTTTAGCAGCCATAAAAATGTGCCGAGTCACTGTGCTTCAGCCTGTGCAATATGGTCCAAAAAGTCCACTGGAGTGTCTTGATCTTTACTTCCGTTCTAATCACTGAGAGACAAAAGACATGTCAAAAAATGTTGGAAACAGCATGGACTGGCCTTTCAGATGATACATGCTTTGCCTCGATGTGGTCTGTTCCTTTAAGTCAAAACTCTGTATGTCAGAAACCTGCAGATAGTCGTGGGTTCCCACGGTTTCCTAACACCATAATGCTGGCAGCCCTAATATACCTGACATATTTTTGAGCGTGCCATGTATGGCGTAAAACATCGATTAAATAGAGAAATAAGCCAAAAACAGCTTTATGGAATCAGTGGCCCTGACCTTTGTCTCAGTCCTGAGGAATAGCTGTCCTTCAACTCGTCCATTTTGAAAGGTACGGTAATAGCCTTAACATATGAGCTAAGAGGGGTTGATCTTCTCCTTCGTCCGGGCGTCTTCATTTTCGGTGACATCATATTCCTCAGACAGTCCTTAATGGAGAGACTGGTACGTTTTGATGGCTGGAATGTAGAAATATCAACATTCATTATTCCAGTTTGGGATGAAAGATGTTTCCTTGTCTTCTCTCAAAGTTCCAAGCAGTTAAAACAAGAAAGGATTGACTCCCTACTGAAAAATATTCCACACAACCCGGTAATTTTAAGGTCTAAATGGCATAATTTTGCAGACGTCAACCAATTCCAAGATCTTTGCATCACGATTAAATGATTTACCACTAACAATTATGAAATACTCTCATGAAATACATAAACAACATTTCACATTATAGAAGTTCACAAAATGATGAATGATGTACCCATGACCTCATGTCCTCACCTTGTCTGCTTTTTTCCTCCCTTTATTCGCAAACTCTTTGGATGCAGACATTTGCTGGCGATACCTACCAACATCAAGATTTCACAAAGTCATGAAATTTTGAAAGAATTTCTGCCATTAGTAGCCAAAGATAACACAACCAAAAGCTGTTAAACTGTGTAGTTCAACAGGTAAATTTGTCTCATCACAACTGATATATACACTGGATAATATCATACTAATTATTCAGTCCATAGAGGGGTATATTGTAGCCTTCTCGCATTTACAGCCCTGCAATTTGAGCAATACAGGCAAAACAACTTTCATGTTTAAAAACAGTTATATTTCACAACCATCATCTTAAAATTTTCGTTCTCTTGCATGAGCTGAAAATGCTGTATTTGACCCTAAGAGCGTGTCTCGTTTTTGCCTGATTCTAAGAGTTCCATTTACCTTGGGAAGATTTTTTAAGGTTTGCTTGAACGGTAGAACAATATCCTTTGAAAAACAATCTCAGTTTCTGTGCCAAAAGTAGTATGTTATGGCCTGATATCGCCTGTATTAAAAGAATATGCATTTTTCCTGCATTTTCCGTGTTATACCTGCATACTGTATGTCTAGTTTCAGGCCGCATGGACTGTTTCTCAAGAAACTTCAAGGGGTTTCTATTTGTCTATCATATTCTCTACTACTTACCTGAAGATTAACATGTAATTGATTTTGTAAATATTAAAGACACAGGTCTTGAACATGTTCTAAGAAATGGTTCAAAGCTGCAGAAAAGCAACCGTTGTGGAAAAAAAAACAGAATGAAGGGAAAGAGTACCTCTCCACATCCTTTGAGGTCATCTCTTCATACTTCTGTTTGTCCATCTCTGTCAGGTTTTTCCATTTCTGACCAATGAGACGGGCAATGTCCTCAAAGGAAGCCCCAGGATTTTCCTGCACCACTGAAACAGGTAACCAATCGGATTTCTCAGAAGTTAGGTTATTAGCATATTAATATATTTAATGGTCACCAGAGGATTCTTTACGAATTGAAGCCTTTAATGCTCCCCAGTGGCCCTTTATCACCTTAGTGGGGGCCTATGTGGCTCAGTTGGTTAGAGCGCTAATTCAGCATAATGACCCAGCAGCCTTTCACCTATGTGGTCGCTGTGAGTTCAAGCCCAGCTCATGCTGGCCTCCTCTCCAGTCATACGTGGGAAAGTCTGTCAGCAACCTGTGGATGGTCGTGGGTTTCCCCAGGGCTCTGCCCGGTTTCCTCCCATCATAATGCTGGCCACCACTGAATAAGTGAAATATTCTTGAATGAAGAAATTTTTCCCCTTAGTTAGATGAATCAATGGACAGATGAACCAATGGACAAATGAACCGATGGCAGGATGAACCAATAGGCTGATAAACCCACATGCAGGTAAACTAATGGGTAAATTAATCCACTGACACAGGAATCAATGGACACACAAAGCCATGGGCAATGCAGCTGAGGACGGATGAACTTATGGAGAAATGAACCAATGGACTTATGAATTCATGGTGAGATGAACCAACTGGCCGATAAACCCACAGACAAATGAACCAATGGACATATGAATTCATGGTGAGATGAACCAACTGGCTGATAAACCCACAGACAAATGAACCAATGGGCATATGAATTCATGGTGAGATGAACCAACTGGCCGATAACCCCACAGACAAATGAACCAATGGACATATGAATTCATGGTGAGATGAACCAACTGGTTTTTTTACACAAAAATCTTTTATCAAATTAAATCTGAAAACACAAGCTCAGTTTTTTCTGTGCATATTTGGTGCATCATCATCTCAAATAGCCTAGATACTCAATCTATTTTGAAAAACTCACTTTCAAAGTATGTCAAAAACTCAATTTACACTCATTTAAGCTGATAAACACGTTGACAGACAAACCCTTGAACCCCGCACCTCGTGTGTCCTACCAAGAGTAAGACAGCAATCTAAACCACATGGCCACAACTTGCTCCCCACAGAGAGATGGCCCCATGGATTCTCTGTGACTTTTAACACCTTTTCTGATGAGAGCTTCCCTAGTAACTATCATGTCAGTATACGACTGTCTTTAACAGGACTCTGTGGTATAAGGTGAGATAGGGAAAACACAGAACATCAGAGATGCACCAGTATCCAAATGTTATTCCTTTATACACTCCATCAGACACAACCATACCTGAAGTGTAAGACACAGATTCCACTACACCGCTGCAGCTGTTCAAGTCTGTCAGTGACCACGAAATACTGTAAGCAACATTTATGTGGTACTTCTTTCACAGCAAAAGCATGATAATTATTAAAAAGACAGACTCACCTGTGGGACGAATTTCTTTTGAGAAATGGATAAATGCAGTTTGAGGGCGTTTGACTGGCTGACTGCTGATCAGATCAAACATGGTGGTCTGCGTCTGAAAAAAACAAGAGAAACACATTCAAGCTGGTCATGGCTTGTTTAAGCTGGTCATGGCTTGTTCAAGCTGGTCATGGCTTGTTCAACGCAGTGATGACTTATATCAAGTTAGTCATTACTTGTTCAAGTGCAGAAATGTTCCTGATTTGTTTAATACCACGAGTGTAATAGTGCAGCAGAAGTAAATCAAACCATTTTCGCTCGTCTGTATCAAATACGATCATTTCTAGTCTGAGGGCTTAATATTATCTGGCCTTGCTCTATCACTGATAGGAGGTTACAGTGGAGCCAAAATCTGGCTCTCTTGCATCATTTGTTAGAGGTCAAAATCTGTCTTGCTGTACCGTTGCTTGAAGGTTATATCAGGGTCAAAATCTGTCTTGCTGTACTGCTGCTTGGAGGTTACGTTAGGGTTAAAATCTGCCTTGCTGTACTGTTGTTTGGAGGTCACATCAGGGTCAAAATCTGTCTTGCTGTACCGTTGCTTGGAGGTTATATCAGGGTCAAAATCTGTCTTGCTGTACTGCTGCTTGGAGGTTACGTTAGGGTTAAAATCTGTCTTGCTGTACTGTTGTTTGGAGGTCACATCAGGGTCAAAATCTGGTCTTGCTGCACCATTGCTTGGAGGTTATATTAGGGTTAAAATCTGTCTTGCTGTACTGTTGTTTGGAGGTTACATCAGGGTCAAAATCTGGTCTTGCTGCACCATTGCTTGGAGGTTATATTAGGGTCAAAATCTGGTCACGTTGTACCATTGCTTGGAGGTCACAATGGGGCCAAACCCTGGAGGGAGAAAATGGGGCAGATCCCAAGGTAAACCCACGACCATCTGCATGTCGATGACAGACCTTCCCACCTATCGTCAGAGAGGAAGCTAGCATGAGCTGGATGACCACAATTAACTCACACTTTTTAAACATTTTTGACCAGCTTGATCTGATTCCATTTTCTGACTGCTGTGTAACAAGAAGGACGGTTGAACACCCACCATGTCTACAAGCATATACATTTTCTTATGTGGCATTTAGTCAGCTTGCACTTCTGGTGTCCAGTTTCTTCATTAACTGAATTTTGGCCCAGAAAGTTTCAAATGGAATCTTTGGTAAATGATTTAAAATTTCATCCCTCACTAAGTTACGCATTTCTGATCATGCTGAGAATTCTGCTCATGCCAGAAGGGTATTTTGAGGTCAGTTTGGAAGGTAGATTGATATGCCACAGGAAAAAAATAATTCCAGCCCTAAAAGTAATATTTCATTTAATTTGCTCCTAGAAATGAATTTTAGGATGATGAATGTTCATTTACTGAACATTGTTATGTTTATCTCACTGGCTTTATGACAGATGGCTTCTTAGCAGTGGGACTCTCTGTGATATCTTCAGATGGTGAGTATGGCCTTTTGCCATTGTTGTTGATGGTTGCTGTTGTTGGTGACTTGCCACCACGGCCTGTTGGTGGTAACAATAAAGCTGGGCCCTGGTAACATACAAAAATACTGACAAATAAGTAAATATATCAAAATATTATAATATAAGAATGAGTAAACATCCATTATTTACTAATTGCACACTAATTAAAATAATTAATTTACTTATGTATGTATCATTGTTTACAATAATAAATGAATACAATGTAATTCTAGTCGAAGTTGACAATAACTTTGTTAACATCAATTTCCACAATATTTTTTTTAACACAGTTCAAAATTTCATCACGATTACGCAGATTTCTGTACTTCCCGAAGTCATCATCATTTAAAATTGCTTCACTTAAAAGCAATCTGAAAAAAAGGCTATGTGGAAAAGGAGAAGCCACAATACACAAAGACATAATAATGGCCTCAAGCCTTACATGCACAGTATATCTTTCTTTAAGAAAAAGTAAAATGAACTTTATCACATCTCTGAGGTGCTCCTGCTTTAAGCAGGACTATCTCCAGTTTGCGCCAACTCTGTATAATGAGTAAGTTACTTATCTTCACCGGCATTTGACCACTCACCTGTATTGCTTTGCCTGAGCTGTCAGTCAGAGCTCCCTTAGACCACCTGTCTGCATCCACAACATCCATCTTAGAAGTCTGCCAATCCCCAGGTGTCATATTAGTGCTTTCATTCGGTAAATTTTGACCATTCAGCAATTCATCTACAACTGCTCCTGAGACAAATTTTCCAGAATCATCGTCAAAGGAGCAAAGTATATCATCCTCATCTAAATCATCTAACAGCTCCTGAAAAGCTTCCTCTTGCTGAGACATTTTTCTGTCTTTGTCACACACAGAGTTACTTCCCTTTGTAGAGTTTTCTCCCCTTGCCAACACTGTTTCATTTAAGGCTGTAGGCTTTGCTATGGTCATTTCTTCTTCAGCACTTTCCTCAGGTGTTAGAATTTCAATTTCAAATGAACCAAAACAATCACCCTGTGACGTGATGCCGCCGACAGACTCCAACAATCCATTTCGACTGTCACATTTATTATTAGTTCCTTCTTCATCCTGAGCAGACTTATTTTCAGCCTGTGATAAATTACCAACATGTGGAGCATTTAACCTGTCCGTCTTACTATTTCCTGGGTTAGAAACGTCGCCATTTGAACTTGCTGTTGTTGCTGTTGCTGTCGTTGTTGATATGGACCCATACTGTTCTTCAAGCATCTCACCTAGCAGTCGCAACAGACCATCCTGTATCCCAAAGACAACAGAAAGCTATTACTCTATGTTAGAAACAGAGTTCAACTGAAATACAACGTATGACATCTACTTATTTATTTAACTGTAGTTCATGCCACGTTTAAGAACTTTTCACTTGTACAACGGCAGTCAGTTTTATTGGTGGAGAAAACCAGGGTGACGGGGGTAACCCATTCACCCTTGGTAAAGGTACTAACAAACTTTCCCACAAGAGACGAGGTCTCCAAACTCCGTGTCCAAGGCAACACTGCACCTACATCATCCATGTTACATAATAAAGAACACAATTTGACAGCTGAACAAGTTTAGTTCTTCCAGGTGGCTTGAAAAATTCTTTCCAAATAAATTGCCAATTTTGAAGTCCTGACCTTGAATTCAACTTTGACCTCCATCAGACTTCAAGAAAATAGCTCTGTGGAATCAGACCCAAAACATTTTTTATTCGTCTTAAAAAACATTGGAAAATCAGTGTGATATGGTCACATTTCTGCTGAGTCATCTACATGCCTGATTCTCTATCATGACCTTGGTTTTGTTCGGCTCTACGTTTACATCCAGCTCACCAGAGGGCAGCACCACTGACAGGAAGTAGATCGGATACCTTGAGCCAGCTGTCACGTCACTGCTGTGGTGACTGGTGTAAAACTGGCGGACAAGCTGCAGCACAAAAAAAAAAATATCATGGCATCACATGTTCATTTCATAAAATCTTCAATAGAGGTATTTCGAGTGCAAACTGTTTTATCGCTAAAGGCAAAGGAAAGGCCTACTGTACCATGTGACCTGGTAAAAAGGTTAGGCAACTATTTCTGATGACATGAATCATAACATGGGCACCTTGGAAAAGTGTCACAAAAAGATGTTTAGACTACACAAACGATGTAGAAATTCGAAGCGCTGAAAGTTTTAAACTCCTCAATAAAGGAAGAGTCGTTTGTACCTCCTTTACGCAGTGACACAGTTAATTGGTAAACTAAAGTCAACAAACTGCCTGACATTTTTGACAAGTCACATGATACAGTTACACTCTCTTTACCTTTTGTGACAAATGAGTTCCAACTCGAAACTCCCCTTTTGAATTTCTCAGGAGTTTTCGTAGAGTGACACTATCTTGGACAGACTCCATAGGGGCACTTGAACTAAGAGAAAATTATGACAAAATATGTAAAAAATAGGTAAAGGAAACCTGAGTAGTATGAGTCAATAAAAACACCACCTTTAGGCCAGTAACTGACCAACTGTCCAACATATAACTAAGATATGAGATAAGAGATACTGATGGAAAATATGTGGTCTTCAACAAGATTTAGATTGTCCAACAGCCAAATGAGCATTTTGGACAGATACGAAAAACTCACAGACCAAGTTTTTGTGGATGGAATAAAAAGATGTTTACCATGTCCATCAAATTAAATAGGCCATATGTTGAATAAAAACATTCCTTGGATGGTTTGGTTGTATGTTAGAAAGTCAACAATATGTAGGCATCAACAGTTTTATCTATAATATTTTTCCGCCATTCTTACTCATTTTAATTTCTAACCTGATGTGTAAAAATAAAAAACTGGATCAGGGTTACATGTATCTACGAATTCCAGTGGTGTTTAGTGTTATGCTCCAGAATTTCTCTCCTTTATTGGTAGAAAAACCCAGAATGCCAGGTATGAACCACAAACTTTCACCAGGTAATTCCTGACTTTAAGACAGCCAGACCCCTGAATCTGACTTAACAGCAAACCAGGCTTTAGCAGATGAAAATTCTGGAAAGTGACAGAAAAATAATTGCTTTATACTTCACAACTTTTACAGGATTCACTTAGAACCTGTGAGGTCATCCTTAAAAAATCGTTTGTTGCTGGGGTAACACAACTCCATGAAAAAATTAGGGTTGTCAGTACGGAAATTTTTTTTATTCTTTCTACTGATATAGATAAGATTTTAAAGAAATTAACATGGAGAGAAAAATAAAAAAAATGAAATTCCATCTACAACCCAATAAATAGTTTCATGACTTTAGATCAAACCCCACCTATGGAGGGTCAGCCGGGTTACCTGCAACAAATATTTTTTTAATGATGGCCTGGGTCACAGTCTTCATACTCACACTGCCTCAGTGAAATGATCTAAATCACCTACTAGATACCTTGTTGACTTCCTTCAATACGACTGGTCGCTTGTTGACAAATGTCAGGTGCCTATCTCCACTACCTCGACTTGTCAATGCCACTTTACTTCTCGCCTTGGGAATAAACGCTTCGATCTCCATCTGTAGGGAAGAAGAGTGGCATGGTGTTCATGTACAAACAACGTCAACAGATAACACTTAAGAATGTACATGGAAATGTATGACACCGCATCAAACAGATCTGATTTACTAAGTTGTTTATATAACCCTAAATTTCAATCATGACCATGTTACTCAGTTTGAATGATTCCTAGAATTCTTTCGATCTTGGAAAGGTGTTGTGATGTTTAGTCTGGAAGACAGGAGGATATACCTCAGGAAAATATAAGGTTCAGTGCCAAAAGTAAAATTTCATGACCAGGATTGACCCCAGATGTCCCGGCTTTCCACACTGGTTTTGCAAAACGGAAATATTATTACTACGTGCAGGGTAATACACCCCAATGAAAAATTTACCTTAGGATTATCATGGTCGATTGTTTTCTTTTCCAGAGCATTGAAAGTGGCTGTTCCCAGAATGTTAAGCAGAACTGTGCGATGGTCCATTACGGCAAACTTCTGCCAAACAAGATCCTTGTTGTGGCGTAGTGATATCCTCACCTCAGGCCTTATCACACCATATGACATTACGAGGTCCTCCACCCTTTTCAGTTCGTCCTTCTTCTTCTTGACGGAGCTGTAGAACTGTTTCCTGACTGGCAGGTTCTTAAAGAGACTGACTGCCATTACAGATGTTCCTAGCAATGAAAACCATTTATTTCCTCCAGAAGGTGAAGAAGGAAGGTTAGTTTAGGCCCCTTATTTCATGAGCCTTTAAAACAGGAGGCCATCTGTAAAGTTCCACTCTGGTCAGAACAAATAATACGAAGAATTATTGAAGTTGAATGAAAAAAATCATATGGAAAAAACCTCATCCTAGTTCAAACGGATTTCCGTATGTCTGTAAAATTTTCCTGATGTGACCTGATAATATTCTTTATATGACGTGGAATCAGACAGATGTGAAACTGAGTGAAGCAATTATGCAGGGATGACGTCATGTGCATTTGAAGGGGCAGCGTCATTTGTGTATACCTGTCAGCCATTAGTGACGTCATCTGTTTGTGCGTGATGTCACGTCAGGCAAAGTGAAAAGCACAGAAAAATTTTATTTCTGTATTCTCTGATGAAACATATAATATCTGTTTTAAGGTAGTGTTAACAATGTGTTAACAATTTAGAAAAGCTTTGCTTTAAATTTTTTTTATAGTAAATAAAATGCAAACTAAGACTGTGGTTATACGGTGCACTTTTAGGATTTTAACAAACGAGGTGGAACTCGCAGGCACCGTCTAAATTACAGACTACACCAAAGATTTTCAGTGCTTGCGCAAACTCCTCTCATGCTTACCTCTGCCAAAATGTGAGGGTTTTGACGAGGTTACCTCCCCCTGATGGTCCACAGTGATAGAGCAACCTACATCCTCTGATTCAGTTTTAGATGTAATTGTCAGGTTGGACACTGAACATAAAGACCCTGGTTTGACAAACAAAGAATACCAACACTGACTGTAAAAAATGCGAATAATAAAACATAATTTGTGTCATGACTATGATCAGCGTCTTTTCAGGTTGCTCTTTATTTTTAGCTCAAGGGCCTTTTTCACACAGTTACATTGGCCTTTAGTCTAAAATTGGTATGCAAATTGAACGGTCAAATACATGCATTACATCTGTCAAATTTTTCCATGATGGTGAGCATTCAACATTAGTTATTTTGTTTCTAGAAAAAATTAGAGTTTTAGGCTCTAACCCAAATCGCTTTGAAAAACAGGCCTCTAGTGGGCTGTTCCAACATAGTAAATCATTACAGCCCTGGAAAGACAGCCACAGATAAAATTCACTAAAATAAAATTTCAACCAGTTTTGCGACATGTATAAAACACTGCTTAATGGCTGCAGCACCAATTCATTTTCACAGACTGCATATGGGAGATAAATGACACAAATGAGAAGGACTGTAATGTTCAGGATATGTCAGAACAGCTAGCTGGCAGAATTTTCAGCCTGCTGTTTTGCACCAACAAAAGGGAACTATGTAGCTTTATTATTTCATTTTATTAATAAAACTACAAGGTATTGACCAGACTCTGTGCTTCAAAATAAAACAAACAACCCACACAGCCTTTGACAAGTTATTGACGATCTCACAATTGACATCCAGACTTGCATGCCATATGGATGGAAAACGACTGATAAATGTTCAACGAACATCAGACAGCTCGACGCCGTCCCGGCGCTAGGTGCGCTTCCAAGTAATTTCTGTCATTACATCCCATTCTGAATTGATCTAAAAAAAAAAAAACACAACTTTCTCAAACTTTACATAAAGATACCACAAACACGTATAAGAATGTTGAGTTAGGCCATCCTTAAAAATATGTTTGGTGGGTGTAACCTGACCCAACCCCCAAAAAGGAACCTACTCCAAACTTTTAACTGGCGTTTTGATAACAGTTTTTTTTTTCTCTCCATACTGATTTCTTTCAAATCCCTATCTTTCAATCGAGCCAGAATACAAAAACAAGAATTCCCTACCGACCAATCCTAATTAATCTCATAGGGTCAGGTTACGCCTAACTAACAATTTTTTAAGGATGGCCTTAATACGGTAAATCATCTGCTCACCCAGTGCCTCTCCTCTAAAGCCATATGTACTTAACAATTCCAGGTCATCAAAGCTGTTAATCTTGGAGGTATGGTAATGTTTAGCCACGTGTGTCATGTCATCCTGACAGATACCACATCCGTTGTCGCGGACTTCAATCTTCTCCAGCCCATAGTCTTCCTGAGGCACAAATAATAATTATTTTCATTCATTTTACTTGATTAGTCTTTTACGTCGTACTCATGAATTTTTCACTTATATGATAGTTGTCAGTACTTTTGTGGGCAAAACCAGGCAATGCCCAGGGGAAAGCCACAGTCATTCGCAGGTCGTTGGCAGATCTTCCCACGTTCAATCAGAGAGAAAGCCAGCTTGAGCTGGACTTGAACTCATGGCGGCTGCCAGCCCCAGGTCTCTATTGTAATCCCTCTTTTATAAAGCAGACTGATGGGACATCATAGCCACAGCAGACAGCAATACTACAGCTTACACGCTTTCATACCAAGTGAACTAAGTCCTTTCTGAATGGCATTTGCAGCCCAAGACGGATGTCAACTGTGGCTCTTACCTCTCAGTTCGGCTGCACACACAACAAGCCCTGACCAGTTAGGTTCTGCTTCTGTGTTACATTTTTCTCATTAGGTTGGATGCTTTGCATCCGCTACAATTTCCGACCACTAATGCCAACTCTTAAGTCATAACAAAACTCGAGCAAATTCTATCTTTCTCTGTACACACCAGGGTTCGCCATGCTTGATGAAGCTAAGCATCCCGATCTAGGGCTCCTTAAATTTTATCCTAGGAACTTAAGCTCAGCTAATTAACATCAACCTTCGCACCTGTTGTTGCAAACAGATTTGAAATACTTCAGGTGTTTATTAAAGAGGATCAAATGTTGACATTGTCTAGATATTGCTCCAAAGAATGAACAACTTGCTAATACACTGTGTAAATCCTAGGATACATTTTACAGAGGTCCAGATGGTGAAGAGGAGAGTATTGTTCCCATAATGCTTTGCGTCATCAAACATAGCACCTTCGTGCTTTACTGAGGTTCAGGCGGAGTTAGTTGGAGTTGATTATGACTTAACAGTTGGTGCTTGGGGTCGGAAACTGTAACAGGCGCAAAGCATTCAACCTAATGAGAAAAATGTAATACATAAGCAGAGGCGAACTGGTTGGGTGGAAAAGGATGATAAGTAGCCGAGTTTGCGCTATTAATGTTCAATGGGACCTTCCCATGGTGCTGTAGCATAGTGGAAGGGCCATGTGATTACTTGGCTACCCCATTGTCTGTACCGTCTCCTATCAAGAAACCATTCCACAGTAGACACGTATGCTAATCAAATGCCATTTCGTAACCGCATAATCTGCAACAAAGTCGAACAATAAGTGTCATTTCAGAGTCGTTGACCAGTTTTCAGTCCTAACCATGCTATGTAAGGTTCACGCTTGTTATACGTGTGTCCGTAAATGAGTAATTTGTTCTATTAAATGATACAGTGTAGGCCTATGCTCAAATCCTATCGCAACCTCTTTTACATAAAATGATGACTTCGGCATCACACACTGAATAGACATTTTGCTTGCTATTCTAGACATGTAAGCATAAAATGTGTTACCAGTTTAACTTCCACACTAGTGGCGCCCGCATCCAGTGCATTTTCAATCAGTTCTTTCACGGCGCTGGAAACTGATGTTATGACTTGACTACTTCCTATTAAACGAACTGTGGCGCTTGGCAGTGCCTGCAAACAGCGTTTTTCGGAGGATTTATGATCACCGATGCAATCTGTCCAGTTGCCATCGTCCTTCTTTTCTCCGTTCGGCCTAAAATCACACATTGTTTAGCGTTTTGGACATGTTTCTCTCCCCGAGGCTTTTGCCGCCATCACGGGGTCATCTGCACCGGAAGAAACACAGTGCACACATGTTAGAGCGCATGCTTGGCTGCGACAAGTACCATCACTTCCTGCTTACGAAGACATTCGTCGTCAATTTAGAGGTAAACGATTCCAGTGTTTTTGATTTCTTTCTGCATTCTTTCTGAACGCGAAAGTGTTTGATCTGTATGCGTGACTTGTCTCACAGGTGTCCAATACAAGAGTCACTTTTATCGAGGAGAGATTTTGGTCACATTTTGAACCCGATCCCTCTGACAACATCAGTGTCACACAGATTGAAGGATGCATGTTTCGGCTGGTTTGCACTCATCTGGTCACACTTAATATCTCGTACAAGCTTACGGTTGGGCGATTGTGAAAGCTTTGTTTCAGAAGGTATTTTATTTTTCAGCCTTTTTCCAGAATGATATTGATCTGTTATTTAATGAACGTGAAATGTGTAGTTCTGTTGTTAGGGACCTCTCGATTTCAAACTTCAGTTCAGTAGTTCATACATGTACAGTCGCCAAGTAATTACATGGCCCTTCCATTACACTACAACGTCGTGAGAAGGTCAACATGTTGAACATTAACAGTGCAAACTCAGCCACCTACCATCCGGCTTTCACCTGACCAGTTCGGCTCTGCTTCTGTGTTGTATTTTACTCACTAGGTTGTATGCTTTGCATTCGCTACAATTTCGGACACCTAACGCCAACTGTTACGTCATAATAAAACTCAAACAGATTCTGTCTCTCTTGGTGCACACCAGGGTTTGAAGCTAAGCATTCCGATATATTAACGAGGATCAAGTGTCACCATTGTCTAGATATTGCTCCATAGAATGAACAACTTGCTATGACACAGTGCAAATCCTAGGATACATTTTATTGAGGTCCTAATGGTGAAGGAGAGAGTATTGTTCCCATAATGCTTTGCGTCATCAAACATGGCACCTTCGTGCTTTACTGAGATTCAGGTGGAGTTAGTTGGAATTGATTATGACTTAAGAGTTGGCGTTAGTGGTCGAAAATTGTAGCGAACGCAAAGCATTCAACCTAATGAGAAAAATGCAATAAAGAAGCAGAGCCGAACTGGTCAGGTGAAAGCTGGATGGTAAGTGGTCGAGTTTGCGCCATTAGTGTTCAGTGGGACCTTCCCATGGTGTTGTAGCATAGTGGAAAGGCCATGTGATTACTTGGTTAACATGTACCGTTGTTCTAGTCACTGAGATGGAGTCAAGAATTTCGACACTTCCCCGTTAACATTATCCCTAATGACAACCACCGCACAAGGAATTTCAGATCAAGGCATTTTCCCCATGAACTTTAATTTTGTATATAATAAGACAACACACGGCTAACATCAGGAAAGGATCGTTATTGCATAATGTTGATATTATTACTAGAAAGTCTGAATTTATTTAAAACTTATCACCCACCTCCAGAGGACAGCGTGATCTAGTGACATTTCGGAAACTCTAATAAAAATGGCAGCCAGTAAATGGAGCACTCTCTGGTTAGTGCCAGTCACAACCGGTGTCTTTGAGATCATAAAATAAAGCCAGTTAGAAGCAGAAATTATGTCTTATTATAGTTACAATACTTGACTCACAACCAAAGATGTTTGCTTATGTGGGGCCACTTCCATCAGTCAAATTGCATACATACATGTAGGTTCAAAGTTGTGAAGTTCAGGATGCTGCTTTTGTCACTGATCTGCTTCTCAGACTTAAATGCAGATATATTTCGAGGAATTGACATCATATTCTCTGCCATGTGACCAGTACACTATGGCATTTGTTATTAGCACATCTAGATTTTGCTTCAGGACTGCAAAAATGCGGGAGTGCGATAGTGTGCCTCATAATTCAGTATTCAGTATTGATGGGAATTACACAGAATCAAAATACCTAAAGGTCTTGACATAAAAGTATGATCACCTGCGCGTAGGTTTCTTCCTGCCATGCTTTGAACATTGGAAATTTGGGTATTGTAGGAGAAGTTTAGCCATAGGCACTAGTGGAACTAAGTTGAAATTTTGGAAGGGTTCATCCAAGCTTTTTTCGTAAGATATCAGTCACATTCTTGTTTTGGACTACACACTACTAGACTTGCCACAATGGAGCAGCAGTCATCAAAATAGCACCTGATCTTGAACAGAGACCTTTGAAATTGAAGTTGGAGGCTGAAACTGCTTTCTGTGGCTAATAAATTGACAAGGTTTCAAAGTAACACTTTCTACTAGGTATTTCCAGTTTCCGTATTGTTTTTCAAATTTCCTGTGAGTTACTCAAAATGGGAAGATGATTTCCATGGTTGAGTTTTAATAAAATGAATGTTAAATGTATAGATGTTAAATGTGGTAAACTTGCAGCCACTAGGTTAAAGTATAGTCCCTCTAGTGGATATTAGCCTCCAGCTCTCGTCCTGTGAGAATTCACAACATTCTGACTAAAAAAAGTGGTCGACATCTGAAATACAAGTAATGTTTATTGTGTGATCTTGATTCTCCTGTGCTGATCTATGCTTTCACCTCTTCTCTCCACTACTCAAAAGGGAAGATGATTTAGAGGAACTACAGCAGCATGGTTAGCCATGAATTTAGAGTCCTGTTTTAAACGTCTTGCCATACAGATTGAGCTATGTATAATTAATGGAGCATTGCCCTTGGAAGTTTTTTCTGCCTGGCCAAGATGATAGTAATCCTGTCACTACTGAATAACATCACTGTATCCTGTCTCTGGGATTGGCATTTGTTTCTCATCCTTGGCTTGAGTAATACTGGTTTCTCCAGAGAAATAGTTTAGTAGTTCTAGTCTTGAGTTAAGAGGCATGCCTAATTATTGAGGTGGTTTATTGTACATGACTCGTTTTTCCTGAAATGGATATACAAATGTATGAATTGAAGTACATGACTGTATTCAGGCCTTCCGTTTTGTTTTCTAATAAGTTGAGCAGGTGTGTGATGTGCACACCTGGATTCACACTCCCCAAGCTCTTCAGTCTGACAGGCGTGTGTTATTAGCTCACCTAGATATTGTGTCAGGAGTGTGCTAGATGTGGGAGTGTGATAGCATGCCTCAAATACGAAGGCCTGGATGAATCAATTGGAGTCATCTGTTTGGCATCTGGATTTACCTGTATCGCTGATGGAGTATATGACTTTGGGTATTCAAGCCTTTGGTTTTGTTTTTGAGCAGGTGAACACAATGGTGTGCTTGATATGGAGGACTTCTAATAATTAAATTTTAATGGTTCAGCTATCAAAGCATTTTTTTAAATTTAAGCGATTTTTAGCTCAAAGGTCAGAAGAGGTTATGAATTAGCAAGTTGTTTGTCATCTGTCTGTCTGCTTGTTGAGCAGATACATAATTCATATGATCGATTTTCCATTTAAATGATTGGTTGTCTGTCTGTTCATGAAACTTGGATCGAGTGTAGACTACATCAAGATAAGTAATTTGTAGCATCGATTTTCCATTTCTTGTCAGAGACAGTTTCTTAAATGTTAAAAAAATTCTAAAAATATTCCTGATTTATTTTCACCAGTGTAATTTTTAAAGAGCGACAAAGTGGATTTACATATGCTACAGTATACACATATATATGTACACTGTAGTACACTGAAAAGTGATGGGTGAACCATCATCCATGAGAGTTGCATGTCCACATATCTAATATTCTATGTTTGCATGACTTATTACATGTGCATGTCACAAAGTAAGACACCCTCAACATTGGACAGTAAATCTAGACATCTTATTACATGTGCATGTCACAAAGTAAGACACCCTCAACATTGGACAGTAAATCTAGACATCTTATTACATGTGCATGTCACAAAGTAAGACACCCTCAACATTGGACAGTAAATCTAGACATCTTATTCACTGTGCATTTAAAGATGTACATTATACATGTATACATAAAAGTGTTTGAAAACCTTGAAATCAAAATTAATTTCAACTGGGATGAAAGGAAAAAACCAGACGAACGAGTATGAGATTTTGGTGTTACACATTAACATATGTATAAAACATGTATTCCACATCAGGACAAAAGCCTCTGCCTTTGATTGGACAGCAATGGTCACGTGGTACACGTGTATAACTCTGTACACTGCAACAGATGCTATATGTGTCTGATCACTCAACAGTAGGGAGAACGCCATGACGTAACAGTTACAATGTGACACAACAATGACACCAACCACACAACGTCACAAAAGAAAGTTGAATGAACATTGTGAATAATGTTATGACATCATAATTGCCAGATTACTGCTTAGTAATATTCAAAGCTCCTGTATGCAACAGAAATTTACTGTTGAAGTGCCTTTAGTTTTCCATGATACAAATTTCAGTGTAGTTTTTAGGATCTTCTGTGGGATAAATTTGTTACATGATTACTGAGTGAAGGGATGCAAAACTGTATGGGTTCAATATTGGGTTTAGCTGACGCCACACCCAATATGAGGCTTATAGACCCCATATGGTCACTGAACCCAGTGTGAGGCTTATTGACATCATATAGTTTCGTATCCTTTCACTGAGTAACCATGTAACTAATAGTACTTGGCATGTTTGGAACGACTGAATGTTTATGGCTGAATGCCACATCAGCAATATTTGAGCTCTGTCCTGGCAAGAACAGCTCAACATGCAGTTAAAACAGGAAGCAGTGAACAGCATTTAACCGTAGCAGCATGTCGTGCCACTCAAGTGGGTATTAGAATGCAGGTCAGACTTAATACACCTATGATGTAAGACATAATACACATACGATGTAAGACTTAATACATGTATGATGTAAGCCCGTCTCATGGTAATACGTAACACATGCATGACATGGATCCTTAATCCTCAAGATTGCTTGTAATAACCAGGCTTTGCACTTTGCCCAGGAAGTGAGAGTATGAAGTAGGTCTGAGGCCTTGCAAATTTACCCGCCTCTCTTGACATTTACCACACTACCAATCTACACAGACACCACATTTTCACAGGTGTGGGCCACCTGGGTTTGTGGGATCAGTTAGACGCCAGACACAAACATTGTTGTAACTTCGTGTCATATATGTTGGTGCTGTGTAGGAGACCTGACAAGTGTCTGCCCGAGGCATTCTACCTGTTTGTGTATTCACTATGCATGTAGATGTTTTTGATTTAAAGTGTGATCTTGTGAGAGCTTGCGAACTCCTGTTTGGTGAATATATCTTCTTTTTTTTTTTTTTTAACAGCCCTGCTATACATGTATGTGATGTTATTACTAAAGTTTGATGAATTTTTCAGGTTTGTGTTTCAGCTTTGACTGGGGATAGTATTCTGTGTAAACTTATGTGTGTGTTGTATTTGGATAGACTAGTCTTCTGTGCTTTTAAAATTGAGAAGAGGCCATATTTCATTGATTATGTGTGACCATTTGCCGACTAGTACACTGTTGGCACTGCTCTGATTTTCCCCGCTGTGTCGTAGACTTTTGTTTTATATTTTATATTTTTTTTTGTGTTCACAGGGGATCAGCACAGAATAATCTTCTCTCTTTTCAGGCTTACATGTATCATGGTTACAGCAAAGCGTTTACTGTTTTCAGATTTGTGGTTCAGTGTAGAGAGGATACTCTCTCTATTTTTAGCTGCACATATACGTGGCTCAACAGTTTCAGTGATACCATAATTTTCCAGGCAGCTCTGAGCCACGCTGATAAATTTGTGTTTGTATCATGAAATGATAGGTCGTAAAGATCCGTTACTATGTGTGGCAGAACATTAGGTTTTAAGCAATGCTGTTTTGTTCTCTCCAGCATAAAATTGGTTCCTATGAACAGGCAACACATTAAGGAATGCTTCGTAATAAAGAAGAACTGACTCAACACCAGTATGTAGAACAAAATCAAAAGGATTTCTATGCACACCATTTGCCACTTATATAACCTCCATCATGTGATCCGGGGTTTCTGGCTGGAAACAACAAGAGTTTTGTCGATATGCATCTAGATGCTATTATTTCATATGACAGGAAATTGTTCATTCTTATGGAGTTTTAGTCAAAACATGGCAGCATCACATTGGACACGAAAACATTTTCGTCAAAATGGCACAGACTTGCAACTCACTCTACCTGTTGACTGCAATTTGGTGGTAGCTTCTGTCTTGGAGTTACTCACATTTATATTGTGTGTGTAGACAGGAAAGTCTCTCCAGTTGAGTGGTTGTGTTGTATTCAGGTTTGTGGCAAGTTTTATGCCAAGTGTTTAGTCAAGACTTTGTGTTTTTGCGTTTTCAGGTTTGCATTAGCCCGGGAGGGGTAGATCTCTGACAATGAATGTGGGGGTGGCCCACAGTGAACTGAACCCCACACACTCCTACCTGAACAGCAAAGGCATCTGGCTTACCTATATCCTTTTCATCTACTTTGTACATCTACTTCTGCTCAGTGTCCCATTCATCAGTGTCGCTGTGGCCTGGACACTTACCAATGTCATACATGATGTCGTAAGTATACTCCATCGCCCTTACCATTGTCATTCACAGTGTCATAAATACACTCAGTCACCCTTAGCAATGTTATTCACATTGTCATAAGTACACTCAGTAACCCTTATCAACGTCATACATGATACAACTGCATGTACAAATATACTCATTCACCCTTACCAACGTCAGTCACAGTGTAATAAGTACACTCAGCTACCCTTGCCAACATCATTCACGATTCCATAAGTACACTCAGCTACCCTTGCCAATGTCATTCAAGATGCCATAAACACACTCAGTCACTCTTGCCAATGTCATTCACAATGTCGTAAGTACACTCGGTCACCCTTACCAATGTCACTCACTGTGCCCAAAGCACACTCAGTCACCCTTGCCAACAAGTCACCCTCACCCTCATTCACGATGTCATAAGTACACTCAGTCACCTTTGCCAACGACATTCATGTCATAAGTACACTCAGTCAACCTTGCCAACGTCATTCATGATGTCATAAGTACACTCAGTCACCTTTACTGTCATTCATGATGTCATAAGTACACTCAGTCACCCTTACCAACATCATTCAAGATGTCATAAGCACACTCAGTCAATCTTGCCAGTGTCATTCACAATGTCATAAGTACACTCAGTCAACCATACCAGTGTCATTCACAATGTCATAAATACATTCAGTCACCTTTGCCAACGACATTCATGTCATAAGTACACTCAGTCACCCTTTGCCAACGTCATTCATGATGTCATAAGTACACTCAGTCACCCTTGCAAACGTCATCCACCACGTCAGAAGTACACTCAGTCAATCATACCAATGTCATTCACAATGTCATAAATACATTCAGTCACCTTTGCCAACGACATTCATGATGTCATAAGTACACTCAGTCACCCTTTGCCAACGTCATTCATGATGTCATAAGTACACTCAGTCACCGATGCCAATGTCATTCATGTGATAAGTACACACAGTCACCCTTGCCAATGTCATTCATGTCATAAGTACACTCAGTCACCCTTACCAACGTCATTCATGATGTCATAAGTACACTGTCACCCTTGCCAATGTCATTCATGATGTCATAAGTACACTGAGTCACCTTTGCCAACGACATTCATGTCATAAGTACACTCAGTCACCCTTGCCAGTGTCATTCATGATGTCATAAGTACACTCAGTCACCCTTGCCAACGTCATTCATGATGTCACCCTTGCCAATGTCATTCATGATGCCATAAGTACACTATGCCAGATCTTTTTACAATGAGGTAATTATACTCATGTATATTATATACATGTGCATGCACATTTATTTACTTGGGTGTACAAATTCATTGTTACATGTATGTAACATTTTCTGAATTTCTCCTGATCTGTGAAACTATTTTTGTATTGTCCTAGTGAATGTGTTGAAAAAGATAAATGTTCTGCATTTTATGCCCCCAAATATTAGAGAATGGTAAATCCCAATGTACTAAGGCAACCAGAATGTGCAATTATTTCTTGAAGCTTGGATTGTTTTGCTGCACCATAGATGGCTTGCATTCAGATTACATAGAATTTCATGGTGATTTTCTGTTATTATGGATTGTACCAGGCTGTGACTGGAAGTCATCAGTACATGTAACAGGTACATGTTATGCTCTACAAATATGTGTAATGTTAGCCTTGTGTTATTTTCTCCTCCCCATCCTTCACGGACAGTCGATGTTCTTCATGCTCCACATAACCAAGGGGACGCCATGGGAGACAGGTGACCAGGGTCAATCCCGCACAGAAACACAGTGGGAACAGATCGACTACGGACAACAGTTCACTGCCACCAAAAAATTCCTCACAGTTGTTCCTATTGGCTTGTAAGTAGCATGTGTTATTACCGTGCTTCAGCTATTAAACTTGAGTTCATATTGTTGATGAAGTAGATAATACAGGGTTAGAATTTCGACTCGATTTCCACAAATCCATTTGCATAAGCAGGAGAAAAACAACAAATTCTTTACTTCATTGTGACCATAAAGGGATGCTTTTACCCTTTTCGCGCTCTTTCTGTAGCACTGGATGTTACAATAATCACCACCTGGGTCTGTCAAGTTTTTCCTTACCAAGAGCACTGATTGGTTCAGAGGTGATACTTCGAAGAATTAGGACCAGTTGCTGTGGTGTTTACTACTAAAAGAATTGTGTAAACTCCTTAGTGATCATTATACAAAAGAAGTAGTCTTAGTTCAAATTTACAAACTTCTTATTTTTGTTCTCATGCAGTTGATTAAATGGCCTCATTCTGGACAAATTAGAATTTAAAATACCATTAAATTTTTTTTTACTATTATCTAATCATCCCCTGGATGAAGTGGTATGACCATGTTGTCCATGTTATATATTATTGGACAAAGGTCTCTTGGGCCATACCACTTTCAACAAAGGGTTTGCTGCTTCATTTAACTGTGAACAGTGTGGGATTCACTGTGAGATTTTAAGAATGACATTGCGTGGTAAAGGCCCTTCTGTTATAATATAGGAGGAAAAATTTGCTTCAGATTTTGAGTTTATTGCAAACAGCAGTTTTATCAATGGGTCAGAAAAAGCCTGAATAATAATTAATAGATTCATGTTAAGTTCTGCCGTTTCAAGTGTATTTGATTTTCTTCAAAACTTTGGTCATTTGGATTCTGTGTATTCTCGTGACAGGCACAGCTGGAGATTTGGCTCGGTTCTTGCAGAGCGGTGTGAAATTCTATCCCTATAATACACAGATGTATGAAAAATATTTAAGTTCCCCAGAATCTAGTTGATTTTGTATGATGTTGTGTCATTCAGCCGTAAGGCTCAGATTAGAATGTTACAAAACAAAAATGACATGGTGTATGGGTGTGAAATGTGAAAATATAATAGCAGAAGTGACATTTCACTGAAGTGAAATCATTGAAGAATATCCTGTGATTTTCACTCATGTATAATTAATAAAAAAATATTTATGTTTGCTTTCTTTTCTCTTTTTTCAGATTTTTCCTTGCCAGTTTTTATACAAAATATGACATGTTCCATTTTGTCATCAATGCCTCCTGTTGCTTGCTGAGTGTTATTCCCAAACTACCACAGCTACACGGAGTTCGATTGTTTGGGATCAACAAGTACTGACCCAGGGCTGGCCACAGAGACTGTGTTTCACCAACTATAAACTTTTGTGGCAGTTCTATTTTCTTCCTTGGTTGTTGATTAAATATTAAAAGAAAAAACAAAAGCAAAAAAGAAATAACACTTGGTCACAAATGTTGCACAGTTCTCTCCCTTCTCAGTTGATTATCTCCCCTTCTGACGCATTGCGCCTGATTCAGAATCGTGAAGCTTTCTGAATAGCTTCAAAATTTAATGGGCTTTATTCGAAAGCCTTGCTGTAAGTGTTAATATTATTTTGACCTAAGAATGTAGATAGCTAAAGAAGTAATTTTTAACATTTCTGTTGTAGTTTACATCTATGTCTCTCTGTTTAAAACTTTTGTTTAGTATTTTTTTTTGTTGACAGTGAAGAAGAAGTCATGTTTCTGATGTAAGTTGTAGAAATCCAGCAGCATACATCTGCACTGTTTCCCTGCTATGTGTAGCTGCAAAGATAGTTACCTGTCAGAAAGTAGTCCCCTCCCAGGATTCTCCATGCCAAACATTCTGGACAAACAAGACCCTCAAGTGTTGACCATTACAGCAAGGAGGTCTGCACTGACCTGGTCTTTTTCTTCCAGTGTAAGGTTCTAAGATTTAGTTCTGTGCAATCTTAAGAAGTGACCATATTTTAGTGAAGGGGGCCTCTGTGGCTAGTCGGTTAACGCGCTAGCGCAGTGCAATGTCCAAGAAGCCTCCCACTAATGTGGTCACTGTGAGTTCTGCTAGCAACCTACAGATGGTGGTGGGTTTCCCCCGGGCTGTGCCTGGTTTCCTCCCACCATAATGCTGGCCGCCAATAAGTGAAATATTCTTGAGTATGGCGTAAAACACCAATCAAATAAATAAATATTTTTGTGAATTTCAAGGTGTCCTTTAGAAGGGGATTTTTTTAATATTAACAGTATTGTCTTTATGGGGCATTGGAATGTTGGGGTCAAAGATTTGACCATAATTTTAAGCGTTACTGAGAGGGAAGTGTGAGAGGAGGGGAGATAACTCCTGGAGAGGATTACTTGCCTTGACTAGAAAAACACATGTAGCAATTATACAATCAATCTGGGTTAAGGTATTGTGTATTATCAATTGTATATTTGTAAATGGTTACGGATGTTAAATGCTATGTAGTTACAGAGAGGTGAATACTTATTTTCGTATGTTTGTAACCTTCAGTTAAACCATCGCTATAATTTCTAGGCCTTTTTTTCTCTCCTTTTCGGTTTGAAGGTGGAGGCCGTGTTTGTCGAAATAGCTAGTCAGAATTCCTTCTTTATCATTTTGTTTTCTAGTTACTGTTTGTATGCTGTCTAGTTTATATTTAGTATCTGCAAGTATACTCTGTATGGTCATTTACTCCTGCATTTAAGCAAGTATTGCCGTTGCCCACAGTTTGATGTCTACACGCTGAGCCGGCCATGAGACTGCGTGTTTGAATGAAGCACATAGTCTCACTTTACAATGCATAAATGCCATGGTTGGCTTTTATGGTTTCTTCTTTGTGTGGATTTGACACAGCCCTGTGGCCAGTGGCTTATTAAAATAAACTAATTTAAATGTAAGAAAAGAAAACCAGAAAAAAAAGTGTAAAAATTGTGTAAATTTGGTACAGCAGTTTCAATGCCCTCTCAGCAATAGTGACAACGATGCAGTCATTGATTTTACAGCTGACCACACGTGTGTTTTTATATTAAGCACTCTTTTTACACAAAATACTATAAAGACTTTCCTTGTAAATATTTACTGATTGTGTGAAGTTCACTGGACATCTCATGGTTGTTGGTATATTGCATGTACCAGTATATACTTGTACCAGAGATATTCCACTTTGAATATGTTCTATAATGCTAAGGGTGTATACTTGACATGTTATTCAACAGGTCTTGGCATGGGTGAAAACCAGTGTATCTTTCTTCCTTCCCCAGTTTTTGGCATGTTGTTTGTTTTTTCTTTTATTATCTGGTGTCGTGCCTTGCGTAATTCATTATGTATTATGGTTGGCTTCTATATATATATATATATATATGTATATGTGTGTATATATATATATATATAATTTTATGTTTGCGGGTGAAAGAAGCTGAATGGATGAAACATATAGGTCATTGTGATGTGAACTGCAAAGATTTTCATCTCACACTGAACAATGTTGTCGCACGTAGTCGGTCCATTCAGTGGCATTTGGAAGTCAGTTTTGAGATGGATTACAAGACGGATTTTTGTTCGGGTTGAAAGGAAGCAGAAAATGAAATCTTGCGCAGAGAATCGAACGTTGCCTTGTTTTATCATACCGCGAAAATGATATGTGGCCTACACGCAAGCTAGACTGGTGAAGTGGTTTTTGTGAGCAACCACAACTTCAGTGTTAAATGAAAACTTCACCAGTGGTACCGCCTGAACGATTTAACTCTGTGATAAACGCACTGAAAGGATAACATGATAGTCAGTCTTAATCCAAAGATATACGACAAAAACCTCAATTTTGATTCATGGTTAGATGTTGACAGGAAAGAGGCAGGAGGTTGGAAAAAGCTGTGAAGATTCCTGCAGCTTTCGGGTTAACCGTATCCATCCGCGCTGTGTGAAACTGGTGGATGGCCGGCACTGCAGATAGCGCTTAAAATTACATCTGTTACAGCTTGCATGCCGCGGATCTGTTTTCAGTATGTAAGTTTGGACATACTTAAATCTGTCATTGTAAGGACGCTTATTGCTGTCGTTAAATGTTTAAAATATGGGTCAGTTAGATTCGTATTGCGTTTGCTTTTAATTACGAGAAACATAAGACTGCTCTCAGTTCTAAGATATACCAGTTTCGTCCATGAATGTTAAGGTCCATAGCCTGTATGGGCTTGTTTACCCTGGACACACGCTTGCAAAGAATACCGCGAAACTGACAGAAATAATCGAAGCTGTCTGGTTTATAATAAAGCTGGGCAACAATGCATTTGGCAAATAAGAGTAGCATACCTGCTCTGTCGTGTATACAACCGTTTTATTGAGTTGGCAAAACGTGTCAATTATTGTTATTCACTTTATGTCGATGAGCCTTTATATGGCATATGTGTATGAAAACCCTTGATGTTTTTGCTTTTGATTTCCATTTTGACTGGAGTACAGATGAAAGATCCATACCGTGTAATTATTGACGTGATGAAAGCAAACCAACCGTTTTGTACAACAACCGGAAGATACTGTGTAATAATTTATGAATGACAGGGATGGTTTGTCAATAAAATGTACATAAATTTATTAGGGGATATATCCCTTCTTCATTTTTTCATCAGTGTGTATGATATTGCCCTAGGGTCTCTCGCTCAAGGGGTGGGGGTGGGGTTGGAAAAGGCTCAGTGATAGCTGTTACCTGAAGACCCGCGGTCCCTAGAATCCAGTCCCCAACGGTTCCATGCAGCAACCTACAGATGGACAGAAAAGCTCTGTCCGCTTTCCTCTCACCATAATGTTGAACGCCATGGAACAAGTAAAATATTCGCTACTATGGCCTAAAACTCCAATCAAATAAATAAACAATCCGATGGTTTCGCAAAGTCTTTTCCTGTTGAGGTGTGACGAATTAGCCAGGTTTCCTCTAGAGCCCTGAACCTCACGGCTGTCAGACACATGTATGTGGCGATTTCCTTGGGCAAGTCGCTAAACACTTAACAAAGAGATATATTCGCTTTAATTGTATAGGGCTATACTTTCGCTTCACATCTGAGACGGATTTCAACAAGCTGTTTTGACCTGAACTAAAAAATTCAAAGTTTCCTGGATAGCTGATTGAAAAGCAACAAAAGCTCGAGATTTTGTACTCTTAATCGAAATATGAAATTCACATATAATTTTAAATTTAAAACATGAGCTATTAATTAAGCTAGTCCCATACCTTCATGGAGAGTCGTCTAGATTTTCATTGTCTAAATTTCTTGGAAGGGGCTTTTGAAGGGACAGGCGTGCGGAGTGTAGCCACGTCGTTTGTATGTCTTTCTTCTCCGACACGAAAGGCACTGGTTCAGTACCAGCCTCGGGCAGTGACTGTTCGGGATTCCACTACATCCATTGTTTCTCGGGGTCGGGGTTTGGCGTGTAGGCTTGGTGGTGAATCGAAGGTGTATACTTGTCTTCAGTTAAATTCTATGGAGGTCCTTCGCTTACCTCCAATATAGTATGCACTCAGTGGCTCTGCAGGTGGACATAACGTACATAACGTGAAAAAGGTGGCCAGAGCTTTTCTTACCCCAGTTGTTTAATACCGGTTTCCTCAACGTATGACAGACCTTTAACCGAAATGTACTCAAGTACGGCGTAACCCCGATCTCTTGTAACGCAGTAGCCGACGTTGATCTAAGATTTTTCCTTTAGATGGCAAATCGTAACATGCATGCATGCCTATTTTAGACAACTTTATTCAAACAAGTTAGTGCGCGGCAACGGCCAGCGAGCCTCTCTACCTGCGGATGATCCTGCGTTTCCCCAGGGCTTCCGCCAGCCATAATGTTGGCCGCCGTCGTATAAGTGAACATTCTTTAGTACGACGCAAAACACCAATCAAATAAATAAATCCAACAATTAAGTTCGCAGTTTCCAACAACATCAACTGGGTAACAAAGCTTATTGTGAGGGATCAATCTTTTTTTGCCTGCAAGATGATTTACGATCGGATGAGGTGTCTTTTCATCTTGTCTGATCTCCATACCTGTAACAATATAGGCTTGTTGACCTATCGTAGCAGCTTCCCTGGCTCCTCAGTCCGCACACTAAATCTGTGCTTGCTGTGTTAAAGGCACAGTAAGTGTGTGATATCTACAGTGTATATACTTACCGTATAGATCGATGTAGAGATTTTGGTCAGCTTATCTGTAATTGCATGAATTTGTTTTATTTTGTATAATATCGATGATTTACGACAACCCAAAAAATTTCACTCGTGACATCGGTTATATGTTCACATGGGTAAAGAAACCGACTGTAGGGTCACTGTATATGCCAAGTACCTAACACAACTCCTGATTGTGATCAATGGCCCAGCTTCGAGAGCGACAGAGGCGCCTTTGCCACTCTGGCCAGCGGCATAATGCGAGGTGAAAAAGAGTCAGAATTCTGTTCACCACACTTTGGAAAGCTACAAACAACCTCCTAATTCAGGACAAACATGCATGTTACAACAGATTACATGTAGCAAGGAATTCAAGAATCCGTCTTGTACGAACTAGTTTATTTCCAAAATGATCTCTAGGTATACATTTCCGGATGAAAGTATATAAAGTGCACATATATGTATGTACCGATATACGACGCTTGAACATTGTTCCGTGGTACAATCATCATTTCATTTCGCAATTATATGAATGTTCGGGCATTTTCACGCGAGTTAAACAAAAAAACAGAAAGAGAGATGAAGGATATATAGGACACCGGACGTCCTGTACACATATAAATTACCTGTTGTAATTTCCGACATGATGACACTATTCCGAACTTGAAATTTCATGAAATCTTTTTTAAAAGAAACAATAAATACGCGTACACTTTGGTACAGTCTCATTCCATTGGGGTTTTTTTATCGAGATTTTCGAATGTATATACTTCCATTGTTATATTAAGCATAATAAAGAAAATATATACAAATAAGTCAGGAGCCAACTGGTCACCATGTCTAATCTCGGTTCAGTTAAATTGCATTCATGCTAGTGCATAATTATACGATACTACGAGAGATAAATAAAAGAATTATGGGTAGAAGAAAACAAATGCAGCTTCTTTATAGTCTTGTGAGGAAAATGTATGAAGTGTATTTAATATAGGGCCATATTAAGGTAAAATATTAAAATGTTAACACACGTACACACATATTCGTTTCAGATCTGAATCTGTATTCACACATCGATATGGAAGTAGAATGCGGCCACTCGTGTTCTCGAACCGCGCCATGTAAAAACACGAGGCACCTGAATGCGGGATTAGATCAAACTACGCAAGGATTAATGAAATCCACGCGACATTAATGCTAATCTCGCGCTCTCGACTTCTCTTTTGAAAAAACATGCGGCTCGAGAACGCAGTTTGGCCTAAACTTCCATTTTCTCGTTCTTGTGCCTAGTAGTTTTTAATAGATGCGACTCGAGGTCGCGAGTGGCTGCTTTCGTCTTCCATACATCACAACAATATCGTTTGGTCACAATTTTGGCGTTAAGCCATTATCACTCATAACTGTGACGTATCTGTGGTCTTAAAGAAAAGGCCCAGAGATAAGGGCTTTTAATAACTGATCTTTGGATATTATATGCATATATACACGGTTTAAAAATGTATCTTTTAAATCTAAATTTTGACCACTTCCAAGATAAAAAAAAAATGTAGAAAACGATATACACGTTCATAACAGCTGAGAAAACCTTCACAATAATCAGACCAAAGAACTGCACAACAAGAAGGCTATTTATTAAATGGCAGAGGCTAAGGAATTATTTGTATGAATCCCTCACATACTTTCGCGCTCTCATGTATATGGACATCTCTACTATTTATACATGTATATTCTTCACTTTCAACCCAAAAAATTCACTTTGGAATCTACGAACCTTTCCTGCCACAGGACTGAATGTAGAAATCTCGTGATCTTGACAATTAAAACGGCTTAATTACATATTGAAAGTGTTTTCCGTGCCCAGTTTGATGTAATAACATATGCGGCTGCTACGCCTTCGCCCACATATAAAATAAGGGAGTCTCGAGTTCGAACTGCTTCATCACGAACGGTAAGAAAAGTCCTATATTTTTGTGTATACCATGTGACCTGTGAAAACGGTTAAGCAACTATTTCTAATTACATTTACTGTTACTTGGACCAAACGAACAATGAAAAAAGTGAGCAAGTGGAATTTTTTAACCTTTTTTTTAACGAAGCTCCTAAATGAAGGAAAGGTCGTTTGAACCTCCTTAACACGGTGAGACAGGTGGTTGGTAAATTAAAAAAGTCAACAAAATTGCCAGGGGTCTTTGACAAGTAACATGATACACTTGCACACTTTCACCTTTTGCGACAAATGAGTTCCAACTCGGAACTGCCGTATTATGCGTGCATTCAACAGGTGGAGTGGTGAATTAACAACGCGTGAACTAAACCATACATCCCGTGCGGCCGAGAAAAGTAATGTCCCCTGGACTATAAATTCCACCCTATATCAAAACATACTACCAATCAATGGAGAAAACATATCAGCACTGAATAGACAAAAAATGAGAGGGATCTGAATTTTAACTTGTCGAAGTCGGACGCCCCTGTTTTAATCTTGAATACGTTACTGACGGTTCATATACGCCATCCGCAATCAGAACACTTCCAAACTCATTGCCCAAGTCCACCTCATTTGTGAATACACGCATCGTCTTGTGCGGGACATCGAAGACACAGCATTTCCATCTAAATATTCACGGATAATATATAAGTCCCTTGGACACTTCATGGGTTATTGGTATATTTTGCAATTAATTAAGTAAATATATAGTTTGCAAAGTTAGGCAACCGCGTATTGAATCCGTGACAGTCCATATACTTTCGGTTTTGGTTCATATATGTATACCTCTACTTTGGTTTTGGCTCACAGATATATCACTGCTTTGGTTTTGAGTCTCTGCTTGGGTTTTAGTTCAAAGATATATTCCTCTACTTTGGTTTGGGTTCATAGATATACCTCTACTTTGGTTTGGGTTCATAGATATATACCTCTGGTTCATATATGTATACCTCTACTTTGGTTTTGGCTCACAGATATATCACTGCTTTGGTTTTGAGTCTCTGCTTGGGTTTTAGTTCAAAGATATATTCCTCTACTTTGGTTTGGGTTCATAGATATACCTCTACTTTGGTTTGGGTTCATAGATATATACCTCTGGTTTGGTTTTGGTTCATACATATATTTATATTCACCATTAGCAATCCGAGCAATGCGTCGTTCCGCATTCCAATCCCACGTCCATGGCGTGCGTGCATGTCTTCTTGTCCGGAACGGCGTAGGGACAGCTAAAGAAGTCGGCCTCGTTGCCGGTACAGTTGACCTGTGTCATGTGGATGGGGCCTCCCCCGGGACTGGTATCCCTACCCCTGAACACCCGTACGGCTGAGGCGTAACCCATCTGCCGGCAGATCACCCGTGCCTCGAGAATGTCCCAGCGTTCCTCGCAGACGGTTCCCCATTTGCCGCCTTGGTACACCTCCAGGCGGCCTGAGTACGTGTTCGTCAGGCGGATAGGCAAACCTGCACATCAGAAGAACCACTCACTGCGCCGAATGCTTCCCATGATGACGTTTGTTAACTAGGTTCAAAGCTATTTTATTTATTTACTTATTTGATTGGTGTTTTACGCCATACTCAAGGAATGATTCACTTATGCGATGATGGCCAGCATTATGGTGGGAGGAAACCGGGCACAGCCCGGGGGAAACCCACCACCATCTGCAAGTTGCTGGCAGAACTCACTGCGACCACATTAGTGGGAGGCTTCTAGGTCATTGCACTGCGCTAGCGCGCTAACCGACTAGTCACGGAGGCCAACTTCACCAAAATATGGTCACTTCTTAAGATTGCACAGAACTAAATCTTATTAATAAAAATAATCGTATTATAATGGCCGGAAACCGGGCAGGCCGCGGGAAGGGGGAATCCTTGACCAACCGCAGGATGCTGTCAGACCTTCCCACGCTTTGGTTCCAATAGTTATTGCACTTTGTTTAAGAAACTATAAGTACCCATTGCGGAGAAAAGAAAAAGTAAACAATACATAAGCCCACTATTTTCCTTGCAGAACCTCAGCATTAAGTGGCTTACTTAATAAACGTATTCCAAACAAAGGATTTATCGCTATGACATTGTACTACCTGTAATTAAGATAATATGTACCTGTACACACTGCCCCGGCGTCCTCATTATGCCCGCAATCGTTAACCTGACTAGACGCTCGCCCGCAGCTGAACAGACTGCTTTCAGCCCCGGTACATCTGACGTCATCCAACCACACGGGGCCCTTTCCACGGCCGAAGTGACCCTTCTTCGTGGCCCTCCTTGCGCCGCTGTAGCCCAGTTCGCGACATACGACGTTAGCGTGACGCAGGTCCCAGTCGTCGTCGCACACCGTACCCCACACCCCGTTCATCAACACCTCTACCCGCCCGTACGATCCCTGGCTCAGGCGAACGCCGGCTGGTGGAAGATAAGAAATTCAAAGTACATATTATTAATTTTGGTTATTCTGAAAAATTTCAATCTATATAATGAAGAGATTGGCCGTGTTTGTTTGAATGCTTTATATTTATTTATTTATTTTATTAATGCTTAACGCCGTGCTCAACAATTTTTATTTATGTAGGGATGATGGCGGTCAGGTTTATGGGCGGAGGAAACCGGAGTTTCCGGAGAAACCACCCCGTTTCTCCATAAACTTCCCGGCGTAAAGAACTCGACAATATGAGTCAAGGGTCTGATAATCACAGGGAACCAGCGATTTAAGCTCACGATCCAGCGGTGTCACTGTGTTGTTTAACGTCACTTCTAACACTTCTGTGGCTCTAATACATCGATGAGCTCCGTATTCCGGTAACGCGGTTTTAATATATTTTGTGCTGCCTCACTGGATCAGCAGGTCAAAGACGTCAGACACAACGCCTCTCCAAGTCAGATATTTACACCAGCAATCAATCTCATTAACCCTCAAGGCATGATGTACTAAGACTGCCCATATTATCGCCTTCTACATGACCTAATATCATAAGGTAAGCCTTCATTACGAGTAAGGCCTAGGAGTGATTTTAACAGGAAAGCAACAGTGTTAACAGTGGAAAAGAATTTAGTTTGGAGAGTAAAACGGGAGCAGCGACGACAGTGTGATACAAGTATAGACGACAAAATGGCACACACGTGCACCGCTGAAAACCGGTCTCTTACCAGTTTACCTCAGTCAGGGTTTTATTTCAACTGTTCACGTAAATGTTTAAATAATAGTAACTTACACCCACCCCACCCCCCCACTAGTACCAAATCTCTCCTTTTTTTTCGAACTAAACAAATGAGTTTATTGAGTGTCAATTGCAGAAATACCGAAGCTGATCAAAAAAGAATCAATTTAATTCAGGTTAAAATGATCAAGTGTGTAAGGCTTCTGACATTTGCTTCCATGGTAACAGGGCCAAGGGGTGGTATTGACTGGTAAGGTAATTCCCAGTTCATCATGACCTGCTACCACCTGGCGTTTCGTGGCAGGCCAGGTATAGGCCTATCACAAGATCAGGAATAACGAGTTTGGCGGAAGTAAAACCAAACTGCTTTCAGCGCTCGCACTACTCTCCATGGTCCGTTCACATCTCTGCCACCATTAGACAAGTTTGACCCTTGGACCACGTAGGACGCACACGTATACATACGCTTGTACAGGGTAATAGCCTCATCATTGATGACATTGCGCGGAGATATATTCAGCATACATCAATAAAATTGTTTTAGGTGTCCGTTATAGAATCATGTTGTGCACATACAGTTCAGAAGAAGAGAATGCGAATACATCAAGCACGGTATGAATAGAAACCAGAGATGAGAAAGTTTTGTTTTTCTGATGTCACTTCCTATCTGATCTCCGTGACCTCAGTGATCTCGGCGCGGTTCAAGATTTTTTATAAAATCTGCCAGAGGTTTCAGGGCTGTAATCCAAGCTTAAAAGGCGGAGCATGCGTTCCTAAGAGTAGTGAGGTAAACATTTCTAGACGGTATTTCGGTAAATCACCTTCGCCAATCAATACCTTGGCGTCTCATTTCTCCGCAACTATAGTTTATATGTTGCGCAATTGTTTAATGGCTATGACTCACGTCTGACTAACCAGCATGTAACGCGAGCTTTCACTGATATATTGATCAGTTGCCATGGATACAGCTACCTGTAAACCTCTTATCACCTGTGTTATCAGGTATAGACTGTAAAGAATTGCGGTTGTATAACATGGTAACAGTGCTATTTCAGGACCGCTCAGGATACGTGACGTCCCGTAGGTACGCCACCCTAGTCGATGCCAGTGTCAGCTTTCTCTCTTCTCGCATGGGTCCCACACCCGCTGTGTTCAAGAACGAAAAGGAATCTGTACTGCATCCAGTGAACACTAAATCAGAACTTAAAGGCAAGAAATTACGATGACACGCAGATAGATTTAACAAGCAGTTGTCCAAACGCTGAATAAGGATGCTATACCTGTATACGGTTTAGATAAAATCCAGGATCTAAGATTTGTTTATTCATTTATTTGATTGGTGTTTTACTCCGTACTCAAGAATATCTCACTTATACGATGACGACCAGAATGATGGTGGGAGGACACTGGAGACAGTCCAGAGGATACTCACGACCATCCGCGGGTTGCTGACAGAGGATCTAATAATCAACTAGTGACGCAACCTCTATGCCGTGATGGAGGAAGGTATCATACTTCCCATGTATAAACTCTTTCTACCACCTGCATTAGATGTCTGATACCGCAATAAATTTCATTCAGAGTGTTTTGGTTAAATTTTGCATGTGGACGTCGTATATAAAGACATTCGCATACCAAACAACTCCCGCAAACTTGATCGACATTCACGTGCCAATCATCGGCCACAAACGAGACATTCGTTCACCAATCACCGGGCTATACTCATTATTCAATTATAGTAAGCGTCAAGGTAACTTATAATGGAAGAACTGTGATAGTTTGATGATAGTAATGCATGCAATCACCCAAAGGAACCTCCAAGACCAATAACACGTGAAAACACGTCGTTTCCTGAAGGAAAGCTGAAGTTCTAAGGTACGGTCCCGGACCCTGTTCCACAAAGCAGTCGTAGGCTTTCATCCAGTATATGGCGCTTTTCAATGTGTATGCGTGCTTGTATAGCACGAGGCCCCCGTTCCACAAAACAGTCGTAGGTTAAGTTGATTTAACATGGGTTGTCATGGTAGTTACAATCAACTTAGCCTACGATTGCTTTGTGGAACGGGGGCCTGGTGTTACACGAACACGCATACACATTGAAAAGTACTGGATGAAAGTACACATTAGTACGTATATATATTTTGTTAATAGCATGGGAAGGAGTTTACGGGTTCTACATTATATGCTTTGTCAATAGCTAGCATTTTATTCACCGAAATGAGATCGGTATCATTACCCAAAATGATGAATTCACCACTTGATCTCCTACATTCGATTCCTCAGAGTATTTGCTAATAAACCTGCATTAGACATTGCGGAATTTTGTAACATTTTACAAACGCTGGGCAGAGTATCGATAATTTCAGTACAGGGTATATAGAACTTTAGCTGTATGACGGCCGAAAGTTGCACCTTAGCAATGAGTGCACGTTACGTGAATCTTATCGCTGCATGTTATACGTATTTTGGTAAAGGTCGTTTTATAATTCAGACATGAGAAAATAATTACGGCAATAATTCTTTTTTAAGAAACACTCTATTCCTCTTTCGTCGACTGCAGCTTTAAGTCAGATGGTTTGTCAGATGGTTTTCTCCATCTTTCGTCAGGTTTTCTCCAGATCAATTGCATATCCTATACACATAACCGATGTCGTATGAGTGAAATATTCCGGTGTACAAAGTAAAATTCCGATCAAATGAACGAATAGTTTGATCTATTTAAAAATTTTGCTCCATGTAATCCCCTGTAATGGTGGCAACCAGTTGTAAAAACTTGACTAACACATACTATGATTTTTGATATCGTGTTCTGACAAGTCCTGGCTCATTTAGGCAAATATATATATATACGGCCTGCATGCACATATATATAGTCCTTTGTGTATATATTGCTTCTTAAAACAAATTGCGGATCACATGGGTCTCGAACCAGCGACCGCATAGACAGGCAACCTCATCGCCGTCAAACAACGCGAACCGGCCAAACCATTCGGCTATAACATTTCTCCCACAAAAAAGCAGGTACCGGTACTTAACAATACTGTCACTTAACCAACTTTCTTATTGGTGTTTCCGCTGGCTTTCTTTCCGTCCGTATGTGCGGATGGTCGTGGGTTTCTCCGGGATTGTGCCCGATTCCCACCCACTATAATGCTGGCCGCCATATTCTTGAGTACAACGTAAAACACCAATCAGATAAAATACAATACAATACAATAAAATAAAATGAAATAAATAACTATATAAATAAATAGATAGATAGATAGATACACATAAATAAATAAATAAATAATGGTATTCCCCAATCTGATATGCTCAGCTACGGGTACTGTATCGTTTCGTATCATCAAAGAGCTAACACATGTTCGCCATATAGTCTACCGGCTCGCTCTCCGTCAGGTTTGCTCCCGTCATGCGCTGATATTGCTGGCCACTGTCGTATAAGTGAAATATTCTTGAGTACCTAGCTACCTAGCTTTTGTTTTTGTGGGAGGCCTGTTCACTGGGTAGTTTAGACATCTCTTGCTCTCTGAAGTCAGTGGTTCGAAACCGAGGGTGGTCTCTGCCAATTTTGAAGACTAGAGTCTGTTCCATTCCCGTGAATGTCTACATCGCAAATAACGATAAACCACTGGCTTAAACCATTTCCTGAAAGACATTCACCAATCTGATACGTTTAGGCTACATTAAAAGTTTTCGGATAACACGATTTAATGAGGCCGTCTTGAAGTGCATGAATTACCTGCATGAATCATCGAAAATCTGACAACATGCTTTTGAATACTATACTTGCTCAATTGTATCCCTCTTGGTAGTTTTGCCGACAAAACTTCAAGCTCGTCTTCTGTAGCATTGGGGACGTTGGTGAACTCCTTCTCTTCTAAAGCCGCCACTGAATCCAGAGCTTTCTTTTGTAGTTCTCGCAGCTCTGTCTCCAGCTTCTCCATGCGCTGTTTCAACGCGCTGACTTCGGCAGAGGTATTCCCCGCTTGTTTCACGGGCTTTACCGAAGGTACTGATCGTGCTTCCGGCCGGAGATGCTCGAGCTTCACCTCTAATTCTTCAACGCGGTTTATCAACTTCGGGTCCGTGCACAAACGCTCGACATTTTCCGTGGCCACAGTGAAATGAAAATCACAAACTTGTCCCCTGGCTCGAGCTAAGTTTTTCTCCTTTTGAATTTTGTCTGCGTCAATGTCGTGGTCTCCATTGATTAGAATATCCAGCGTCTGCGCAACGCTTTTGGCCCCTTGCAAAGACGGGTTTGCCCAAGTCGGACATGATATGACAATAACAAGCAGACATGAAGCCAGCAGACGACCGCGGCAAATTAGCAGCATCATTGTTTACGACAGCAGAGCAAATTACGTCACACTCTTCTGTTGTCACTTTGCATTTTCCTCTTGTCAACAGTATAACACTTTGCCGTGAAAATTCACAGCGCCATTTTGAAAACAACAGATTAAAGTTTTTCCTCATGTGGGGACTTTGATTCGGAGGGTTGAGATGGTCTTATTTATACCAGCTTTATCACCGGATTTATTGCGACAAAAATCATGACATTCGCACTGAACGCACGATATTGCATTTTTAATTTAGCTGCACTCATTCGGTTTATTAAAACGCCCACGACCGTAAACTATCCCGTGTGTATTTCAAAATAAATTGGTCCTGTTATCAAGAGGCTAACGAATTTCGCTTTCAGTACGCAATTCTCCATTAATATCAGAAGATTTGTGCAGTAATTTCCAAAATATCCGGTTAATAGATGTACAAATCAGCCTGACGTCCATTAATACTTCGCTACACAACAATGATCATTCACTATTTTACATTAAAAGGCAATATTTCGCCTGTTCAAAGATTGAAGGACCTGAGATAGGCCTACTCTTATAGAACCTCAAACGACGGGGAAACGTCCACGATCCCTGTTACATATGGAAACAGTAAAAGGCCCTGTGGAGGGAAGGAAAGTTAAAACACATGTCAGCCGTCTTTTTCCTGAGAAGTGTCTGTACTTTCTAATACCTCCAACTTTGTAACACACAATCAAACACAGCTGTTCTCCGCAGTACACCAACTCGACAGTTTCCGGTATTTTCCGTGACATTCAAAGCTGTCGTAGATGACATTAGTCATCTATTTTATACGTTTGTTGACATTCGTGTACAACTCGTTATACGTTTATAGAGGTAGCTCCTTATCACCGTACTGCTACGCCTCGCCCGCTTATACGGCATCCAGCCAACAATGAGAGTAGGGAACAAATTCCCATTCCGCGGTCCGGATTGAGCCCGCGCGTTAGTCTTGGTTTAATAAAACCTTAAATCTCTGCTACCAGTAAGTCAGCAACTATGAACACGTTTAGAACACCATGGATCCTGAAGTTCCTGTCTGTGTCTCTGTCATACCTCATGTTGTTCGCCATTGAGAAATCATCGCTCATACAACAAATTTGACGTAACTTTGGGAGACTATTACCGTTTTAATCAGTTTAGTGCCCTAGGTATTCATTTCTTTTCTTTGTACGTCGGCGGTCGAGTTGAATGGCACAGGCAATCAGAGTTCTGACTTAAAAGCTTAGTTGGTAAAGCGAGATCTGGATTCGAACACGCGACCTCAAACTCAACTGTGAAGGGTCGAACAGTCGCATGCAGTGAGCCAGACCCCAGGATCAGATTTAATCAAAACTTATTCTTAACTTTAATATAGCTCACTGCCCTAAATTTCTGACTCGCCTGAAGATCTTTCATTCTAATGACAAGACCTTTATGACAAAAAATGTTCAGAAACAATACCACAAGTTAAACCAAAGTTCTTACTTCAGGCAAAGACAACTTCGTGATCCTGGAGACTGCGCTTTAAGCATCGGAGCCTGCGAGGCCCATAATGTTAACCACAGCAATCGGGTATATTCATGCACTGAATACATTAAAACTGATCGAAGCCTTTGTTCCATCAGACATGATCTAATACACAACAGACATGATACAAACTCGTTACTTGCTTTGAATATTTTTTTAATGACTTTACTAACAAACATAATCTGTGCAATAAGTGTTAGATATACCCAAAATATCTATGTCACGTATTTTAGTAAAAATATTCATAAAACAGCCATAAAATTAGTATAATGTAAGCCAAAACATCATCCTCTAAGCCAAAACTACACTACTAGCATTTGGAAATGTAGACGCTTGATTTTCAATGCGTTTAATTTCATTAGGAGTATACATAAACAATTTTGTCCGAGGACTGTCTGTGAAAGAAAATATTCCTTTCATTTGGGAGATCCTTGCCATTGTTAGAATGTTTTTTTATTAATTTCTTTGATGTTTAACGCCATACGCCATAATTTTCAGTTTTACGATACCGCGCTCAGATTAAGAGCTTGAGGAACCGGAGAGCGAGTGGTAAAACACTGACCTATATGGTTTCCCACGTGTGACGCACGTGGACAAGTGGTCTTCAATTTATATTGCCAAGACCTCACGCACGAACGGTGAGATCAAAGGGCGGGGGAGCGGGGGGAGAGGCGGTGGTGGTGTATACAAACTACCTGTCCGAGACCGAGACATGCCAGCACCTGGTATATCGTGGCGGCTGAAGGGCAGCAACCATCTTAATCACTATCCCATTATCATGTATATACAGGGGCTATAAATCTGTCTATGTCGCTGCAACTTCGGGCGTTGTGTTGACGACTGTGGATAACTGAAGCCAGCAGAGATCGATATACAGACAAAACTATACAGACCCATCACCACTTAACGCGCTCAAATTACCGACTTTATAATCGGCTGACTGACAGGAAACCTCGCTTTACGGCAAAGAAAACGTCGCTACTCGGTTTTAAGCTTTAAGCTATAGATACAAAATTTACAAAAGGCAAATTTATAAGCAAATTTAATAAAATTTACATTTAATGATATTTAATTTAAAGTTCAATAACGACCCAGTAACAAGCATATCAAATTGATTCCCAGTTATTACAGTCACCAATTAAATTTCTACCTGACATATACAATTTTATATTGGTTTCATAAAATCACCAAATAAACGCTTGTCATAAAGCTCATATCACATTTCAGAAACCAAGAACGTAAAATATTAATTAACAACTGTAACTGATAATAAGGTTAATGATGTACTTTGCCACACTTCACAGACAATAGTTCGGAAACTTATCGCATTTTGTAGGTTCTCATCTTGGCAAGCCGTACTTTTGTTTGAACGAACAGAAAATACATTTCTTATATAGATCAAACTGAACAATGTTGTCATGTGATTGACATTGTCGTCCAAACACCAGTTACTCTTACACACAGAACTGCGTGAATTTTCAGGCAACATAGCTTTAAGCGAAATAACACCCTTTTCCCTCTTTTTTTCAGAATGCGGACATATTTCCATTGTAGCATTCTGTGTTGATTAAATCCCCATAACCTAATTTAGGTTAAAAGGTCGGATGTCAAAAATCGGCTCCACTCACACAGCGGCTGAGTAAAGCGGCTTATGCCCGGCGCAGATGAGAGGTATGTGTTTAGAAAAACTCACTCGTCACACTTACCTTAAGCACATAGCTCTCGTGTGCGGGCAACTTTTCTTTAAGTCTTTGCCTTTCTTGACGCATGCGCATTCACGACTACTTGAAAGGAGACAGCTTTCGCTCGGCGCACACATTAAGCCATTAATAAATTATCAAAGACGTTAGATATTAGGCATGGCGTCAGGAAAGGCAAAAAACTTAAAGACAAGTTACCCGCACACGAGAGTTATGTGTTTTCAGGCAAGTGTCACGAGTGAATTCTTCCTAAGTACATAGCTCTCGTTTGCGCCGGGCTTTATAGCCTCACCCCCACTGCGAGCGAAAAGTACAACTGCAACCATAACTACAACGTCGAAAAAACTGAAAGTTATTTAGTAAGTAGGGCTACCCCTACTGCAGACGTCATGTCGCGACGACATCAGGGCGGCATCCATGTCGCCCAGCAAAGATAGAACTGGTTCTATTTGTTGGCGACTGTTTTCATGTCGCCGGCAGTGTTGCGGCAGTAGTTGTGGTTGCGGTTGTCGCCTGCAGTGGGGACGAAGCTTTAAATCACCGTCAACTTGAACAGAATACAAGGAAACATGCCACCAAATTATGCGTTAACCATATACATGTAGGTCTACATACACGACTTAATTTAGAAAATAATGATATAATTTTGATTTAGTTTTTAGTGTATATATTCTATTTGGTTTAAGAGCTACATGGATAATATAACCTATATTAAAAGAAAAGAACACACTTATACAACCTATACCTTAAACGAAAGAGCTTTACTCATGGATAACTAAAAAAGCTCAATGTTCTGGTGGAAGTGCTTGTTATTTGAGTATTTAAGACTGAGAAGCCTTTATAGACCGCCATTTTAACAGATTGCTTACGTCATCGTGCTTAGTTTCGCAAAGTAGCTCTTCTGTCTTTGAAGATACAAACAAAAATCATGCAGATAACGAAATGGAAGGCTTCAGTGGGGACCCCAGCTCTAGTTCTCATGATAGTGAATGTGACTTCGGCCTACAACGCTACTAGTTTGAATCGCTGAGGAGTGAGGCCGAGAGCAGTAGTTCGACCCACCACGCATCAAGCTCAAGTGAGTGGGAACAGGGATTTCTGGCTGTGACAGGAGGAATCTGTGAAAGGACAGGTTGCGTTCTCTGCCTTTCGGATACCGCAATTCAGACACATTTTGGCAGTCTACAGCCACGTATACCGGCATGATGTGGCCCTCTAGTACATCTCAAACTCTTCCTTTTTAGAGTTGGCTTTAACAGAACTTAAAATCCACGATTATAACGATGTACGAACATATTTAGCTGAGACTGGAAATGCACGTTAATTAAATGGTAGGAGTAAAGCCTTAAGCACAGTGACGTCACAATGAATATTCAAGAGTAGGAAAGGAGGATTTCCATTGGACAAGCAAAAAACATGACGGGACTTTCTATGTGCCTCGAATAGGTGGATTTTGTAAAAAATGACGATGTTTGAAACAGTCTGTCTCTTTTACGAAACCTTTAAAAAATCTAAAAAATATAGTATTCCACACAGTTTGTATAGCTCTTTCAATTAAGGTGTAGGTTGTATAAATGTGTTCTTTTCTTTTAAATCTCGACAGCATCACCTATAACCAAGTATAATTTCTCATAACTAAACTAAATAGAATAAAATTTGTTTGTATACGTTATCACGTATATCGATTACAGGCTATAATACTGTATGTATTTTGCAGCAAATATTACGTTCAAGCTATAATAAACTGCATTCACAACTCTGAACACAAGGAAGACATGCCATTTCTGTCCACTACGACATTCTCACACAATATGCATCACCACACATTTGTAAATATATAAATCATGATCATATAAAGTTACATGTAGACAAAAAAGTAAAAACAAAAGTAACCATTTTGTGTAAAATGAAAGGATTTACAAGTTTCCTGAGATTTTTTTTTTAATCGATGCTATATATAAACTGACCGGAACCATGCTTCGTAACTGTTTTCTGCTGAACAAAACCAATCTCTTTGGATAAGCACTCACAACTGAATTTCTCGAGGAAGATAGCGAACGCATCTGCGCAGATTCAGCCAATCGCCTTGTAGAGAATTACAAGCATCAGTGATTGGCCGTTGGGTGTGATAGTTCAAAAGAATTAAGGCACTCTACAGAAACTGTGTGTGCAAATTGTGATGTGGCAGAGGAAATTTAATCTGGGATCTCAGCCTGTCGGTGACGGTCATGTTCGCTTGCAGAGACATTTCCACACCGCCGTGCCGAATTGCAGGTGTAAGTGCAAGCGAACCTAACTGTCTTTTACATACATGGATAGGTCATAAAGCCGTTACAACAAATCCTGAAAGGTGAAGAACACTGATTTCTCGCCGAATTTGTGAACAGGTGGAGGTCGTTGAACTTCAGTTAATTTTGATTCTATTTAATTTGTTGACATCATCTCCGTTTCCACAATACAATATCTGTTTTAAAATGGATGAAAATGAAAATAAAAGAGCTCTTTTGTAAAGGAAATATTGATACAAGTTGCTCTCAGATAGTGACAACCCGCAACAAGATTGTAGAACATAAAATCTTCACATATGATTAAGCAATTTACTTCATAAAAGCTATGACCTGATAATTAAAAAAAAAAAAAAAACTTCTTGTCACCATGATAAACATTATCATCAGTCTCCTTACCCGAACAATATGAAAAATATAACTTCTGACAACAATCTCAGTAAGAACCAATTTGATGAGAGGTCGGACTATACCGACGTATCCAGGGCTTATGGTACGTACTCCAAGAAGGGGTACCACACAAAATGGAAGGCGACTTTGACGACTTCGTTGATCTTCCTGTCGTACAAGCTTTCCAATTCGTCCTCAATGATTTGCATGACAGGTAACTCCCGATTGGTACAGGTGATTTTCCGCAAGGTGACCTGAGGGATGGGGCCTCCAAGTCCCTCCTTCAGTATGGCCGTGAACTCTACGTTGTCCGACGGTTCCAGTGCCAGAACAGTTTCCTTGAACTTGTTATCGGCCTTGACCCAAACCTGGTGAGCGTCCACTCCTTCGCCTACGTCAACAGCGAGCTGAAAGGTAAGGACGTTATGCTCCTTGACGTGACAGGAGTGTTGGCTGGTCTTCATCAACTCACAGGTATCAAGCTCATGTTCATCCATAACCTCAGGATCACAGACTGGGTACCTTTTTCCATACACACACTTCAGGTACTCGCCGAACACCGTGGGCAGACCGTTCAGAAACTTTTCCACCGTGTTATCTACCTGGATGACCTTGACACTACGGACAATCCCTGACCAGCGGACTCTCACTCCGGTCAGGTGAGCGCATTTGATCTGCTCTCCGACCATGTTGGAATCGCCCGTTGTCCAGCAATGGCGGATGTAGGTCTCCCATGGCAAATGTGGGGTTTCAACGACTTTTTGTGAGGGGATTCTGATAAAAGCCAGCGGCAGTACGGACAGAACTGCTAACGATATCATCACCACCTTCTTCGCTGTACCATACTTCTCTTCGAATTTGGAACCCAAAATCGCTTTACTTTTCGTCAACGTAATGGGAATCGCCAGTAGCAAGAGCGTGACCAGGAGTTTACCCACCACGTCACTCTTCATGACCACCAGGATGGTGTAAAAACCGTACACCACCCCTGCCACGATAACTGCCGGTAACATAACAGGCATCAAGGCATACCCCACGCCCGCACGGAGCAGGCCTGACCAAGTAGTGAACGGGAACAGAGAACCCATGAAGTTCCACCAGAAGTAACACACCAAATGAGGAACCAAAATTCGATAAGTTCCTTGCCAGGAATGTTTCATTGCCATTCGCATAAAAAACAAAGGTACAATGACGTAAGAGAGAGACGGGAGGCCAATGTTAATCCTGAAAAGCGACCCCACTTGTATGTACGTTACGGGTGAGAATATAAAGCTAATCAGCCAGGTGAAAACAGGTATATAAGGGAAGCCTGCCATAAATGTTGGCAGTGTGGCCATGAAGCTACAAAACACTGATATGATCAGGAGAAAATCGTAGCTATCGCTCAAGGCTATGAAACTGAGGACGGCGAATGCCCCTGCCAAGAGACAAACCTCCGAACAAGGGATGTAACTCTTCTCCGCTAGAGAAAAACTGGCCACGGTGAAGAAGAGCGAGCTGAAGAAGACCATGTAGGGAGTGAGAGAGTTCCACATGAACTGCGACTGCGCGGTTTCCAAGTCGATCCCGACGTCATGTTCCTGCATCATCTTCGCCCATGTGGTCACGTTCGAAAGCTTGCGACGTCCGTAGAACATTTGCAACGTAGAGACGACCATGCCGAAGAAGGAGATGTAGAAACAAAAGAGAGGGATGACCAGAAGCAGAAAACTGGGCGTTAGAAAGCTGTACATAAACAACAACAACATGATCTGTATCTGGTTGACAGGGATGAGCGAGACCAGCCAGGTGGTGCCTTCCTTTGAGGCCAACTCCAGCCCATGATTCATCAAGGTCGCCATTGTCTGCCGAGGGTACTTCGTCAGCTGGAACGACAGGCAAACAATTCAAATGTCTACAAAAACGAGTGCTAACAAAACAACTACCTGGCTTATTAACATCACTGTATTTTTTTTCTTACCTAATTTCTTGTTAAATCCATAATGCTGAGGTGGGGGGGGGGGAGAACGAAAGAATGAATGCTTATTGTTTAACGCCCTACTCAAGAATATTTCACTTGTGTCTCCTTGGTGCAGGACGGATTTCCTCCGTATCTTTTATCTGGTGCTGCCTCACCGAGACGACTTGGCGAAGACACCCAACAAGCCCCCTCAGCCAGTCACATTGTACTGACACCAGGCCGACCAGTCCACCCTCTATCCTCTCATTGCTGAGCGCCTAGCAAGGAAGCAGGATGTACCATTTTTTAAAGTCTTTGGTATGACCTGACCCAGGTTTGAACCCAGATCTCCCCATCCGAAAGCGGACACTCTACCAACTGCGCTATTCGGGTGGGGGGAGGGGGGGAGCCTGTAAGTTGCTACTATTTACTATTTAGCATTTTTTAAAATTCTGGTTAATCTCATAATGCTAATAGGAGAGTGAGTTGCTACAATTTAAAACTATTTTCTTCTAACTTGCATGAAAAGTCAGAAGAAAACCCTACCTGAGGAAATTTGCCCACCATTTGCCAACTGTTGCCAAAGCTCTGGTTTTATTTTTCATGCTGTAGTGTTTTATACAGACACGCTAAATGACCTAAAATTTTGCCCAAAATATTGCATTTTGTATAGGTAAATTAATGTGATTAAATATCATTTTTGCTGTTGGAACATTTTTCCAGTAAGATATCATCCTACCTACTAAACAAATCTCAAAACACTATTTTAATATCAGTAGAAATCAGTAGGAATATGGGCGATTTAGGGTAGTTTTTCTCACCTTGACTAAAGTGCCTGCCGATTCGTACTGGGCCTCCTTGTGGGACGCCTCCTCTGTGGTCGGGATGACCTTCCCCTGGATCTGCTTCGACACAGCCTTCACAAACTGAGCCTCAGAGATCTCATTGCCTAGTCGCTTGGCTACAAGACAATGGCACTTTGTTCATTTGTCATTTATCTCATTGATATTTTCACACTGTTATCTGGAAGTTTTCATTTAAGATTTTCTCTGTCTTTTAATAAAACAAATTTTATTTCAAGGACTGGCACAAAGTGCCAATTTCAATTAAAACTGTTATACCACGACGTTGCCGGGGTCCACATTATTACCTATTTACAACATGTAGAAGCCAACTGATAACTTTATGACAATACAGAAGAGAAAAAACTGAAAAGATTGCAACAGAACGAACTGGATTTGAACCTATGACTAGCAGGTATCATGTACAACGTGCCTACTACTAAAAACCAGCGTGGAAGTAGTTCAGCTTTGATCTTTCGCGCATAGCCCATAACAAAAGACATAAAGAAAACAGTGTAGCAAGGGTGATCTCCATTTTCATAATAAATGGCACTCAGCGATGTTCAGCTTCACAGTTATCACGGTTTTCTATCACGTGACCTCTGAATGCGGGCAAATTTTGCTTTTTCGCACTTTGTATAGTACATATCTGGACCTTTGCACTCTGTAATTATCAGAATTACAGCTGTAATGGTTTTCTGTAACATGACCCCCAAATGTGGGGAAAATTGCATTTTTTCAAACTTTGATCATAATTTGTGTCAATAGTATGCCTCGCAGGCAAAAATTAAGATCAGATTCATGGTCAAAACTTCAAACTTCACCAGGTAACATATTATTTAAATTCAAAAACTTTTGGTCACCTGACAACTTCGGTAGTCAGTGCATTTCCAGTCTTCAAGATATGCAAATGATTGTTTGCACATGTAATTTGCCCCAATGTATTTTGTCTGCATTTTAAATTTCAGCTTGATCGGATAAACCCTTCTTCAGGACATGACATATCAGCATATTCTATTCATAGCAATATGGTGTCCAAGGCAGGTCAGGTTGAAAGATGAAATTTGTGGGGAAAAAAATTTCCAGGTAAAAATGATGAGAAATAGATTGTATTTGAACATCAGAGTGCTGGGACTAGTCCACAGTGCCCAATAATTTCACATACTGGCAGGATTTAACTGGACTTGAAGCTGAGACTGTTACGTATAAGGTTCACTGGGTCTAAGGTGAAAGCCAGTGAAAAAAAAAAAACAAATAGTGCTGTCAAATACAAGGGCTCTGTCACACATAGAGAGAGACTGCCTTTAATCTACTGCTCCCTGCACCAGATTAAATCAGACTACCCCGCTCAAGCCTGCCAAACTGCAGGTAGGAAGAGACTTTACATGTGATCTACTGCTCCCTGGTTATTTAAATGGGAGAATTTTGAGAAATTTTTGTTGCTTTCTCAGCAAAAACTTCAAAGCTATACAATGTATGAAACTAATTCTTGTAGAATTGTAATCCTGACAACATGGAGCACCAGATTGTTTGGTTAATCATTTTAAGCAATATTTAGAGATGTAATTTTTATGTAACTTGGCAGGTTAATTACAGCCTAATTTGCACATCAAATTTAACGTGTGAGGTTAACTGAGTAGGGCCATCCACCTAGGAATAGGGAATGGAATTTCCTCCCAACAGGTATACCCGTTTGTGAGAAGAAGATTTTTTAAGCTTAACAATGACATTCATAATGGCCGCTAACTCACGTGACTGGCCAATGGTCACAAAACGTCAAAAGTTGCTTCATATGTACATTATCAAGACTGCAAAGTTTGGATTCTCTACCTTCAGTAGTTTGTGAGATATTGCAATTTTATAAGAGAGCTAGAAATAATAATAATAATAATAATAATAATCCAAACGATTTCAAGAGGTGTCCCTCAGGGAACCAGTGTGGACCCCTAATAAATAGTTGCACAATAATGATTAAAGAAAGCAGAGACCATCCTTAAACAGTTTTTGGGCATAACCCGACCCCAGAGATAAAATAGGGTTGGTATGTTGGGATTCTCTTTTTTTCATTCTGGCTCTTGAACAAGATAGTGATATTAAAGAAATTAATATGGGGAGAAAAATTACAAAAAAAATTTTATGTAAATAACAATTGAATAGGATTCTTTTCTGAAAGGTTGTACGGTTGACTCCCAACGAACACTTTGAAGGATGGTCCACCACGTTTCAAATTAAATGTCAGTTTACAGTCAATATCCCACACATCAACTCTCAAAGACTGCATAAAATGATTAACTCAGAATACGAAAGTGCTGTATGAAATTAGATTGAATGAAAACTGGGGGGGGGTGGGGGGAACAGTCATACCTGCTGAAGTGAGCAATGACTTCTCAAGGCGAGACTTAGCAAAGGCTGTAACTGCATCCATGTACTCATCGTGCGTGAGCACGCTCTTTCGGGAGCGGTTGATCTGCCAGAACAGCCCCCTAGCGGCATGACGGACCTTCTTCTCCACACTTGTGGTCTGAATGCACCAGGTAATTTCAGGTAACACTTCCTCTTTCGTACCTGCAAATGCCATCATGCATTAAAAAAAACCCTTGAGAAATGAGAAAAATGTAACTTTCCACTAAGTATGACACTGGGTCTACTTTACATAATATAGACAGAGAGGATACAAGACTGACAGAGCTTTACATGACATGACAAAGTTCAAAATTTCATCCACAAAAATCAACATCAAAGGCACTGATGTCAAAGACATGTCATCACAAAGGCTTTAACATTACATACACAAGACATGACAACGAGGCCACTTTAACATTACATACACAAGACATGACAACAAGGCCACTTTAACATTACATACACAAGACATGACAACGAGGCCACTTTAACATTACATCTACAAGACATGACACCAAAGCCACTTTCACATTACATACACAAGACATGACAACAAGGCCACTTTAACATTACATACACAAGACATGACAACGAGGCCACTTTAACACTACATACACAAGACATGACAACGAGGCCACTTTAACATTACATCTACAAGACATGACACCAAAGCCACTTTAACATTACATACACAAGACATGACAACAAGGTCACTTTAACATCACATCTACAAGACATGACAACGAGGCCATTTTAACATTACATCTACAAGACATGACAACGAGGCCATTTTAACATTACATCCACAAGACATGGCATTATAGCCACTTCAATATTACATCTAAAACACATACATATGTATATATATGTATATGTATGTATATATATATCTATCTATATCTATATATAGACATTCATGAGATAGCACACCAAAAATTATCTGAGAGTATTCATTCAACATGGTCGGATAGCGGACTATCGCAGCACAATGATCTGAAGCCTCCCACCAATGCAGTCGCTGTGAGTTCAAGTCCAGCTCATGCTGGCTTCCTCTCTGGCCATACGTAAGAAGGTCTGCCAGCAACCTGCAGATGGTCGTGGGTTTCCCCTGGGCTCTGCCTGGTTTCCTCCCACCATATCTTGGCTGCCGTCGTATAAGTGAAATATTCTTGAGTACAGCTTAAAACACAAATCAAATAAATAAAATAAATCATTCAACATGACATGGCACCAGAATGATACCAATCTTATAACCACATGTACAAAACCTATCCAGTTCTCATGTAATCACGTGCATATAACTATCTTACCCTCATCTAACCACATGCATATAACTATCTAGTTCTCTTGTAACCACATGTACATACCTATCCAGTTCTCACGTAACCACATGTACATACCTATCTAGCTCTCATGTAACCACATACACATATTTATCTAGTTCTCATGTAACCACATGTACATATCTCATGTAACCACATGTACATACCTATCCAGTTCTCGTGTAACCACATGTACATATCTTATTCTCATGTAACCACATACACATACCTATATAGTTCTCATGTAAACACATACACATACCCATCTAGTTCTCATGTAACCACATACACATACTTATCCAGTTCTCATGTAACCACATACACATACCTATCTAGTTCTGTAGTGGATTAGTTCTCTTGCGGAAAGTGGGTTAAATGCCACTGATATGACTGTCACATATGAACTCCAGGGTCCAAAATGTTGGTTTAAATACTGCCTGTGTAAACGCAAAGAATCCTAAACTGGTTTAAATATGCCTAAGCCGTCTTAGATATGACGGCATGTGAAAGAACAAAAAAAAAAAAACAACAACCCGGATAGTTTAAGCTGGTTTAGAGCTAAGCTGGCTTAGGTTTAGACCATGAGAACAGGGTTTAGTTCTCTTGTAACCACCTGTACACAGCAGTACCTATCTAGTTCACAAGTAACCACTTTTAATGTATATATCTAGTTCTCAAGTAAACACATGAACATACCTATCTTGTTCTCCAGGCATCTAGAAAGAAGCTTCGTTGCCTCTATGTTTCCCTGTCTAGAAGCCTTTATCAACCAATGAACGGCTTCATTTCCATTCTCCTCTGCATCAACACCCGACTCAGCCAATGAGAGGAAATGTTTACCCACGATCAACTGTTGTTCTTCCACACCACTGGTCGCTGCTTGCAGTGCGGAATCGGAAAAGCCTTTGAATAAAAGGAAACAACTTTGAAATAATGGTCTTTTACTGTAGTAAAATAACACTGTTTGCGATTCTGGGTCAAATCCATTTGTGTCATTTTCCTGTAGTGTTCAAAGTTGTGCCAATAGGAAATTTAGAGCAGTCAGGTCACTGCAGGAAATCTTGCAGTTCAGACTGCAATTAAAATTGTTAGATGTCATTTAAAACTGAATTTAGGTATTGTTACATAACGGCAGAGCCAAATAGGACCTTCAGAGTGTCTTGGTTTCCGAGTTACGACAGTCAAAAATACTACTACTACTACTTTCACAAAACTGAAACCATTAGGCTGATTCATTTATTTATTTGACTGGTGTTTATGCCATGATAACAAAATATTTCACACATACGACGACAGCCAGCATTATGGGGTTGGGAAACTGCGAGGAAATCACACCACCATTCACACGTTGCTGGCGGACCTTCGCACATACGATAGATGAAGCCAGTGAACTGCCAAGTCACAAATTTAAAGGGACTTTACAATCTTTTTGTAAAAGATCTACCTGTGTGCCAATATGTGCCCAAAAGACATGTGTGAGGAGCTCAAAGAAGAATGATCCTGTATTCTTGGGTCTGGCAAGTCAAACATTTTCCTGAGGCAGCAAAGATTTATCCAAAATAAAACAATAGCACAATGACAATGACAAACATGGAAATGAAGGCTATTCTCTCCATTTCCGCTCCATGCAAATATCGCAGACAGAAATTTACCTGCTCCTTATCGCATGGGGTTAATTACATACAATTCTCACAACGTCAACTTTATGGACGGAGGAAAACCCGCAGAACTTGCAGTAAACCGCTGACCTTTGGCAATTCACTGACTGACACTCCAACATCAGATGTAAACATATGCATACCATACTGGTAAGTGAAAGAACTGGATTAAGTCAAAGCTTAGCCAGCTCTCCTCTTTGACTCCAGATCAATGTATACCGTAAGGTTTTATCACAAAACCAGGTCTTCAACCACTGTCATGAAACTGAGCAGTATATGATGATATCCTTCCAACCCAAACTCACGTTTCTTCTTGATGGGCATCTTGATGCCAATGAAAACTTTTCTCTTCACCTATATGTATTTACATGTAATTGATCATTACCTTTCATGTTAACAACTTCTACATGTATGCTGAGTTTGACTTTTTTATCATCTTAACACTTCTAGGACACTGATCAATTGTTTGAAACAGGATACAGTACTTTATATCTGACACATTCCCCTGAATATCAGAAATACATCGAGATGCAATAAACTTATGATGTGACTTTCCTTGTGAACAAATTTACCCCATATCAGTAAAATACAAATGAATCAGATTTTTTGCCAGTATGAGATAAATGCAAACATTATGTTTAGTTTCAAATGTTTTGAAAATGTTAGCTGGTATGTCAAAACTGTTGAAAACATTGCATGCTTATGGAGACAGATTCAGTAAGCAAATTAAAGGGAAAGAAAACACAAAAGTGAAGTTATGGTGAATGAAGAGAGCATTAACAATAATCTGAAAATACCTTCACAGAATTTTTAGATCTTCTTTCACAGAATTAAATGGAGTCAAATGTTTTGATTATATGGTGGGTTTTAAGGACCATACTGATACTGTGGTTCACCACTGACGTCACAAAACTTTCGTTCTCATTTATGGTCCTCTCTGAATAAAGTTCTTGTGAACAGTGCTCCTGTACTGTTGGCCTGTGTATGAAAAAGCTAACACGACATTAAATTTCTGCTTTAGGGTCAGAGAAAAGTCGATGTAATGTCACTGGTTAACTACATTATTAATATGGTCCAAAAACCCCATTATGCAATCAAAACATTTGAATGCACTTAATCTGGTGGAAAAAATCTAAAAAATTCTGTGAAAGTATTTTTGGTTACAACTTTTAATGCTCTTTCATCCACCATAATATCATTTTTGTGCGGTCTTTCCCTTAAAGAAAACTGGTTCCTGACAATTCTGAAAATAGGCCTTTAGAGAAGAAGTGGTAATACCCATATTGCCCAGTTTATAATCTCGTGGATCAAGGTTACTTGGGAAAAGTAACATTTGTCCATGTGGTGTTATATAACATTGAGGTGGACAACGACCACTTTCTGTCATGGGTGTTTTTAGAAATATCAGGTCCCTGTTTCAGACAAGGACATCATTAAAAATATGTTTGCCGGGCAAAACGAAGCCGGTCTTTCAAAACAGGGCTGTGTTACAAGTTTTTATTGGTATTTTGATAAAAGTTTTTTTTTTTTTTATTTTTCTCTCCATCTCATTTTCTTTAAAATCCCTATTTTCTGGACAAAAACAACAAGAATTCCTACTAACCAACGCTAATTCTTCTCACAGGGTCAGGTTACAACCAACAAACAATTTTTTAAAGATGGCCTAATGTACCAGATAGAAGACATACTTTCACAAGCTTATTAAACTCTGTACACACCCACATAACCTAACCACTGTTACAGACAACAGAGGGAGGTCACACAGCCATATGATTACTATTGCTGTTTACACACAAGCTTAGGTACCATAACAGGTAAATGTAAGCATGAGCTACCCACATGGAGATAAAATATCACAATGCATAACAGTTACACTCCCCACATACTGTTTGTTGTTCACTGAAATCATCTAATACATGTAGTAATGAAGATGTACAGTACTATGCTGCCAAGATCAGAGCATGCAGATAAGAACATCAGCACTGTGATTTTACACACGATGCCAGGGTGTAAGCAACATGGACATCTGAATATTAAAATATTATCACCTTGCAGAAGCAAGATCATACAAGGCAAACGCCTGGTAATTTGTAATGGTGTACGTTTGATTGAATTGATTTAGACTTCAGACTAAGAATAACATTAATGAAGACTGAACAGTTCTCTGAAGATAAATGTACTGCACACAAGGCCAAAGTACATGTAAACCCAACTGACTAACACAGTGCAATGACCCAGAGGATTCTCACCAGAGCGGTTTCTGGGAGTTCAAATCCAGCCCATGTTGACTTCCTCTTTGGTCATAGATGGTAAAGCTCTGCCAGCAACTTGCGGATGGTCGTGAGTTTCCCCACAGCTCTACATGATTTCCAGCCACCACAATACAATGCTGTCTTATAAGTGAAATAGTTTTGAGTGCAGCCTAAAACATTGATAAAATAAATAAATCCAACAGCCAAACCAAACCAAACCTCCACAAAATGCAGTGTCTGGTCAGTGGTGAAACTTTACTCATGCCTGTGGCCTATAGCTGTAGCTGCAACATGGCTGATTCTTGCTGACGTGGCATTACACCATAATCATTCATTCTATCTCTGATCTGAAATTCACAACGATGCATCTGATGACTACGTAACAAGTTAGGAACTGCAGTCATCTTGGCACTCGCCATTTTACTGGAGCCTTTGTAACATAAGCGCAAAACTAATGACACTCACAATGTTATGTATGCTGTGCAGAAATTTCTGTCATCCAACATGCAACAATTTCCATTTTAGTTGTTGGCAGGCATAGTTCTAAGAATATTGTCAGTTGTCGCTGATTTCAGTTTCCTACACCTTTCTGCATTGTCTTTCACCTCGTCGTCTGCTGGCCAATGTGTTGTCTCAAGTAACACCTTTAACAGTAGAGTTATCAAGAAAAGTCGGTGTCGCTGTTAATCAGCGTCAAGAAAGCTATTTACGCAAGTCGGCGATGTGTGAAGTTATTGGGATTGGTAAAGCTTATGCTGCTGTTTTGTCACATGGTCAGAGATGATATAATGCACGCCGATTTGTTAATTGGAGATTCTGCTTTTCAACATCAGCATGTAAGGGATCAAGCAATAAGCTGAATAGGCATTGCAGAAGTCTCTTGAGATCACGCTGGGTTTGGCCGAGCTAGAGACTGGATGGAAGCTCTCGCGATTAAAAACAACAACATTGTTAATCTCCGAGAAATCGCAGTAGTTCGCGCGAGCCCCCACCCTGTCTCGTCCAAAACCAGCGTAATGTCGAGAGACTTCTCCAATGCCGATTCAACTTAAGGGCAGCTACTTCCACGTCACTATTCCCAAAGTTACTTAAAACTCCCTGCATGAAAGAATTACACACAAGCAGCGCAGCATGCACATCCACAAAAACTAATTAAAGCTGGCTAATGCATTTCCATTACGCTGCTTTAAGTCCCAGAATACTCTGTTCAGACGCGGAAAACAAGAAGCGACGAAAACTGAACCCCTTATGACCCTGCAAAATGGGTTAAAATTGAAAGTGACTTTTCACCATATTGCAAAGTCAAGTTTGAATGGCGTTCTCATATACACGCATCTAAGTAATGATGGGCAATGCGTTTACTACCTTCTGAGCTTTTCGGAGAAATATCAGCCGTTTTACGCTCAGACACCTCGCTAGTTTCCGTAGGTGTGGCCATCTTGTCTTGTTGACGCGCTCAAACTCCTCATAGCGTCAGATGCCAGAGATGTGACTCATTTGCTCCAAGCCCAGTGCAAGTGCTTGCCAAAATAAACAGCTAGCCTTTTTCAGTTCAGATGAAAATAGATTTTTCCCACTTTTTCTTCACGCAAAGCGGACAACTTACATGTACCACCCCATCCCCACTGGGATTTCTAGCTCTTTTCAAACTTTCTGCATTTTGCTGTTGTTCTTTTGAGGATGGAAAATAGGAAATTATGCACATGATCATTGTAGTCTAGAAAACGGAAAATTTCTCACATACCATAAATTATAATGCAACTTTGTGATAACGAGAAAAAAATACATGCATAAGATCTTTCTTATTGCCTATCTTTTCAGGACTTTGTTAGTCTACACTTGCATCACACTGCATGTCACGTCAGAGTATATTCAATAAAAGATATGGAGCATGTGTATCATAGAAAATGTATGAATACATTTAGAGGATACAAACCAATGTAGCTATACTTTGCTCATGGTCAACGCAGTTCATTCTTGTCTGTTAGTACATGTACCTGTATCACAATACTTCAGGTTATGAAAATAAATTTTTTTTTTCAAATTTTCAATGTCAAGATCTGGTTTATTTAGTTTTAATCCACTCTAAAATTCAAATGTTCATCACTTCTGCAACCATGGCCAGATTTATAAATGGAAGAAACCAAGCAGATCTCTGAGAAAACTTTGCGAGGTAGCTATGTGAATGTGTCACAACAGGACCAATAGAGCCTGGAGACCCCAAAACACTAGCAACTGTTCAATGGCTAGTCATCTTCAGAGAGGAAATGCATAGACTTGTCAGCACTGAAGTCATTTATAAAAAGAAAAAGAAAATACATTAGCAAGGTTTTAATTGGCCCCTATATATTGCTATGCACACTGGATTCCTAGCTACCTGTAAAGATTTAGAAAATCGGTGCAGGCAGCTGGACAATTTCCATTACTATTACATTGACTTTATATGGCAAGAAATTAAATTATGACTTTCAATATAGGATAAAAGATAGCATGTAGGTGGGTGAAAGGAAACAAGGAATCTACATGTAGAGTAACATGGTTTAAAAACAATACCAAACCAAGTAGTTTCAAGCAATACAGTTTTATTGTGTTTTTGTACAGAGGAATGTCTGAAGAAAAATGAAAGCTTTGTAAGTTTAATGAGCTTTGACTAGTTTTTTAAATTTAATATTCCATTTTAAAGCACAAATCTTGCTGGGGCTTGGACGGAGCTTGATAAAATTAATACTCGTCACCCTCTTCCTCTCCCTCCTGTTCCACCGAGTCGACGCCCACTTCCTCGTAGTCCTTCTCCAGCGCAGCCAAATCCTCCCGCGCCTCAGAGAACTCTCCCTCCTCCATACCCTCTCCCACATACCAGTGGACAAAGGCACGCTTGGCGTACATCAGATCAAACTTGTGGTCAAGACGGGCCCAGGCCTCGGCAATGGCAGTGGTGTTGCTCAACATGCAGACAGCGCGCTGGACCTTGGCCAAGTCGCCACCAGGGACGACGGTTGGAGGCTGGTAGTTGATGCCGACCTTGAAACCAGTGGGGCACCAGTCGACGAACTGAATGGTTCTCTTGGTCTTAATGGTGGCGATGGCAGCGTTGACATCTTTTGGCACGACGTCTCCCCTGTACAGCATGCAGCAGGCCATGTATTTCCCGTGACGTGGATCACATTTCACCAGCTGGTTGGCAGGCTCGAAGCAGGCGTTGGTCACCTCAGCCACAGACAGCTGCTCATGGTAGGCCTTCTCAGCAGAGATGACCGGAGCGTAGGTGGCCAATGGGAAGTGAATACGGGGGTAAGGTACCAAGTTGGTCTGGAACTCAGTCAAGTCGACATTCAGGGCACCATCGAATCTCAGAGAGGCAGTGATAGAGCTGACAATCTGACCAATCAGACGATTCAGGTTGGTGTAGGTGGGTCGCTCAATATCCAGGTTTCTGCGGCAAATGTCGTAGATAGCCTCGTTATCCACCATAAAGGCGCAGTCGGAGTGCTCCAGGGTGGTATGGGTGGTCAGAATGGAGTTGTAGGGTTCCACAACTGCAGTAGACACTTGGGGAGCTGGGTAGATGGAGAATTCCAGCTTGGACTTCTTTCCATAATCCACACTCAGTCGTTCCATGAGAAGGGAGGTAAATCCAGATCCAGTGCCACCGCCGAAACTGTGGAAGATCAGGAATCCCTGCAGGCCAGTGCACTGGTCAGCCAGCTTACGGATTCGGTCCAGAACGAGGTCGACAATCTCCTTGCCGATAGTGTAATGGCCACGAGCGTAATTGTTGGCAGCATCTTCTTTGCCAGTAATCAGCTGCTCAGGATGGAAGAGTTGCCTGTAGGTTCCAGTGCGGACTTCATCTGTAATTCAGAATGGAAAAAAATTAATGTGTGAATACATGTCCCTAATACTAGGGATAATATAATGAAGATAATAATAATACAAGTGCAAATATTACCACACTCAAGGACAGAATGTGAACATTGTTTAAAAATTTAATCATAAAAGTCCTTATTTTTGTATTTGTTCAGCGGTGTGATTTGCACACTCTTCGTTAATTCAGATGTGGTAGCACACCTCCAATACGCGGCTGATGGACATAACTGATAGTGATCAGTCTGTAAAATACAGGATTCCTTATCTGTCACTTCATACTCAAAGAATATCGCACAACTTTGTCTTAACATAATTTTGAACTGGAGCATATTTTCTTCTGGAACCAGGAACAATTCATACCAAAGTATACTAAAGTCTACAGCAATCTGTTCTCACCAACAACAGTGGGCTCCAAATCAACAAAGACAGCCCTTGGAACATGTTTTCCAGCCCCCGTCTCACTGAAGAAGGTATTGAAGGAGTCATCTCCACCCCCAATAGTCTTGTCAGAGGGCATCTGTCCATCAGGTTGGATTCCATGCTCCAAACAGTACAACTCCCAGCAGGCATTGCCCATCTGGACACCGGCTTGGCCGACATGTACACTGATACACTCACGCTGTGAAGAAGAAAAAAAAATTAATGATTAAAACGTATTTTGCTTGGATTAATTTAATTTCTGCTAAGGCTAATTATTTTCTAAGTGTGCAGTCAACCATGTCAGGCATGCTGACCAACTTTACTTCTGCACTTAACTTAAACCCTTAGGGACCCCATTTTACAAACAAGTTATAAATTATGTCCAACATAACTGTCATGAAATCACATCATGACATATTGTAGACAGACATACATCAACTGGGAAAATAAAATGTAAAATGGGGTCAAAAAAATCAATCACACAGATGTACTGCGATACCATTCTGAAACTTGAGATGTCAGCACGAAAACAAAACAAAACAAAACACTGTGTACAGGCAAATTGTCAAGTTTTCCAGACATTTAATGAAAAACCGATTCTGACTGCCAAAAAAAAAAGCTGTCACATCAAGCTTTAGTTTAAATATTAAAACAACGTCTCAGAACAAAAAAAAAAAAACTTGTGAAAGTAGCTTTACGGTAACTCAGTTCAACGTTCAATTTAAATTCAACCGAAGTTTTCAACTGATCAAACTGAACAAAAAATAAGCTAATTTAATGAAATCTTTTATTTATTTATTAAATTATTTATTGTTAATAGAGGTTTTCTTCACTCGAATTCCCTTCTATTAGTCTCAGGAACGGCAGAAAACTATTGTAGCCCTGTAAGTTTGACACCAGTCCGCCAGAGTTGCATTCCCGAGGCCAAAGGAATGCAGCGGATGGGAAGTGGAGGGGGGAGGGTGCAAAAAATTAAAACCCCCAAAGAAAATAAATTCATCGAATTTTATGAGCAACACACATTATTCACACTCATTAACATTCTATCCTTACCATTTTACAAGTTTCTTGCAAATCTGCGACCTTATGTGGACTTAAGGACGGGTCGGTTTGAGCACTTCCTCACAGAGACGTCTATGTGTCTTCGAAGAAAGGTTAAACTGATGACGGTTAGCTGAACGCAGCGCTTTTTTCAAAGGGAACGGCTAGCGCGCGACCGGATGAGATTTCCATTACCTCCACTTTCATTGGATAAATTCAGCCATCAAATTTGAAAGGCCATTTTTTATTGGCCAGAGCCTTATCTCGTGACGGGATCAGTCCACATTTCCAATGGGTCAGTCAACAAAATAAACAGTATTGTACATTTGTTCGACCCGTGTAAAGTATGCAAGGGTAAAATGTGCATTCAGCAATTCGTGTATATTTTTTTTAACCTAACACGTCAAGAACCACTTGCTTGTAATACACTACCTTTACACCGTGGACAAAAAAAAAAAGGAGCCATTCACATTGTTCGATTTCAAACGACGCATTGTAAGGAAGAAACCATTTAACATTGGAGGGGAGCGGGGCATCTACTGGACCTTCTCGCTGAGCACTGGTAAGTGCGAGTTCTCTGTATCTCGGTCGGGCTAAGTCAGAATAAATTTGCTAAATTGTTGGAAACCACGTATGGGATGTGAGTTCTGTATTTAAAGTGCTACTCTGGTCGGAATACAAAATATTAACGTTATATGAAAGATATCCTACGGAACAAAGCTAACACCATGGTTCAGAAGGATTTTCGATGAATAACACTATTTAACCATATAATTCAAGATTCTTTAAAAAACAAAATCTTCGGCTGTGTCAGTAAAATTTTGCTGATGTGACGTGATAATATTCTTTATATGGCGTCGAATCAGGCAGCTGTGACGTCAGTGAGGCAATAATGCAGGGATGACAGTGGATACGCGTCAGCCATTTGGACGTCATGTGTTCGTGCTTGACGTCACACCAGGCGAGGTGAAAAGGACAGAAAAATTTTGTTCCTGTATCCTTTGACGAAACCTATAATATCTGACTTAATACAGTGCAATGTTTTCACAATTTAGGAAAACTTTTCAGACTATGTCAATTTTTATCATCTCACCGTGCTTTGAAGACAAAGGTGTTTTCACACCAGGGTACCTCTTTAACTTCTGCCCCTTTCTTTTTGTTTTGGTTTGTGGTTGAGCGTAGGGGAGGGAGGAGGGGCTTACTTACCTAACCTGCATTAGTTTCATAACAGAAGAACGGAATTTATTTATTTATTTATTTGCTACGATAACCGCCAGCATCGGTTGACCGGAGTGGAACGGAATGTAAAACAGCCTATTTTGGCATTTAGGTAGGCCCTACATTGATTACAATAGTGGCATAACAAAGTGTCCCCCCCCACCGAAAAAAATCCACAGAATCAAATGCACATAATTTCAGTATGAGAATTTTAGATATGTGTATCTCATATGTACTGTACTCAACACTGTAAAATTCTTATTCAGGCAAAACAACGTATAGCAAACGTACATGCCTATATACTGTCTGTCACATAAAACCTAAAACTGCGAGGTATAGGCCTATATACAGTGTACTGAGTGGATAGGCCTGCAAGGAACTTTTCGCAAAAAGTACCAATCACCTTTCATGATGATCACAAAGAATGCGATGTAGGCGTTATTCGGTATCCAGTTTGCCCGGGGTAAACCCACGACCATCCGCAGCTTGCTGGCAGATCTTCCCACGAACAAGCATATCATTTATAATGGAAGCTCCATGAGATTCTAGACATTCCGCCTGTATACAGTAATTGGCCTATATACAGTATATGGCTCCCTATAGGCCCAAACGCGATATAACTTTAAGACACAGGTGTTTGTAATTATGAATTAGGAGGAAAGTGCAGTGGAAGTTTCATGTTAACATTAAGCAGCCTTCTGTGTAAAAAGAAGTGCTATTAAGGGTTTTTTTTAGTTGTTTTCGTTGTTCATTCTTTTCATAGACGTTCAGATTGTGCCAAGTTAAGTTTGATAATACAATATAGATCGCAATCATAACTGTTCTATATTTATACACACATGTATACGCCAGATTAGAGGCTTCTGTCAATTAGGCCTACATTCCATCGTACATGAAGGGTTAACATCAAGGTTCGGATATTGGAAAAAGTGTGAGATCGATTTCATTGATTTTATATCAATTGCTGTTAAACACCACGAATATAGACCTAAGTCAAGAATTTTCACTTAGGCCTGTATACAACAGCCGTCAGATGTAAGCTATAGACCTATATATGGGTGCACATGTACGGATGTTTCACCCTGATGTCGATCAGAACTTTCCCACGTGGGGCATACAGGTATGCACACCATGAAAACAAGTGGTCTTGAAGGAACGTAAAACTGCGCCAACGGTTTAACATAGGGTATGGGGTATGGTCGACCTCTCTTACATTCTCATCAAGAGGCAAAACACTGGCCCATTAAATGTGATAAATTTCTGTAGTTGACATATAGGCTTATAGCGCGATCGGTGGAAGGATCTCACATTTATTTGGAGAAAGATCGGCATCTTGATATAAACTCAGAAATACTTGTAAACTTACATTCAAATATAAATCTACGCATATACAGCGAGAGGTTATACAGTTTTTGTAAACTTGTGTATCTGCTGTGTGGAGCGGATAGTTAATGACGCTATTTTGTGCTGATAAGAAAATACTGTGTCAGTATCAGTATTTGTGTGATTGTAGGCATATATGTTTTTAGTGAAATTTAGGTCGTAAATTTACGCCTACCTTTATCTGCTTTTCTTATTCAAATCATAATTTCCATGCAGGAAAATGAGTGCTCTTTGCATGTGTTGCCAGTTACTCGATGGACAGTGTCTCCGTATTGAGCAAGAGTTAATACAGGTACAAACAGTTGTCTTCGATCATGTTCCTATCTATATAATACATATACTTATATAGACCAATTGTGGGTGTGTGGTGCTGGTGGGGGGCAGGGGGTGCTGTCACTGGCCTTTATCAGGGGAGGCAACTTAACAGGGGCTATGACATCTGATTACTTCCCTTCGACCAGTATTGAGCCGGATATACACGTGCTCGTATGTCTTACGTGTGCGTATGGGTGCGCGTACACACAAAAAATCAAAGTTACAAAAATACCAAATAAATAAATAATAACAAAAAATAAATAAATAAATAAAAAAAATAAATAAATAAATAAAAAAAACTAATAAATAAATAAAAAAAAGTAATAATAAAAAAAAAAACGGCTCTGGTCCGACCATCGATTTGTGCCCATGTGCATGGATGTGTATAGGCCTAGGCACAAAGCTGCGTATTTGTGCTTACTGTGTACACATGTGTCTTTAGATCTCAGATTTGTTTCATTCTTACCAGCTGAGCTCTCAGAAATACCGAGTTCCATGTTTGTAAATGTAAGAGCGACTAAGACTGGTGAATCTGGAAGCTAAGCTAGGAATATGGCCACATCATCTCAGAACTAAAAAGTTTGCTTGTTGTGCGTTTTCGCACACCCAATTGTATGCGTCGAATTTATCCCTTTTTCTTTTTGCTGTCGTGTAGGGCGAGGGGTGATCAGGATCTAACTGCACTCCCCTCCTCCCCCTACCTTTTTGGTGCAGAATAAAAAAGAAAGAGAAAAGACCAAACGCACAGATAGAAAGAATGAAGAAAGACAGAAAGAAAGAAAAAAAAACCAGGAAAAAAAATAATTTAAAAAAAAAAATAAAAAACGCACTCCCTATACTAAGAACTGATATGCTTGTCAGGCGACTTAGAGCTTCAAGCGCAAGTGGTGTGGGGTTCATCAACGATCCTGGTCTGTCACATTAACAGACGATACCTCAGACTGTGTACAATTTTTCGCCTCAGGAGAAACATCTTAACTGAGGTAAGGGGGCAATGGCCATCGAGAAGGAAGACCGTGGACACACAGTGCGGTAACAAATGCTTTATAAGCAAAATTTATCAACAAAAAACACAAGAGGAAGAAAAAGCAAAGATCCGGTTCATCAGGCTTCCTCATAGATTTATTCGTCAGAAATCGCAGAGACCGCGTCTCTGTGGCTATCTGAAATACCACAGCTTCCAGGGCCTGCAGCCAGCAAGCTTTATAAATATTCATTCAAAACAAAACAAGGGATTTAAATACAATTTATCTCGCCTTCCCATTATTATTTTACTCACAAGAAATCGTCTGAAAAGGAATCTCTGGCTGTATGAAATACCGGAGCTTCCGGATCTTTCGGTTCTTGAACCCTCGCCGAGATAGCAGTTCAGCCCCTCCCCTCTCCCACCAAAAGAAATGTTTAATTTAGAATGGTTTCTCATTATAATCTTAGTTCACTGAATCACTTGCAAGGGTTCCTCGGCTCCCTGAAATCAAGGAGCTTCCCGGGCCTATAGGCGGCCCCTAGACCTTCGCCTATGCTGACCTGGCATATTTCTGCCGCTTCATCTACCCACCGTAGGTCATATGACGCTTTGCCACTCCTGGACATTTCATTTTCTAGCCAGCCTTATTTAAGGTTCAAATGATGGCCCGTTTTCTTCCTGAAAAGTGACCAAGATTCGTCCCCAGCCATCTGGGGTCTCGGAGCTTCCGGGGCCTATGCGGCCCCTGCATGGGCCTTCGCCTGTTGGTCTGGGATAACCGACCCCATGTAAAATACTTCTCGGTACGTCTACGTGCATCCATATTAAGCACAATAATATACGTAGTCACAGGTTAGAAACTTATTTTATACTTTCTTCAAGACAGCCTTATATCACAGAAAGCTGCACATTTACCACCTGCAATACACGTAGTCAATTGAAACGGCCCAACCAGCGCTGATAAGATGTTTGATGGGCCATGTCACGTACAAGGTTGAATTTATTACCAAACGATACCTTGAGATATACTGACTATTATATACTGATTCTGAAGTTCCACTCCATGCACAAATCCACTTTAGGACTAATCAAAAGACGGTATGAACATGGGTTAAAGCACCTCAAAACAATTCAGACTGTCGGTCCCGGTTGGGTAAAGAAAGATGCAATTTATTATAAATGAGGGGTTTCTCCCGGATTCTGCCTGATTTCCTCCCACCATAATGCTGGCTGACGTCGTATAAGTGAAATATTCTTGAGTACGGCATAAAATACCAATCAAATAAATAAATAAATACAAGTATTATATATGTGACGACTTGTTCACTGAAAGCCGTTCAACTCCATGAGCAAATTCACTAGCAAATAACTGGTCAAAGGTCAATATTTGGGCTATTTTACCCTTTCCAAATCCACGCACAAATTTCCTTAAGAGTAGGTCAAGCGAGTCAGTTTTCGGGTTAAATTACCTCAAAACAAGGGTCGATTGTCTGTGAGTTTTCAGCTAATACACCTAGCCACTTATAGATTATTTAAAGCTAATGATGAGTTTTATGCGTCTTGGGGAGTATGAGGGTGCTTTTCAGAGTACCAACAGATACCTAGAAATACACTCATTATAAAATTCTGATTCAGAAATTAAAACTGGTCAGAGGTCATCAACTGGCCTGAATTGTTACCAGAATGCCTTACCAGAATGCCTCTTGGTGAAGCCTATAGGTGTCGCAATTTCCTTTATTTTTCTTCAAGATTTCGTCTTTCTTCCTGAAGCCTATTTGCAAACAACATGATAATTCACGGGAACATCGAATCATATGCAATCACAGGCCAGTTATACCATTTTCTCCCATTATAAGAGTTTCATTGTATGAGTCAAGATTGCGTAAAAGATCTCAACTAAGGCTATGTGGTCGCCAATACAGCAGAATTAAAAAATACAGTTCTAAAGTAATGAATCTGAAAATGAGCGAGATGGACGTAGGCCTATAATTATCGTTGTCATATTTAATTGTAGCTTCAGTTCCCCGGATGAGTACGTGACTGACATCGAACTCACATGGCTTAATTCATTCGCAGCAATCTTTTGCAATTCTACTGCCTTGGTGAGCACACAAACATAGTTTGGACTATGTCTATGCAACAAACCTTTTGTATTGGGCCTGAAAATGATACATAGGGCTCCGTCAACTTATTTAGCCAAGTGTGCAAAATTTAAAAAACTCGGGAATTTCTTGACTGTTTTTTTGCGTTTTGAAGGCATTCTGACAGGAATTTAGGGCAGTGGATGGCTTCTACCTTATGGAATTTTGTTAAAACTCAAGAATCTGCAATCAGAACATATCAAAGTGTATTATAGTAAACAAATTATCTTCTTATTCGACCAGTCAGTAAAAGCCACAATTATAGCGTTATTGAGTCCCTTTTGAAATGGTTCTGTGTGAATGTATACTCCACCCCCCCACCCCACCCCTTCAAAACAAAAACCAAAAACACATGATCGGAACATGTTAGTTACTACTTGTCACCAGCGTCCATGATTAACCTGCTGCACTTGTACGAAGCACTCTTGAAGAGACTATACCGAGAAATTATCGTAAATTCTTTTATTCCATCCTTATTCTCCATTTTACTTCTTCCCTCTCACTTAAAGATGAAAACCAAGTTCGAATTGTAAATACCTTAAATTTGACAAAATACATAATATGTTGTGAACCAAGGCAGTTGTGTTTTCTTAGTTCCCTCATATTGGGGGGATTAGCTCCTTGAAGAGTGTTATCTACTGTGAGTAGATGAGCTTCTGGTAAATGTGTATTGCCTCCTACTATAAACTGTGAATGGCCACTTGTGCGGAAAAAAACACCAATTTACGCTTTCATGGGGCATGGCAAGTTTTAAAATTTAACATAAGTAGGTTGATATGTTCACATTTTAACTGAGGGCAGGACAATTATTGATTAAAATTAATTTGCAAACGAATTAATGACGAACTTTGTCACACATAATGCTCCTCCAGACATTTTCTCTTTTTCTCCCTTTCTGTTTTTGAGCCGGTTGTGTGATGAAATATTTATATTTCTCGCTTCTTTTATCACCTAATGCTATGAAACTTGGCACACATGTAGCTAAATACTTAAGCTGAGAAACGGTTTCATAAGTTTTGATATCTTTTCTACTTTAAAGATATTAGTAAAAGAACATCAAAGTTTCATTAACAGTTCTGTCAACTACGACGTTACAATGAGGACCGCGTTATAGCGACAATAAAGTGACGCCAATTCCAGCGTCATATTTCTTGGTTGTTTTCTTGAACTGGTCTGTTGATTTTCCGAATACGTGTAGTTCCATTATCGATCCGGACTACGAAAAGTGACGAATGTTATACCATATATATGGATGTAGAAGGCCACTCGGCAACACTATAGACGCTTGCATTTCATTCCATTCCTGGCGGAAACTAATATGATGGAATGACGTTTCTGAGAGATTGAAAATGTGTATCCAGTGTTTGTGTCATCCGGTTGACGATTTGCAAAAATATTGACGTCATATGCATGTACTTGAGTAGCAGACAACCCGTCATTACGAATAGAGTGTAACGCTGTGTCAAACGTAGCTATCATGGCGACGTTCCAGTATGTGTCGCCATGACGGTTACGTTGGGCATATCTTACACCTTCTTCGCAAGACGGGCCACAGGTCGGAAAACGGGCCGCCCTAAAGTTGGAAAGTTATGAGTGTACCCACATCACTAAAATTTCAGAAAAAAAAACGCGAGTTTCCAACCTAATAGGAGAGTTTCTAATTCGAACACTTTTGTTGCTAAAGGCAAAAAGAGTCCTACTGTATCATGTGTCTTGTCAAAAATGTTAGGCAATGTTTGTTGACTTTACCTTACTGATCACTCATCTCACCCTGTTCAGGAGGTACAAATGACGTTCCTTTTTCTTCAGTAACTTCTTAAATTGACAAACCTTCAGCTCCTGAATTTTCCCCATAGTTTGTTCAAGTCTAAATAACATTTGTGACACTTTTTAGACACTCGTGTTATAGCAAATGTAATCAGAAATAGCTGCCTAACATTTTTGCCAAGTCACGTGGTACAGTAGCGCTTTTCTTACCTTCAGCGATGAAAGAGTTCGAACTCGAAACTCCCCAATTCAGATTGTTTTCATTAACTTACATTTAAAACTATTGCATGCAAAGCTACTTCATTAATTCAAGACATATAAACTAGTCACAATATAAACATTTTAAAGTATAGTCTCTTTAACGTTACGAGCACGTAGCTGTCATGGCGACGCAATGCATGCAGCGCTGGTTGCCATGGTAGTTACGTACATGGCTGAATGGGATTCCGCTGCATGCTTATTGGATCATCACTGGACCTCTGATGTTCTCATTGTGTAACATTGGTGAAAACAACAGCGTTTCAAATTAATTATCCATTTTTAAACAAAACGGATTTTAAAGGGGGATTTTTTGTGCGTTAGGCCTACATTTTTGGCACCATATATTTTAAGCTAGAGCTTAACATGACATGAGCGCTCTTATCATTGATCAGTCCAATGCTTTATGCACAAACATATGCCTTGTTCTAGAAAGAACAACCATGAAGTCTATAAACTGTCATAAACTCTTGAGATTAGAGGTGGTCTCGCTTTTCTTTACCTTTCGACCCGTATTGACTTAATTTACAGTGTAATTGAGTTAGCCTGGTATTGTTGGGACGGTCTTAATGAAGGTAAGCGGATAATATACGAGTCTACGGTCGCTGTCACGTTCCGGTCCGGTTGACAGTCAGCGGTTTTAGCCAGGAAGACACTAACCGTGAAGCGTGGGAGCTAAATGGAGCGCTTTGTACAGAGAGAGCGTGTCGGCCGCACGGCTTCCGATGGCCAATGTTTTTGTCAACAGCAGTAGAAGCGCTTTGTGAAAAGATGCCGAGGCATGCCCCGACTCCCACGACTTGTCTATAGCCTTTTATTTTAAGACGCGCTTGTCCAAGGACATTACCTCCGCTGTGTTAGAGCATTTAAAGCGGAACAAATGACTTACCATTGATTTCTATAGATATGAGCAAACATGCATTATCCGGGTTTTTGTTTAGTTCTAAATTTAAAAATGGTCCAGATATTACTCCATGTAATACTCCTACTTATGGCGAATTAGCACCGAGTATTGGACTATGGTTTTATTGCGTTGTAATACTGGAAAAAGCTAATACAACGGCCCATTCGATTATCTAAACATGGTTCTCACCGAAGCCTGCACTGACCCATGTTGACATCGCGGGTTCGAATTCCACTTTCGCTGGGTCCGGATTTTTGTGAGTTTATCAGATATCTGGCGTGCTCGGTTATCCCGGCCATGCACACCTTCACCTGGCCCAAGGAACGAACCGGTTTAGTGGTTAGAGCGTCTGCCTGGTTGGGAGATTCAGGTTCAAGCCTCGCTGCCTCGCTTGGTGCTCCGCATTGAGGAGTTAGGGCAAGGAAACAGGACTGGTCGGTCCGTTGTCAGTATAATGTGACTGGGTGGGACGTCATGTCTGCTGTCTTCGGCATAATGTTCCAGTGGCGACAAGCAGTTTGACGACATGGACTCGCCCTTCCGCACGAAGACACACTATATAAGTACACACTGGAAGGACTCCTCGTCGTCGTATGACTGAAACACTGTTAAGCACGACTTTAAATGCCAAGCACTCACTCACTCCTTAGACTTAAGTCAAACTTAATATTGACTTCCAGACAGCTTACTGCGCTAAAATTGTAATTCATCTCAAGGATTTTTATTGCAATACTTAACAGTTGACAAGACCTTCATGAGAAAAAAAGAAAAAAAAGAAAAAAAGAACATTAGCATTTACATTTAAACGCAAACCTAGGATTAGTACCACTAGGTACGACTTCGTCTGACTTAAGTCTAAGAAAATTTCGTGATCCTGGGGCTTTGGTCGCCGTCATTTACACACCAGTGAAACAAATGAAATGAAATAGAACGAAATGTTCACAAACGGCAAATATGGTTTTAATATACCTACCTGGGACTGTTGCCATCCAAAAAAAAAAAAAAAAAAAAAGCAAAACAAATAAACAACAACAACAACAAAAAATTCCTTAAATGCATCGCTCATCTAACTGATTAATTTGATCCTGACAACGAATTAACACGCAGGCCTTTTCAAGGGCGAATGATTCCGTTATATGCAGGGTACATGTATACGCCAGGCTATCTCCCTTTCGTAAGCCGTCGGTCTCGCTCCAGAGTCATTCAGTCATACATATCGTGACTCAAAACATAATTATTTTGACTGACACCGCGCGGCAACGAGCGGTTTTGGGCCGTCCGGTAATGTGCGGTTTTGCGCATGCCTCTCAGCAGTTTTGGACACTCGAGTAATAAAACAAAAAGCGGCATGGTAATGTACAAGGCATCATCCACACAGTACCGTGCAGTATCCGCACAGTACCTTACGCTAACAATGTAATACTGCTTGCGCGGGTTGATGTTGATGTGCAGTATTACAACGTTTAAAAGCGTGTGGTACCTTGCCTGGAGTTTTCCTCTCGGTACAGCCCAGGATGTTTCACGGGAAAAGTTTTGCTGTGCAGTGTGCACACGTACGTAGGTGTACAGACGAATTGAAAAGTGTCAGGATTAGTTCAGTAAGCGGGTTAATATCTGACAATTCCCCGCCTTTCATTGTTTCAATGTGGCCTCGGTGGTAATAAGAGGTCGGCAGTATGTTTTTCGTATAGTCTGACACGAAGTTCAGCGGAGACCTCGGTTGCTTTCACCAGTGTTATACATGATATGTGTGGGCAAGTTCCCCAGTTTAACTCCCCGCACTGAGGTTTCGTCCACCACATAACCTACACTGACCACCATCATATAAGTGAAAAATTCTCGAACATGGCGTTAATCTCATTTGATTGGTGTTTTACTCAGTACTCAAGGATATTTCACTTATACCACGGTGGCCAGTGTTATGGTGAAAGGAAACATGGCGTTAAAGAACAATTTAAATAAAATAGTAATAACTGCCAACCAACAGATGATCCAGCATTTCGTGCATTTCACAACACAAAACTTCAAATATTGTTACATGGTGTTTATTTAATGAACTTTCAGAAAGCTTAGCAAATCAAAGCTATTATGACATTTCCCAGATAGCGCTTGAAAAGAAAGAAATACAAAATAAACAAAATGACAAAGTTTAGAAAAAGTTGGCCTCTGTGACCTTTTTACATATCCCTCCCGTAACACTTTGATGGCTTATATCCGCACTCTGTTGCATGAACGTTACGCCAGACGTTATAAATTACGACTGCTTCGTTAAACCGGCCCCAGGACGACACACTTTTGTGTAGTTACGACACTTGCTTGGTGCTTCATCGATGAAGAGAGAAAAAGAAAGAATAAATCTACTTGAATCTGAACTACAATTACTATGCAACATGTCTGTGAAAAATGCGAGGGGTGTGATCCATACTTTTTGTTTTATAAGCAGGCAAAGATAAGGTCAAAAGCAGAATTCGCTATTTTAGGGCGTTTTCCTGAGGGAATTCCTATTATAATGAAAATATGATTACGCGAACAAAATTATTTGTGCATATTTGATGTCATAAGTGAGGGCTCTAATATATTGCGAAGTATCATGGTAGTTCACGCAATCAAAATTTTGTAAATCGAAAAAAAAAAAAATGAAATAATTTCTACGGTCATTGGGACTGCATATTCACCATAATAGTTCATGGATTGTGGATCGTTGTTCAACATACTACAGCACTAACTTGGGTGGCTAACAACCCGGATGTAGCTAGTGTTTGGGATTTCGCTTCCAATCTCTGCTCATACCATTTTAGTAACAAGAGTTACGGAGAAAATTATTACACCAGGCAAAAGACAAGACTTATTTGTTTACATTTTGCAAAGCACCATATTAAATGTTTGCAATATATTAAATATGCATGGAAAATATATGGTAAATACTTCCAGAGAAACCTGGATGAGGACAAACATATGTAAGTGGTGTCCACTTTATAAGTCCTTTTCAACGCCCCACGCGTTTGGTGTCAGCATATCGAAAAGTTATATTGTGGGGAAAGGCACCTACATGGGTTTATCACTTCACCTTAATAAATGTCGACAAAGTCCCGGTCATATAATTTCAAAGAAAAACCTCTTATAGCTCTGACTGGAAGTGACGAACAATTTACTGTGTGTAAAAGATACGCTGAGCGATCATGGCTAATAACGAATACTTCTTTATTACTCGCCTATTGCACTGCAGAACCGCATACTGGGGAAGCCCTTGCGTCATTCTGCAGATCTATCACTGTGAGCAGGTTGGAAATCAGCCTGAGCGAAAGGGAGACGATTTCCCATCTAGTTGCAAGGGGTTCTTTGTTACCCTCATGCTGTGCTGTTCAACAAAACCATCTGGCAAAACTTGTTACCATCATGCCGATCTGTTCAACAAAACCATCTCACTCAGAACAGACAACTTTCTTATGACTGTAGCGAAGTGTTAAACAAAATTGATAAATACCAGAATGCCAGAAGGAATCACCAGAATGCTGAAGGAATTAACACTCATAGCTGGGGAAACTCTGTCACCACAGACTTCCAAGAACGGCACCTGACACGACTCGATATCGCCATGGTGTAGCTGTCAGATACATACAGTGTAGGTATGCGTAGAACTCGGTGACAGTTTGATGCCACGCGCCGTAAAATAGCAAACATGTGCATAGAACCAATCAGTCACTCGATCGAGAAATACTCATTTCAATCGGAAAGGTAAGAAAATCTATGTCTCTTAAATTTCATCAAGTGTCGCTCTCGTATTCCTATGCAGACAATATGCGGTCAGAATCAAATAGCAATGCGCTTGGAGAAATTATTAGGCAAAGTGACTTGTACAGCTGTTTACCAAGATAGGTTTAAACATGACGTTTCAACGTTTTTCCTCTGATCGGGTGCGTGGAATAATAATAATTTGATAATTTAATGTTTTTTTTTTTTGTTTTGTTTTTTGTTTGCAGTTGTTGTTAATGAACGTTCATTAACGATTTAAGAAGTACTGTTATACTAACGCCTCCATTTTCCGTGAAGATAATTTGATTGGTGTGTAAGTGTGAACGTGCACGATATATCGTCCGGTTATCGGGAAATTAAGAGAAAGCTGTCAGAAAAGCAGAAATATCAACCAAAGATACATCCGTACAGTTCATGTCAAATTCCATGTCCCCCACTCATGACATCTTCATGTACATATTTATTTAATTATTGTTCAACACCATACTCAACGATCTTGGGTTGCGGGAACCAGAGTGCCCCGGGGTGATCCACCGACCCTTGGCAACTTACTGAGCAACTCTCGGTACAACTTTTTAACAGGGATACTGAATTGATTAGGACTACATGACTAACACACGTGATAAATTATCCGGCAGACTTGAGCAGATTGATAAGTGCGTGTACTGTACGTAAAAAAGCGTATGACAGTCGTAAATGCCTTAGCCAGATATCATGTATCTTCACAGACAGCAAACCAGTGGAGATTCACTGTGTTTAAATCGCTAACCGGCATTTCATACAGAATTTTTATACTGATTTCGCAAGTAGGGTTTCTACATATTCTAACGGATCAAACACAATTACATGGACCCCGTGTTCCTTTGTTATGTTTTGTCTGTTGTCTGCGCTGGTCAAACAAGAATCAAATAAATAAATATTGCCCTGCCGAATTGTTCCCTTCTATGTTCCTTCTTTCTTCTGACTATACATTGCTACCTTAGCCTATACCTGTAAGTTATACTTTTTTGTCGTTGAAAATACATGCTTGTTGATATTTGGAAAAGTGAAAAGGTGTAATTTTCCAGACAGAAAATACGTTGTCTTCTGTGTACGTATCAAATGTAGGGGTTCTCCAAGAGGGTGTGCCGCACGCACATTAATGCATGCAGAAGTCCTTAGTGATAAGGCGTGTCCTTAGTTACGACAGTCCTGGCAGGAGCACCCCATTGGTTCCTGGATCTCTAAGGAGGGACGAACACCACTGACGAGTTCATTGTCAAAGAAACATTCTTCAAAACGAATCAGCTTCGGAAGCAGGCTCCCCTCCTGGCAGCATCGGCATTGCTGGGGAAATAAAACGAAAATCATACAATAACGATAGTGGGCATCTGTGGCTCAGTCGGTTAGAGCGCTATCGCAGGAGCCTCTCACCAATGCGGTCGCTCTGAGTTCAAGTCCAGCTCATGCTGGCTGCCTCTCGGGCCGCATGTGGGAAAGTCTGCCGGCAACCTGCGTATGGAAGTGTGTTTGTCTGGACTCCTCCCACCACAGTTGTGGCTGCCGTCGTATAAGTGAAATATTCTTGAGTATGGCGTAAAACACCAATCAAATGAATAAATTCATTATACAATAACGATAACGACAACAGTGAAAGTGGTGTTTACGAATGAGACACTTTCTATCACTTATCAAATAAATTTGAATTTTAGAGATAAATAAAAAAAAAATTGTCTCAAATGTGACAGAGAAATTTTAACAGAAAAAAACCCCAAAAGTAAAAAATTCGTCAGTACAATAGGAAGCGGGAATTCCTGAAGTAAATCATTCGTCATCAGGTGCAGGGTTATATCCCCACCCCCACCAAGTGCCGAATCCCCCGGGTTCATATATATCGTGTACCATGTTGATTTATAAGTTGACTTTGTGTCTCAAAATATGTGTCTCATTTGCGCTCTGATCCTATTGAAGACAATGAATATGAGGCCCCTATAGCCCCGGATTCAGCCGAATTACATTTATTTACTTATTTACCCGATTGGTGTTTTAACCCAACAATACAAGTACTCAACAATAAATAGATATCATTATGAAGCAAACAGCCAGAGAACCGAGATTCGAGGTAAGGTTATACAATGTCGGTAGGACCTTTGAGACTAAGATGGGGATTGGTTCAATGCACAAGCCTTCTACTGGTGTAGCGTATACCAGCTTCGTGAGGTGTACTACCATGCGAGTAAAAGCTTGCGTGCTATACCAATCGCCACGTTAGTCTCAAAAGTGCTACCGACATTATTTATTCTTGTTGTAAGATACATTAGTGAAGCTTCTCTCCAGTTTAGATTGGGTAAGGATATGTATATGTGTGTTATGTATGGTTGGGTTTAATGTCATACGTAACATTTTTTTCATTCATATGACGATGAGGAGCCCTCAGACTGTATACACCGGAATATTACTGTATTTAAAAAATACCGACAATGCCTAACATGAATTAAGAAGTTAGGTATTTGCGTTGAAAATCCAATTTGAAAGCCCTGCCTGGAATGTTGACAAGCTCTTCTGATAATCGTTTATCGTCTTTTATTTCGGAGGATGGAAGGAATCAGAAACGCGAATGTCGGATTCCACGTGTGTTTTTAACTTGAACTGTCACTTCCAGATGTTTGGGTACTTGACTTTTGACGCACAGGCGTACAGGTTCTTTTGTATGCGGATGTGAACAAAATGCTAAAAAAATCAATAAAATTCACTCTGCAGGATATCAGCAAACTATCCACAAAGTGCTTTCGTTTATTTCTTTCCATTTTTTATCAGGAGGGTCAAGTTATTTTGCACTCCTTTCGAAAATATTGCATGGTGAACTCGTCACAAGGAGAATCCGTCATAAGCACGAGAGCAACCAAAACGTCATCGTAATAGTCTGACGTTTAGCAGACTTTAACCGATGACGGCGTTCGCCTGTCGTCAAACACACTCAAGGCAAATCTCGACTCCACCTGACGTCACACAAAGTCAAGACAGCTCTCGATTTCACCTGACGTCACACACACTCAAGACAGCTCTCGACTCCATCGGACGTCACACATACTCAAGACAGCTCACGGACTCGGCCTGACGTCACACACAGTCAAGACAGCTCTGGATTCCGCCTACATATAGCTGGAATTTCACATGCTTGGTGATCACTTAGGAGGATGGAAAAAAATGTAAATATGAAAGGCTACAGCACAGAGAGTAAAACCAGATTAACGATGACAGTGTGATAGTTAGCAATTGGCCACAGTCAAGTATAATCGATGAAACACGGTTTCTTGTCAGTTTATGGTACTTGGGGCCTAGTTCAAAGCTTGGATGTAGTATACTATTTCTAAGTTTTAACCGTCCACGTAAATGCATCAATACCTCATGGCATCAACCAAGTTATCTGTAATGTGTTATCTAACTATACGGAAAAAACCCCTCTGTACGTGTCCATAAGTCCATGTGTCCAGTTTTCGATTTACTCCACATTTAGTCATCCAATCCTCTTCACTATAGCCCGGTGCATACTGCAAACCCAATCAGTGTCGAGTACTCGAAACCCTGCGTTTCCTGTACGCAAATCAGATAATGATGACGTCACAAGTAATGAGCTTTTCCCATGCATATCTCTCATAGCTCTAGAATGACAACTATGTACAAAGTGCAGGTAAAGGCAAGTCATTCAAACCACGTCGTAGATATGGGTTATTTCCTTAGACCACTACATTATGCACATGTATCCCTAAATCCAAATGGTTTGAAGCAGTCATGTCCAGTGTTTTTTCCTGCATGACGCTCTTTCGCTAGGAAATGGCTGTTATAAGCTACTATCAAAGTGGCGCTACGTCATAATCATTCAATCATTCGCCTGACTTTTACTGGCGTCCCAAATTGCATTGCAAAAACTTTAACATTGGTGATGAGCATGGCTGGGAATATTCCTGTTCGTGGCCAGCAAGTCTTCTATGGACACAAGGTCGATTAATGTATTGATTCATTGATTTTAAAAAGCTCATTCATATGATTTCTTTACCACTTTGTCATCTACATAATCATCCCATTTTGTACAATTCGATGCAACTTGTGTCATTGCGATATGGGTTTATGACGACCTACAGGCCTTTGCCAGTCTGGCGGTCTGTATCCCCTCTCCCCACTTGAAGAATTAATTTTAACTTAGCTTGCTGTGTGCAGGCAAGGGTAATCTATTAAGTACTTTGCTCGTAAGTGCTTTACTTTTGTACAAACGAACAAGAAGTGATATTCGTCACCAGTGCATACTGTTTTTCAACCTGTACAGAAACGTTGTGACCTGTCAGGTTTAGACTACCCTCCAGTTTGGTTGGACGTATGGGGCTAGATGTCAAAAAAATTACTTTAAAGCTTTTATGTCGATTTCATTTAGTGACAGAAGATATTTTTCGAAGTGGAAGTCGGTTTTATATATTTTGTATATTATTCCCTAGGAAGATGGTTCAATGTCACTGAGCCATTTCGGGAGGAACTGATCTTTTAGTGTTTGCGTCCTCGGGCTTTTTTGAGACAGATAGCACTTTTTTGAGACAGATACATTTTTGAGACAGATAGCACTTTTTTGAGACAGATAGCACTGTTTACAGTTTGCGTGTCCCGTATGAAGTTTAGACCTGTTGAATAAAGAACTGATTAAATATTGGGACGACATAGACTGTCATACATTCTTGATTGTAACTAAACCTGTACATAAGGCTTCCCATCTTTTTATCTTTACCCTGGATGATCTTCACCCAGTGTAAGATGATTCTAAGATACACATTTATATACACAGGGTAAACCCGGAGTTCGCCACAGACCATAAAATTTGGAGTTGACTTTTTTCTCCTAATATTCGCTTACAAAACTCTAAGCAAAATGATTCCATTTCATTTAATTTTTCAAAACCCCATATTTTACAACCATACAGAATAATAGGTATAATGATTTTGTCCAAAAGTCATAACTGCAGGTCAAAAGATAAATGTAGGCTTTTTAATTTTTCGGAAAAGGCCAAACGAAGCTTTTGTGCCTTGACACAAAAGACTTTTTTAGCTACAGAGTAGATTCTTGTGTTTTTCATCACTATACCTAAGTAGACATCAATGGTGCAACCACTGAAGTAAAATAATGGTCAAGTTTTTGGCAAACGTTTGAAGAATATAATGTTTTTTGTTTTGCTTCGTGTTGACGTGTAGTTCCCATGAATTACAGTAGTTTTCGAAAACATCCAAGGCGCTTTGAAGGCCTCTCTCAATTTCTGATATTATTATAATGTCATCCACAAGCGACAAAATTAGTAGATGTATAAACACCTCAAGATGGGCTGCCATATCATCAGACAGACGAAATAAACCTACAATACTGTTATGCGTGATGAACTCTTTTAGCTCATTCAAGTACGGGGAAAAAGCAATGGCGTGAGAATCTCTCCCTTTCTTACACCAACTTCATATATAAAGAATTCTGATTTAGACTTCTTTGTTTTGATACAGGACTTAATAGCCTAGTACATATTTCGTGTGAAGTTAAAAAATTTCCCTCCCAATTCCTCGTTTAATAGTTTGAACCCCGGTTCCCCCATCCAGACAGTAGCGAATGCGTTTCAAAAATCTATGGATGAACAATACATCTTTTTTTTTTTCGTACGCAAGTAATATTCATTTGCATGATTCAATACAAAAAGGTTGTCCATGCGCCTATGTCCTATGGCCTTTCCTAAATCCTGCCTGGGACTCATTCAGTATATCCATAGTTTCACAATAATCACCAAGTCTCTGACTTATAACGCTTGTAAAGAATTTTCCGAGGCAGATAATTATAGCGATCGTTCTGTAATTTTCTGGGACTTAAATATTGCCTTTGTTTTTTAAAATTAGCTTTATATTAACAATAAGTCAAGATTCCGGCATAGAACCAGAATCTTAAGTCGGATTAAATAATTTATAACAGATGGGAATCATGATACTAGTCGTGTTTTCAGGGTGCATTAGAATCAGCAGTATAAGGGCAAACTGGATCAAGTTTTCTCAGATCTGTCCCATCTGGCTCATTTACATTTTTAGATGGTTATAAAATATCTCAATATCTATTTCATTGTCACTTGTATTATTGATCTTAGAGTTCAAGACTTTCCCGTATTCTTTGGGATCGTGAGATTTTAAATGTCTCAGTGTGTCGATGAATCTCTCTCTGTGTGTAGGGTAACTTGTTTCCAGTTGCTGTTTATGTTCTTTGCTAGAGTCTCTTAAGTTTGATTCGTTCTGTGGTGTGTTGTATTTGCGGCATATATTTTTCGGTTTCATAGATTTTTTAGCGTTTCTTCGAGCATAGTTCATCAAACCAAGGTCTATGAAAGCATCTGTTACTGTTTTTATATGCATATGTGACCGAATGTTTCCTCAGCGCTTCTCACTAGACCGTCCGTGATATTATCTACCATCTTAGTGATTTGCTTAGATGTAGTCTGGTCACCCAAGTCACCTGTTTGATGACTCAGTGTGGTAACGTAGTGTGGTAAATACTGTCAACTACATCGAGATCAATAAAGGCATTTTTGACATAAAGGCTACACTTGGCTCTGTTCCATTTACGCAAAGGGGATCGCTACTAGGTGAACCTCTGTCCTCGGTTATCTTATAAGTCCGTAAATTGAGCGCTATAGGACAATGTACATAGGATAGGATGTATATAGGACAGAAGATCATTAAAATCTCAGACCGCAAAGTCTGTAATTGTATGAAAAAGATTTGGGCTAACGATGGTATAGTCAATTAGGCTTATGCCTCTAGACGTCGGTTTTCAAATTCCTTTGTCTTAAACGACTCTCCTATTTGTAATTAAAAGATCTCATTTCTTGCAAAAATCGATCCACTTATGATCCCAGTTGTTTACTGATGTGTCCATGGAGGGTCGTTTAGCCAATGCACCATTTTTTTTAACACTTGAGGGCCTGGCGTGAATTGCGTAACAGCATGGTCCCATTCTACAAAGCTTGAAAGAATCTCATCAGTTTCCGAAATGTCTAGAATACATCTCGATCTAGCATTCCAATCACCCATCATGCACACGTCAGAAAAATCTGGAGGAACTCTCCTAAAATGATCGTACACATCAGAAAAGTAGTCACTGTCAACTTAGGCATAATTTTCAGGAGGCATATTCACACACCCCAGCAACATATCTCGCCCAAATAACTTACGAGACTCATGTAACCACATGACATATGGGTTATCAGTCTTAATTTCAGTAAAATTTTTAAAATATTTTTTTAAATTTATTTAATTTAACTTAAATTTTTATTTTAAATAAAACTAACACTGCGATAACTTGCATATATTTTTTTAGCTTCCAGACGGTTTTGACAATATGTTTTAAAGTTCACAATGTCAATAACGTCCTGTTCATTTGGTTTAGTTTCAGAAAACATAACAATGTCATATTTACCGGCAAATATGTCAAAATCTAGAGACAGAAGTTTCGATTTTTTATCCACCAACATTGATTAAACACATTTTCAGCCCTCTGTGCTAGGGCACTGATGATACGTTATTCACACCGGCTGAAGGTGTCCGCAACCCCACACATTCAATTAAAATAAATTAGGCCATATTTTATTTGATGTATCATTTGAGTTGTATTTTTTTTTTTTTTTTTTGCAATTCAGTATCCACGTTACGTCGTCGCGACCTACTGGTTCATACCCCATGAGGTTTGGTCAAGGCTTAAGCTATGACCGGTTACATTAACGCGACACGTATAGGCCGGGTTCCTTGGACTGGGTCATCTAATGCGACAAACTCATCCAGGACATAAAGGCCGCGTTATCGTTCAGCAAATGTCCATTTAGCATGGCCTTCATTTACCGTCACCCAGTCATGATGTGTTGTAATGCGTCCCGCTGATCATCTCATGTCGAATCCATTGACATTTCAGTCCAGAAAGGTCAAGTCCTGTTTAACTCCGCATGCACTGACTTGCCTCTTCACCGATAGAGTTATGACATTTTTTTCACCTTCTCGCCACTGTCAGTTAATACAGTAACCTAATGGCTGTTTAAAAACCGATATTATTGGTTGTACCCTCCCACCCACTCAATTTCAGCTCCAACCCCACCCCCTTATCGCTCTTTTTCTCTCTCCCTAAGTTGTCCAGAGCTCACTGGCGTGTCTCTGACCCCAGAATGAAAACCCTGCTGACAATTACGATGCTTACGGTCTAGTCCGAATATCTTTAAATATGAACCCAGGTTATAACTGTCAAATCAGTAGGAAGTAACTGGTTTTACTCTCTATGCTGTAGTCTTTTCTGTTGTCCCCGCGATGGCGTAATTGAACGAACACAGTATTGCAGAGGGAAATAAATTTTTATCCACAGGCATAGTTTGTATCAGAACCTGACGTTAACCACGTCATGTAATTTGCTACAAAGCTTAAGCTGTAAAATATAAAAGTCTGCACCACAGAGTGTCGGTACTGAGTCTAGCAAAGCTCAGTGGTGTACGCTGATCGCTCCGGGTTTGCTCCACCCATAGGCCTGGCCGCCGTCGAATAAGAGAACAATTCTTGAGTGTACCATGTACAACGCCAGTGAAACAAGGAATCAAAGCGAAGTATATTGGGCCATTTGTGGTAAAATGTATGGTTTGAAGATTTAAATTTTAACACTTCTTTAGTTCCCTTGCAAGAAATTTCAAGGTAGGTCATAAGATACACTCAACCCCGAATAATGAATATCTCTAAACATAACTGTGAAAATAATTTTGACCAATGAGTAGTCAGGATTATTTAGAGCCTGATTAGCGGATATGACGTGAATTGGGCTGGTAATTCATACCATTCTATATCCTGACTGTACACAACGCTGCTCTTATACGTACGAATTCAACTCGATTACGGTCTGCCAGTAACCTGTGGATGGTCGTGGGTTTCTCCCGGGTTCTACCCGGTTTCCTCCCACCATGATACTGGCAGCCGTCACATTAGTGAAATATTCTTGAATATGGCGTAAGACACCAATCAAATAAATAATTAAATAAAATCAACTCGATTACGGACAGTTGGCACGTGAAATATAGGCGGAACGGCGCCCGATTTGAGTGACCGACCCGATTCACGTCATTTAGTCAGCTTCGGGTGGGTAAAATGTCGGTGTCTTCAGACATCTACGGGAGCTCTCGGCGATAAAGCATATGCTTCTTAGAGGACGTTTTAAAATATCGGATAATCTGCAAACGTTACCCTATATACTACAATTTACGTTATTCTCCCGCGGTCTTTTCCTTTAAAGCTGAATGCTCCAACTTGATTGAAATTGTATCAACACAGCCTAAAACTTGCGATCAAAATTGTATCGATTTGACTTGTACATCTTGTATAGTTCAATTTGGATTACACCTTTAAGCTGACACTCCAGATCATTTTTTGAAAATATCCACTGATGGTATGGTACCCGAGTTCCTCCCTCCACCCTGAAAAAACTTTACCAGTACTTACCTTCATTAAGCCGGGATAATGCACCACACTTGGGGACACCTGTGACATGCACGTGCCTTCACACTTGTTCATGGTTACCGTGGCAACGCAGTCCACAATGATGGTTGAGCCCTGGTGTTCAACGGACATCTGTTTTACCAAGTCTACTTCCGTTTGCAGAGTTTGGCATCCATCTTGTTGACATGAAATGACTGCCATTTTCAAAATCACCAGCAGGAGGGCTATCCTTGTAGACATGGCTGCAAATAGAGCAGTGAACATTGTAATAAAAATTCTGATTAAAGTGACTTTGAATAGTAGGGGAAACATTTTAAATAGAAATACTGCATGGTAAACGCGGAACAGAAGTTGACACTGAACTTGACTGGAAGCAGAGGAGTGGACGCAGACATAGAAATGTTGGTAAACATGACGGGAATAAAAGAGTAGACGCAGAAATATAAACGTTGGTAAACTTGATTGGCAATATAGGGGTAGATGCTGAACCGGAAACGTTGGTAAACGTGGCCAGAAACAGAAGCCTAGGTCTATAGGCGTTGAAATAGAAATATTAGTAAACGTTACTTGGAATAGATGAGTAGACATTGAAACAGAAATGTTGGTAAATGTGACCGGGAATAGAGGAATTGACGCTGAAATAAAAATGATAGCAAAATGACCGAGAATAGCGACGTTGAAAAAGAAAGGTAGGTAAAAATGACCGGGAATAAAGATCTGACGTTGAAATAGAAATTTTGGTAAATGTGGCCGGGAATAGAGTAGGCGCTGGAATAGAAACATTGATAACGTACTGAGATTAGAGGAGTAGGTGTTGAAAATGTATTTCATCGTATCACATATAGTGACATTTTAAAAATATCGATCCGGAGATTTCTCAGTTCTAAGAATATTCCAGTGGTTCCAATGTACAACAAACTTTATGATATCACATAAGTCACTGATCACAGGCCCTTTAGGAAGACTAAGTTTTAATGTTAATGTCTGTTCATGTCCCTGTTTCCGTAACGCAAAGTTTGGGACGCTGATCTTTCTTCACCCTATTTCTCGAACAGCAATTATAACGGCTAGTTAGATGAAAATAGTTTACGGATATCATCAACCCATACCAAACTATAAGTATTCGTAATTCCTACAGCTATAGCTTCATTTACTGAAACTGTGCCAACAAAAACTACATTAACGATTTTCCATGAAGGAACATTAGTAGGTATTATCAAATTTACAATTTTAACATTTTCAGCTAGTGCTTTATTCTAAAAAACATCGATAAGTATTTTCCTCATACAAAGGACTTATTAAGATAAATGCATTCAAAATAAAGTTTATATGATTAACTTAGCTCTAAATACAATTATTTTACAATACAATACAATATATCTACAATAATAAGTTCAGTAAGTTTAGTATCCTTAGTGTAAATCTATTTTATCATCCACATTTTAAATCTAAATTTTTTCACCTGTAAATAGGTTTTTCTGTATTTTTCTGTATAAGAGGACCCACTTATAGCCATCGACTGCTGGAGATCCTCTATAAATAAATAATGAAAGAAATTAAATATGGAAGAGTTATTGTGCACTCTATTATTTTAGAAAAGTTGTCTTAGATGACCAGGAACCAGTTTCATGAGGCATAATTAGTGCATTAGCAATTAGCTAAGTGTACTTCATATGTATGTAACATATGTTTCCATGGAAATTAAGGGTCACTTAGCTTAAGTGTTCTTCATGGAACTGGTTCTGTATGGCCGATTTCTGATATTGCCGTTACATAGGACTGGTTGTGGCACATGCAGTTTGAAAAACAACGTTTGACTTATACGTTAACAAATCATATTAGCTTTATCCGTGGGGGTGAATGTGTTTCGTGTCCATATTTCCGTTCGGATGAAATTCGGCCTCAGGCCGGCGCATTTAGTCGCCGAGGAGCTTCCGGTTGGACCTGAGTTGTCATGACCAGTTTCCGCACACAATATCCAATGCAGTGATCGGAAAAGTCAAATGTTTTGCCTTTTAAGACCGTCTCCTTTACTGTATGCTAGAATGATAACATCGTGTGGTTATCTACGTCAGATGGGGAATGGGAGAAGGGAGTGGGGTGAAATTTACAAGGACCTCACATATAAACATTTATAAGGAATTCCGCCCTGCGCTGTTTCAAACCCGCAAAGTCCATCACCTTGAGCCAGTTTCAGTGAAATGATTTTCGGCTTCATTTATTTCTGTATAATTGCTTGACGGTTGTTTAAAGTCGAATTTGGAGCAAGCTGTAACCGAGTGGTTAAACATGCTTGTCTTTCTATTACAAGGAGGGGCCTCCGTGGCCGAGGAAGTTAGTACACTGCTGCAGCGTAATGATCGAGGTCCCTGTCACCAATGCGGCCGCTGTGAGTTGAACTCTAACTCATGCTGGCTCCCTCTCTTGTCGTGGGTGGGTAGGTCCGCAAGCAACCTATAGATTTTTATGAGTTTACTCCAGGCTCTTCCCGGTTTCCACTCACTCTAATGTTAGCAATGATTCGTACCTTATGGCGCAATAATAGTCTGTGTCAAGAGAAGAGACGCGTATCCCACAATTCAGTAGAAGGGAATCAGTCTATGCCTTCCTAAAATCATGACTTACATTATAAAAGATTCCAAAAGTCACTTTGAAAGATGGCATAGAGAGTAAAAGTAGAGCAGTGACGACAGTTTCACAGATGGCCAATTATTTATAAATGGTGAAATCTGTCCTCTGGTCAGTTACCTCAGGTAGGGTTTTATTCCAGCTGTTCATGTAAATTTTTATAAAGTAGCAGCTTACACTCCCCCAAGCACCACTGGTGAAGCAGAATTTAGGTGAAACAATCCCAGTTATAATAATGTATTAGACATCACTAGTCTAGAATTATTCACGATGTTGTGTTGTTATCACATTTAATACGAACATAACTATTTGTAGATTCTCTACTTTTCATTCTACGATTGCAGATTACAGTTTCGGTTATTTTTAGCTATACATGGATCAATACGTGGTTATTGCCATTCACGGAGTTACAGAATCAAATCACCAGTTGGCCTTGATTATGAAAGCAGTGATTACTAATCCGACATTTGACAGAGGTCTGTTTGAACAGCGACCGTTTCCATGCTCTCTATTGAGATTCGAGCGCCCTGCTGTCAATTACTGAAGCCAGATAACGGGGATTATATGTCGAACAAAGCTTCTGAACCGGCATCACACAAATCTGCCTGTTCCGCAATCGGTCCGAACTTACAATTCCCAGGGGGCCTCCGTGGCCCAAATGCTCAGCGTGCTACTGCGGTACAATATATAACACTACAGGATAGAGAGTAAAACCAGAGCAGGGTCGACGGTGTGATAGTTGGTAAATGGTCACACGTTACCTGTAAAACTAGCCCCTCGCCAGTTTACCTCAGACAGGGTTTTATTCTAACTTTTCACGTGAGTGTTTAAGAAGTAACAATTTACGCCACCCCTTGGAGCATGACTTGAACACAATTAGGTAACGGAATTGCAGTTATGTTAAATTGCAAAATTAATAGACGTCACTAGTCTAGAATTATTCAAAATCCTGTGTTGTCATCACATTTAACACATTACACAATGACCCATGAACTAGCGCCAAGGAACCAATGCGGTTTCTGTGAGTTCACGCTCAGCTAATGCTGGTATCTTCTCTGTTGGAAGGTAAGTTCTGTCGGGCTTGTCCCGGTATCGTCACACCAATCAAAAAAAAAAAAAAAAAAAAAAAAAAAAGAAAAAAAAAAAAAAAAAAAATAAATGAATGAATAAAAAAAATTAATAAATACTATTCCAAGCATTCTAAGAGATTGAAAAATCCAGTGGAGCCAAGCATATGACCGAGTGCCGTGATTTAGCATGCTCCGTCGATTAGCGCGAAACGCAGCTGTGTGGGCTGTGACGTAATTCTTCCAAGCGGGGAACACCCCTGTCACCCGAGACTGTAATTAGTTGCTAGGGTTGTGGTTGGAACTTAAGTATATATGTAAATTTATAACATGAAGTGGTCAAGAAACTTACCCCAGCCACAACACAATGGTCTGAAAATAATTTGTAGAGTTGTTGAAAGAAATCCTTACTCCACACTATTAGTTACGTGATTACTGAGAGAAAGGATACCAAACTATAAATGGTCTGTAAGCCTCGGACTGGGCGAGGCGTCAGCCGAATTTATTCCGCGGAAGATCCTAAAAGCTACACTGAAAATTGCTTTCTTGAAAAACAAAAGAAACAGTGATTTCCTGTCGAGACCAGGAGCTTTGATTCACCAAGCAGTGATCTGGCAATCATGAGGTCATAACGTTATTGACCATGTTCACTGAACATTCCTTTGTGACGTTTTGTCGTTGGTGTCATTGATGCGTCACATTGTAACTGTTACGTAGTGAGGTTCTCCGTATTGCTGAGTTATCAGACACGTTGTTGCAGGATATAGAGATATACGCGTCTAACACGTGATCATTACAGTCCAATCAAAAGCAGAGGATTCTGTGCGATGCGGGATAGTCGACAATATTACCACACAAAATCTTCCCCAAATATTATGCCTCATAGTATCATTACAATAAAGCCCCTCACCCACCATGGCCAGATGCCCTACAGTATCTTACTCAGGTATTACCATAGAATTCCCCACCCCCACCCCCCGCATTATGTATTAATAACATGCACTATGTGCCATAGAAACCATCTTAATTCCCAAGACTAACAACACAGTAGTCATTACCATAGGCTATCTTTCCCAGGTATTACCATTCAGTATCTCCGTCAGATATAACCGTACCGTATCTCCCTGAGTCATTATAATAGGTTATCTTCACCAGGTATTACCAATAAAAATCTCCCTCAGACATAACCATACAGTATCTCCCCCGGTCATTACCATAGACATCTCCAGATATTACCATACAGTAATTCCCTCAGATATGACTATACAGCATCTCCCCCCAGTCATTACGGTACACTATCATCTCCACGTAATACCATACAGTATTTCTGCTGTCATTACCATAGACTATCTTACCAAGGTTTGATTATTCAGAATCTCTCTCAGGTATAATCATACCGCATCTCCCCCAGTCATTACCATAGACTATCTTCCCCAGGCATACCGCATCTCCCCCCAGTCATTACCATAGACTATCTTCCCCAGGCATACCGCATCACCCCCAGTCATTACCATAGACTATCTTTCCCAGGCATTACCATACCGCATCTCCCACAGTCATTACCATAGACTGTCTTTCCCAGGCATTACCATACCGCATCTCCCCCCAGTCATTACCATAGACTGTCTTTCCCAGGCATTACCATACCGCATCTCCCTCAGTCATTACCATAGACTATCTTTCCCAGGTATTACCATACAGTATCCTCCTCAAATATGACTATGCAGCATCTCTCCCAGGTAATATCATAGGCTATTTTCCCCATGTATTGCCATACAGTATTTCCCTCAGATATAACCATACAGTATGTCCCCTGTAATTACTGTAGACTGTCTTCCCCTGATATGACCATTCAGTTTCTCACCCATATATAACAGCAGACTATCTTCCATTTAGCCTTCAGTTTTGGACCTCATTTCGATTTTCAAGCAAAACTACTTCATACTTCAGTCTAATAAAAGTTAAGGTTCATTAGGACAAAGCAACAGACTAGAGTCAATTCTGATTTGCATTCTAAACGTAAAGTTATCCTTAACCAAACTGAAATGCTTTTGGTTGTTCAATATTGGTACACATTAAATAATTCAAAAAAAAAAAAAAAGTACACTCTTCTTTTTAGTCCAACTATAACCATTATCATTTCCCAGACCGTTTAAAACCTCCGTGGCCGAGGGGATTAGCGCCCCAAGTGGTTAGACTCTTACCAAGTTCAAGTACAGCTCATGCTATTTTCCGCTCCGGCCATACGTAGGAAGGTACACCCGGTTTTGTCCCACCATAATGCTGGCCACCGTCGTATAAGTGAAACATTATTGAGTACGGCGTAAAACACCAATCAGATAAATCAAATAAAAATAAAATATACCTAGCTCGTTTTATTTTTCTGCTTAATAGTCTTCACATTTCCACTTTGACCTCTGTGTGCAACAAATACTTTAACGAACCTTACTCATCAGTCTTACATTGGAAGGTCTGCTTGCAACCTGCGGATGGTCGTATGTTTCTCTCGGACACTGTCCGGATTCCTCCAACCAAAATGCTGACCGCCGTAGTATAAGTGAAATATACTCCAGGACGGCATAAAATAACCATTCTTCTCTAGTGACACATCATAGTTCTAGTTGAAAGGCGCGTAGAAACAGTACACACAATGAGAGATGGAACAAGGATTCCGCAGGACATACAGGTGTTCTTGGTTACAGAAACTAATGCAACGGAAACACAGCACAACAGGTGAGCACCACAGACTCGGATCACTTACCCGACGGCTCTACACTGCTCACGGTCTCTTCGGTTAAAGTTTCGGCCTTGGTATTGGTGTTCGTCCTGAAGGGTTTGCCGATATTGTCAAGGAAAACGAGCTTAGAAATTGGCCACCGGGCGAACAGTCACTCGATGTAGCTGATTTGCAATGTTGGCCCTCGTCTGGCACTTCGGCTGTTTTCTGATTGTAACGCACCAACACCTGTTAGTTGCCACTATAGCTAGCGTAACTGACGGTGCACGACCCCTCTCTTGCTAAATTGGAAGGAGGGAGGGGGGAGAGATGAGTTTTTATATAGCTCGCGTGAGACTCACCGGCGATTATCCAGGCTTGAAGGGCGCAGTTGTACGGGTGTATACGTTCCACCGGGCGAGTCAATGGCCCAAGTCTTCAACACAATTTCCTGATTAAACAAGATCGAGGTTTCCGATATAATATCATTTTTTGGTATGAAATAGATCCCCGGCTGTGAGTCGGCGCTGTCATCAGCCGAGACCTCTCTCTGTGAATTGTAATATTCCCGCCGCGCCCTGGCTGCTTGAAGAAAAGACGCCCGAAGCACGCCTCCGCCTTGACACAGCATCGATTATACGGAGTCCATCCATGGCGCTTGCCGGAACCATTTCTCCACAGCGTTCTTCCACCTCCGCCATCCAGACTTTTCTTTGGCTTTTTCAAGGGCAAAGAGTAGAGGGACTTTTTTTTACGACAGAAACCTTCCGCTGTTGACATATAGAATCCCAACGCTTTATTGAGATGTATGATGAAAACACACAAGTTTGCAGGTGCTTTAAAGAGAGTGATGTAAATATATCGAACATGTGATCGTTATTTGAGCTAATGTTTACAACTATTATGTCTGGTAACTAGCGATCGTTGCTTGAGCGGAAGTTTACTAACAGCTATTATGTCTATTGTTTGACAAGGTGTGGGAGGTAGAAAGTTAAAGATTCATTTCGAACACGCAAAACCGCACGCGTTGCCCTAAACGAAAAGAAAACACGAGACCAAACGTATTTATATATCGATAAAGTTTCCCGCACAAAGTCTAAAAAGCCTACCATTTTATTCCTGCGATGTTGCATAACCAACATTTTACATTTCACAAGGATCAAAATCAGACGCACCGAGGAAATCGAAAGTACGACCATGTTACATCAGATTTAACCAATCAGACGCGAGTTATTTCTGCAAACCTCGGCTGCACTTGTTTCTGCTGTATGGCCAAGAGATCCATGTTTTGTGTTCATGGCCTACATGCACTGAAGAGCGTAGGATGTGAGTGTGGTGACATCGTGTTTCCGGTTTCTTTAACACAGCCCATCGATTCCATCCATGCCATCGAATAAGAGTTTCAGATTAAACTTTGATTTTTAGAGTTATGGATGTGGCTGTATAAGTCTGTTTCTAACCCTTTGACTACAGCTACATTATTTGCCATGTTTTCCTTTAATGACCAACACATGCCAGTTGTTTGTTTTTTTTTTTTTGGCGTGGAGTTTCAGTCAGTCAGTTATAAATCAGATCTCTACAAGGACACACACTTGAAAGTGGAGTACAAATAATGGGACAAGCAATGCTAATGGCCCCCACCAAGCCTTCGACACACCAACAACCATCTCCCACTCTCGCAAGTGTTTGACCAAGGACATCTTTATTTCTTCATCTGTATTAAAGTTATAAAGCCTTTCGTCAGAAGATGTGTCGTATTTGTAGGAAGGCGTGGTGTTGGTATTCTTGTCTTATTTTGATCGTAGTTATATGCATAAGTGAAATACTCTTGAAATAAATATTAATGAAACATTCATAAATAAATAAATAAGTTAATAAATTAATAAATAAATAAATTAATAAACACAAACGGGTTCATTCCTTATTTCATTCCAGTTTTGTGTTATGCCTACGTCTTTAATGTTGTCAGTCTCTTTACAACTCCACAACAGTATACCACTGGGTGGCGCCTCTTCATTGAAAACTGTTGACCGCTTCTTTTTTACATATTACTTACTTATACTATTTCTTAATATTCTTTTGGGAACTGGTGTTATATGTTGTTTTGGAAATGTATCCTGCGACTATCGACTTGGGACGTTACTGGATGGTTTATGATGTCTGTACGAATATCATATTTGACGCTTAGATCTTATTCTGTTTTCTACATGGCATCCTCATCGCTCTGTTGTAAACAATGCCCGATTTCCTCCCATCACAATTCTGGCCGTCGTCGTATAAGTGAAATATTCTTATGAACACACCAAATGAATAAATAAATTATAAACAATGCAATAATCGAAAACTGCGTGGAATACCAAAGGCTATAAAAGCAGCGCATCAGGCGGACCAAATTTGAGACCAGACGTTAGTTCACTCGCATACAGTAGAGATGACAAATGCGGGTTATAAAGTGACCTAACAAATAGCACAGACGGATTAAGGTCAATCTCTGATAACAAGTTACCTTGGAGACACGAGGAATTTGGTTAGTGTTAAACAGCGATAAACATTGGCCAGCAGGTCACTTGAACAAACATTACTGACCATCTGCGGAGGTGGATAACCGGCCAACCTCTAGCTCCAACCACCAGAACAGTCTGGGAACAGCAGTCTTTATGTTGTCTGTTTTCACGAGCTTTCTTTCCTAAACGTGACATGCATTTGCTTTGAAAGAAGAAGTAAAGTATCTTGGGATATCAACGTTACAGATTGTGCGTAAACATATGACCATGCTAAGGCATTCTGAAACAAGTGTTTGCCATATTTGTGGGGGAAGGGAGGGGACGTGCTATTAACATAAGCCATTCACATACCGATGTTAGCGTACTAGCGCACATTTTATGAAGAGATAGTTCAAAAAGCCTTTAAACGTGTCTTCAAGGCGTAAAGTTCCACAGTCGTACACCACTCTGAGACTATGAAGGGGCGTATAACTAATAAGTCGATAATATCAATGTACAGAACAGAGAGAAAAAACCAGGGCAGAGACCAAAGTATGATAGTTGGCAAGTGGTCACACGTTACCTATGAAATCCTGAATCATATCAGTTTACCCATTTCAAAAACAACTAAAAAGACCAGTTCCGAAAGGGATGTGTAGAAATAATGTATAAATAGTACATATAGCTACTAGCAAGAAAGATTGAGTCAGCCGTCAGTTTTCAGTGAGGCATGTAAGACAGTCGTCATTCGAGGCATTGCGTCTGTTTCCAATTTCAAACTCGTAGTAAATTTCCAGATTGAGTACAAATCTAAATGTCTCAGTGAGGCTTTGATTTCAACTTCTCCCCAAAACATCATGTTGTTGTAATGAACACGGAAGCTTGTACAGCCCCTAGTCCCAGTTAGGAGACAATTCGCCAGAGATCATGAACGCTCTGTCCATTCTTGCCATCAGAGTGTTATACTGGCAGAAATTTTTTTGAAACTCAGAGCTAGGGTGTTTGATAGTGTATCCTTTGGCACAGCACTTTTTGAACAATGGCCTGTAAATCGTTTCCCTGCCATCAACCGAAAGGGACGTTCCACGTCATTAATCGCAGGACCAATTTCTAAAACAACCTTCCACACAAAATACTAAAGAACCAAAAAGTATATAATACAAAACAATAAAAATCGTTTGAGGAAAACGACGACTGATCATAACTTTATTTACGATTTCAGCTGAAGCTTTGGTATTTTGTGTGAAGAAAATTTGTGTCGTCAGGTCTTAAAACTGAGCCCACTCAGTTAGCTTAAAGAAGCTAATGTCCGATTAACCTACTCTGGTCTTGCTTGTAACAAATTGCTGTAGTCTTCGCGATGACCACAAGCAGGTCTTTACCTCACATAAGGCTTTTGTGTTCAACGTCAACTACCGTTTCGCCCACGCTTCTAACCAATGTCTCAACGACTATACACCGCCTCCTGTAATAAATTCAGGAAGTATACAGGAGCCGAGCATCCAATAAGACTACAGGATTTCTTTGCTATGTAAAGAGGTCTCTTGGGACATTAGTGTGGTAAATTTGCTCGTCTGCCCATACTCGCGAAGGACTTGTTGACGTGTACCTAAATCAATAACAAAGGAGTTATCCAATCTTCCATGCCAAGAGACTCAAATCAGTTGAGCGGCCAAGTTCTCGACCTCATTTAATAACAATACAACATGAATATTCATGAGATCTGATTGTATGTAGTTAAATAAATGTCTACAACTATTCCCTAAGAACTACGTCTACCCCGGTGGTGGCAACTGAGAAACATGTGAAGCATTATAGCCCTTTCAGTGATCCTTCGCTGTCTCATTTGTTTCAAAATTTGCTATCGTTGCAATCAATAGGTCATCTGACCAGTGCTTGCTGGAATTTAACTCTGTTTATTTATTTATTTACTTATTTATTTACGGGAGGAAACCGGGCAGAGCCCGGTTAAAGCCCACGCCAGGTTGCTGGCGGACCTTCTCACGTAGGGGTGGAGAGGTAGCCAGCATGAGCTGAGCTTTAACTCACCGCGACCGCATTGGTGAGAGGATCTTGGATCTTAGCGCTTGCTAAATCGCTAGACAAGTAGCCCCCGTTCCCTCCTGAATTAAGCTCTCGCTAAATCGACAGTGCATTTGTCACGAGATTTGCCAGGTGTGTTACGAAATGCACTGGTTTATTCCGGCCACTCCTGATTCGTACCGCTAAGATCCTCACATAACTGACAAGTGAATACACGACGAGGAATTACCATGACTGAACTAATCGCGTCCTCCATAAATAAACATGATTTGAAATATAAAAATGTACAATTATGAAAAAAGTGTTCAGACTAATCAAATAATGAATAAAGAAATAAACAACTAAACGAGCAAAATCACATGCTGTGACTTGGAAAACCAGGCGACATATATCCAAAAGATAGTGTGTCTATGACATAACTTCACCCTAATGCCGTCATGACATCTACGGCCCGTAGACTTACCAATCAAACAACTATTTGGAACTATGCAAACACTTTGCATCTTTAAGCCCGGGGTATGTTCCAATTGAAGAGTGAAATTAAGTCGCATTCTGGAGTTGAAATAATACATTTTAAGACAATGGTTGTTATTACGATATGCGTGCCTTTCACTGCTCTGATATTGCAAACAGAATTCATATACATTCCCCACATATATATCTTTGACAGGCCATTTAGCTAAAGATGTGAAATGTTATTGCCTAATCCACCTACAGCGTTCCAATCCATGAACAATCCAATCAAGATCTCCAGTCACTGAAAACCAATCCCTAAAACAACAAGTAGTTATATACCGTGTCTTCTCGTGGCAGGGCCACCAAAGTGCTACCCCCCCTCCCCCCGGGACAGCATACTGAAGACACCAGACATGATACTCCACCCAGTCACATTATACTAACCGGCCAGCCCTGTACCTTGATCAAGCCTCTGAGCCCTGAAGGCCAAGCGAGGCAGATGCAAGTTCAGTTTTTGGTATGACCCAATTGGTGGTTGATCCGAGGCCTCTCGACCTCGAGGTGAACACTCTGACCACTAGGCTACGAAAAAAACCTGTAGGAAAAATGTCTTGGAGACATCGCCTGATTTTGATGGTACAAGTTGCTGTTTTTTTTCCTGATGTTCTTGGAAAGGTTTTTTGATTCGTTTTAGAGAAAGGAGGAGGGAGGATGGTATTCTACTAAGGAAATTGCGTTTCAGCATCAAACTAATACACCACGACATTTATTTTTGCATTTGAAATTTCCTTTTTGGTGGAAGTATTGGGTCATTTGCTCTGCGTGCTTTGATTACAAGGCATACACATTCTAAGGCATACACAGTCAAAGATATATGCGCTGTGGATTATTTCTTCACGCGAAGTCTCTGGTATCACTCGGCCGGTGACAGCTTCGTTACCCTCAGCGGCTATGTTCTCACAAATAGCGGTATTTTTTCCCAAGACACTTTTAATATATAGGTAAATGTTTCATATTCTACTACAATTTTCTTGTTCCTACAGGGTATTTCCATGAGTGGTGTCGCGTTAAATTGTTGACATTTCTTGACATCTTTGACGCGACGGTTAGAATTCCGTAAATGTGGGACACGGCAGATAAACAAGGACATTTCACCGTCGAAGATTAAAGTACAAATATGAAGCCGTAATTGAAAGTGGGTTTCGAAAACAGTCGTTGCGGTCCCTTTAGATGATGTTTAAAACTCCCTTGAGCGGCGATTTTTTACTTGAACTTAACACCGGCGATTGCAGTTGATGGACATAACACCTGATGATGTATATAACATACAGTAGTATCTATTTAAGTAAAGACAATGATGGTTTTCATACAGACAGCATAAATTTGTTTTCAGTTTGGTCAGGGCCATTAGATGACCGGGTATTACAGACTTATGAGTGATGCTCAGTGCCTTAAGCGTACTGGACCTCTTATGACAAGCTATTTAGCCGAAGAAAATCTCGACCTCTCATACCTTTCAGCCCTTGTTAACTCTGATTCAACCAAGGCCACCCCGAAGGCGTATTGAGGTGCAAATCCTTTCCATTGTACCTGTAAACATATACACACTGGTTAACAACAATGTAACCTTCCAACCTTTGTAACCTTAGTCAAGCCAACTGTAAGATTAACACTCGAGATGTTTCATAGGTCCAAGGCCACGTGTTGGAGGCAAGACATGTAGGGTTGAAACACTGGACCAGCTGTTCCACTTCTCTCCCTTCGTAGAGGGAGCGGCAGGAAAAAAACAAACAAACAAAACAAAAAAACAAACCAAAAAAAAAAAAACACAGCGAGACGTTAACGACAGCTATGAGGTTAAAAGAGAATATCATATTTTCTATCTGAATTTGCTTGGTTGTCAGCTTGTGAAATAAATATTATTTCAGAGCATGTGTTGCGCTGCGTTTGTTTTTCTACTGCTCGCCATTAATCGACTAAGATCGTATCTCACTAAGTTTAAATTATAAACACGAATTTCGTACTTTTCCCTACTATGTCTCTACTACGGTAGACTGTTTTTCACTGATTCCCCATCATTATTGTCAATAATAATAATAATAACAACAACAATAATAATAATAATTGTACTTCCCACATTTCGGCAATGGTAGAGGTGGGAAAGCATTCCCAATGCAGTTAACGGTTTCTCCATGCATTTCTTCTGGAAATTATTCACGGATTACGAGTTCGAAATTTTAATTGGATGTGCATACTTAGAATATAGTCTGTGTTCCCTGCATCATTGCTCTGGTTTTACTCTCTATGCAGTTGTGTTTTATATTGTATTACAGAATTCTGCTGATGGACTAAGCAACCCCCGAAGCCCCGTTTCCGTCCGATTGTGTATTAAACGAGACGACAACTGAGCATTCTGAGTAATTCTAGACCAGTGACATCTAACCAATTGCAATTAACATCACTGTAGCTTCTGCAACTTTAGACGCACGCAAACTATGCCCTGGGAACCAGAATGCGCACGTAGCTTGCAATTTCGTTTCCAGGTCTCGCTTTTGATGGTCTGCAGCTTAACGGATGGCTTACGGAAGCGACTAAAAACTTTCTCTCATAGAAATGAACATTTACCAGCCGCATGCTATTTGTTCATGCACAGATCATGCATAACATGGGAAATGTGCGTCATGCGGGGTTTCAGGCCGATGATATCTTGCCACAGGATCACGAAGCTGTCTTATACTTAAGTCTTACTTTGTCTTAACTTTAGAACAAATTACTGAATCAAACTACCGCTTAAACTGGGGCTTGCCCTAGGAGTTTTTGTTTTAATACTCACAGTTGTCTTAGACGTTCATAACCAAATCGATAATGTACTTAAGTTCTAATATAAGCCTAGGAATAACACTGCAAGTTACGATGAAATCGGACCTAAGTCCGAGACAGCTTTGTGATTCTGTGACCAGGAGTATTTGTCTTGGAGCAAGTCACAATGTATTTCATCTCTTGAAATCTGCAGCCTTTCCATTTTAAGATCATTATTAATCAATATTCCAGCGATGCTTTTTATTTTCCCATTTGTTGCTTTCGCGTTTTTTAATGTGACTCTTAATTTGCCCTTAAGTTTGCTAACACTAATCAGAGTCTTAAATTGTTTTGGTGAAATGAAACCTTCCTTCCTTTTTAACATGAAAGGAAAATATTTCAAGAGAATGCAACAAACACAAAATTCAGCTGCAAGATATATGCAAGATCAGCTTCTAGTACGCATGTGTGGTGTTTCATGCCTTTTAAGTATAGTGTCTCAACGTCGAACTTAAGGAGTAAATTAAATTTTTAAAAATACACGAACTAAAGTAATGTTGAAAAAAGAGTTTCCATTGCAGGAAGCTTTCCACGACACTTATTTGTATGTGGGTATTCTTTGACTTTAAGTGATCTATTTAACATCAAGCCTCAATCAATGCATAGGAATTATTAATGTAAAGGATAGTCTCTAGAGTAAAACCAGAGCAGCGACAACGGCGTAATAGTTGGCAAATGGCCACAAGTTACCGGCGAAACCCCGCCTCTTGTCAGTTTACATATACCTCTGTTAGGGTTTTATTCTAACTGTTCAACTTACACCCCTCCTAACACCACGGCCTGAGCAGAATTAGGTAAAAAATATTGTAGTGATGTTACAAGACGATTCCTAAAAAATAAACTATACTTTTATTAGATTTTTGCACTGGGCTAAGACTGTACATGGTTTGATGTTAAGTTGAGCATCATGGACCATCTCAGTAAAGTATGTCGCCTGTGATGTCGCATCAACTTTACAATGGCCTTAGAGTAGAAATTTAATGTTTGAATAGCTTTCAATGCACACGCACTCATTTCTTGAGCATCGAGGTGCAGAAAAAAGTCATTCACTTTACATACATTATCAATATACAGTGGATAAAACCCAACCTAGAACAAAAATTGTCTCTCTTTTGTGTGCATCCAAACGTAAAAGGATTTTCCGAAAGTTTTCATTCTTGTGTACTTACAGACCATAAATCTATAGTTCGTATCATGGATAGACTTACCACAAATTTTATACGTTTTATCGTATCATAGTTAGTGATCTTTCATTTCCGATGATTCTGATATCCATGGAACTTTCAACACGACCATTCAAGTTTGTGACAGATTTGATCATAAGATAAATACGCGTAACACTCTAAGGGAGAAATCCGGTGAGGCAGACATGAATAGTTATTTGATAAGAGCTTATCTCTGCAGGCAGCCAACATTATGGTGGGAGGAAAGAATGCGTTATTGTTTAACGCCTTACTCAAGAACATTTCACTTATACGAAGGCGGTGTCTCCTTGGTGCAGGACGGATTTCCACCGTATCTTTTATCTGGTGCTGCCTCACCGAGACGACACCCAAAGACACCCAACAAGCCCCCCCCCCCCTCACCCAGTCACATTATAATGACACCGGGCTGACCAGTCCACCCTCTATCCTCTTATTGCTGAGCGCCTATCGAGGAAACAGGATGTACCATTTTTTAAAGTCTTTGGTATGACCCGACCCAGTTTGAAACCAGATCTCCCCGTTCGAAAGCGGACGCTCTACCAACTGCGCTATCCGGGCGGGTGAGGGAGGAAAGAGGAAAGAGGAAAGAGGAAAGAGGACAGCGTCCGGGAAAACCCACGACCATCCATAGGATACTGGCAGACCAGTATTACTGAAAAACGTTATGCTTAGCAATAAAAAGAACAAAGGCTTGGTTTTCGATGTTTTTGAAATTCAAGGTAGAACTGATCAAAATTATTCAGTGGAAATTGACGTTATGACGTCATTATATCACAATTGATAGCCAAGTGTGTTTGCCAAAATGTCTGACGGTCATAGGCCCGCAGTTTTTAAACCCTCGATCGAGGTGAAGTTTTTTTCAATATTGTGAACTCGAAAATAAAACACTACTCGAAAACCAACATGTATAAACGGTCGGTATACACTATGCATTCGTGTCTGTGTTAGTCGAGTAGAATTTTACTCGGCAGCCTCGAGAGCGTCCACCTCGAGGTCGGGAGATTTGAGTTAAAACTCAGGTCTTGTCATATCAAAAACTTGAACCATGGCATTTTATGCTGTCCCTCCTGGAGAGGTTAGAGAGGTTAGAGCAAGGAACCAGGACTGGCCGGCCTAGTGTCATTATAATGTGACTGGGTGGAGAATTATATAAGGTGTCTTCGTCTTGATTTTCTAGAGACGGCAGCACTTTGGTGGAATGGACTAACCCTGCCACGAGAAGACAAAGTATGAATATACATTCTAAGGATTCCTCAAAAATTGTTGAGTATAACGTAAAAGGAAAGAATACATACATACTCTACAGTTTTCTTTTAAACACTATCCCTTTTTGGCCGGCATACATGGATGGTGTTAACAGTCTTCACTTCGCTGTGGACTAGTGGACATAGGCGCTTGCCTTTCAATCACTAGGACACACGAGGTTAGCCGATCAGGGTTCAAACCCCGTCTTGGATTGGGAATTTGTAAATTCCCACGCTCTCACTCCCTGTTGGGTATTGTTGACAAAAAATGGTCAGCAATGCTTCTGTGTGGATTTGCACAACCTTAACAGCATCGAAGAACATTAAAAGATAAAACTCACCTAGATATTATAGTAATGGTAAAGGGAAAATACAATCTTATACTAACACAACTTAGATTCGGTAAACTTGACACCCAGCTCAGCTTGTTCTTGTGGAAACCCACGGGAAGACGCTTCGCATCTTTTCTTTCACTGTCTTCATTACGATAAAATCCCTCTTAACCTTATGAATAATCCGTCACTGGGCATAACCAGAGGAAAACTGTTAGAAGGTGATGAATCAAAATCTACTAGCGCTAACTCACAGGTAATGAAATTAGCTATGTAGTGTACAGAAGCCAGCAATATTTTTTGTTAATTTCATGTACCTAAAAATTGCCTTGTCAGTTGTGACAACTCCGAGACATGCCTCCTTTGTTTCCATTTGTTTTCTATTGCATTCTGCTCTTTTTTATATTGTATCCTGTATTTCGCACAATCGGCTATGTTTCTTTCTTCTGTGCTTTTTGTATCTTAATCTGCTGCCATCGTATCTGCAGTAAAGCCGCTAAATTGTACTTATTTAGGGAAAGGGACTAGTAAGTTTTTTAGAACTTGTTCCCAAATCCATGAAGTACCACGCAATAAAATATGTTCATTTCAACATTAATCTGCCAACAACATGACGTGCTTTGCTGTATACGTCACCTGTGGAAATGTTTGGTAGTAATTTTCCAAATGCCAGTGGATTATTCCAGTTCCCTACACCCATAAAACTTGTTCCCGGTCGAAAAAGTGAAAAACGCCTTGTTTTTCAACAACAATGAAACGAAAGATAAATAAATAGTCACTTAAGAAGTAGAAATGCATGTTAATTGTCACAGTCTGAGAAAGAGAGAACTAAGCGTCGGCTATGTCACTTCCTGTCCGAAGACTAGGACGCTATAACGCCCTGATTGATAATGTATACATGACATCGTACGTATATATAATACCAGACTCTGAAAACGGCTTAATTTCAGTATTTTCCAGACACAGCTTTCAAGCTTCGTGGGATATCGCTAGTATGGTTTTTTTTTTAACGTTTGACCTTATACTCGGCATCCATCATTTCTTTGTTTTGATTTGAAAAGGACTGTATTTTACAGTTACCTCCTCACTGTCCCTTGTAATCATTTAAAAGCTCAGAATTTTCAAGGAGACATTCCCAGCCTTTGTTGACTTTGTCTGTAAGCCTATATAGGTCACGGTTGGGGTAGAATGAGTGCTTCGTCAGACGTGCAACCGCAGACAACCAAGGTAAGTGCACATGTACCGGTGTGCGATGGCGCGAGCGCACATGTGGCCCAAAAGTGAAATGTGATGTAGAGGTCGTTTGGTATTCATAGAGAAACTATTCAAAGGCAAGGTGTGAGTTTAACAACAGAAAACACGCGGGATCTGTTCTTTCTAGAAAGAGGAGCGGGCCATTTGTGGTTTCAAGATATGTTCAGCATACTGGTGTTACATTCTTCTTTCGTGTGCTCTTGATTGAATTATGTGCCTTCTGTGAGATGAATGTACGCCTGTGTAGCTTCTACCGCGCATCGTGGAGACGGAGAAAAACCCAATAAACGAATCCCTGGTTACAACGTTAGCAGCAAAAGCTTATATACTAGCAGACGCATGCGATCGCTGTGTTCAAGGCCAGTCCATGCTGTCTTCCTCTTCGGACTTACGTGGGGAAAGTCTGACAGCAACCTGCGGATGGTCGTGGGTTTCCCCCCATCATAATGCTGGTCGCCATAGTATATGTGAAATATTCTTGAGTACGGCGTAAAACACCAATCAGATAAATAACTACCCGAAACGGTTGTGTCACACTGTCAAAGGCTTCATCGTCATCTGGAATGGTTTTTTTTCTCATCAGAGGGAATATCTATTTTGTTTACCCCTTACTCAATAAAATTTTATTTACCCCAAGGGTAAACCACTGACCTTTGGCAAGCTATTGGCGAACTTTCCCACGTGTGACACACATGCACACCATATTGATCCAAGAATAATGGTCATCAACGAATATTAGACTGTCCGAGCAGCCATGACGGAGAAATGTACAAATTTCCCGTCCAAAGCTGGAATTGAACCCGTACCTCCTTTGCCTTAGCGATTGATAGGTATGCACCTTCATAATTGACAACAGTTTTATCATCCGAGGGAACGATAGCATCATTAGAAAGAGTAAATCCACCACGAAGAGAAAACGTCAATCAACACAGAAGGGGATGATTTATTTTATATGAATTATTTATTTATTTATTTAATGAATGGAAAATGGCGGGCGGGATCAGGTTTACTGGCAAGTGGATAATGGCAGACACAGCCCGGCGAAACCAATGACGTCATTTTGGTTTATAGGAAAGTAACAAGCCTCGAAAATGCTCACATTTCTAACTCTTCAAACTCCGGTCGGCTCTGCCCCTGTTTCCAGCGAAGATAATGCTGACAGCTGTTGTATAAGTAAAATATTCTTGAGTACGGCGTAAAATATCAATCAAATAAATAAATGAATCAAACTCTGTGGGTCGAGGTCATCTTGGTTATCGCTGACCGAGCGCAGAGTAGAAATCTTCCCCGCCTAAAGGAATTCGTGTTCACGCTGTTCATTCCAGTCTTTGCAATGACGATTTGCGGCCAACTGGTAACATAGTACCCCTGCATTACAATACTACAATGGTCAATACGACTTGGGCCCGAGTCATCATACACTGGGAGCGAAAAGGTGCCCCGTTCTTTTTTCCCCCCGAAGTTTTGTCGTGAATATCGTCTTTGCCGCACTTGATGCCCCTTTCCATCTCCCTCACGTCTACACACAACCCATTACATCTGTCACCAGGTTTCGCTTCGTCCTGGCCCGTGTCAGAGTACACAGGCAACACTGGTTGTTTGATGTGAAGGTCAGGTATTGGCCAGGGATGTCCCGACTCTTGCATCATCCCAAACAGTTACTTCTCTCCCCACAGGTGTATTCTTGCACCCCTGTCTCTCCTTCCCCCCGAACCAGCTTCCAATTCAGCTACACATCAACTCGTGTCAGTCAGTTCACTTCGATGAATACTTAAGTACAACTGCAAAACTATGCTATCGAAGATAAGGAACCTGTCACTGGTTCGAATCACCATGCCCGCCTTCGTTCATATCCTAAAACAATCTTCTGCACCATAACAGTAAAGTTTCTTTATATATATACTTTTTACAACAATGAAGGTTTAGAGAGTCCATGCCGCCAAAGTGCTGCCGACACTGGGGCATCATGCCGAAGACACCAGACATGACGCCCCACCCAGTCACATTACACTGACAATGTGACAACCAGTCATGATCCTCAATCCCGGATCTCCCGACAACGAGGCGAACGCTCTAACCACTAGACCACCGAGGCGGTCCATTGGTTGGGGTTGCTGTGACAACAACACTTGTATTTACTTGGTTCACCAGAGTCCCGAAGTAATAAATATAATATTTTGCCGTAAAACTGTAATGCATTAAATATTGGTGGCTTAAATGTTAGGTGAAAACCATACTCTGCGCAACACTTTCTGTTTATGTATTGAATGAACGAATGAATGAATGAATGAATGGCCGGCCAAGGCTTAACGTCGCGTCGAAAATATTTCAGCCTTATCGTGGCAAGAACATTTTAAACTAGGATGCAGTAAATGGTTTTCGATACGATGATGGGAATATCCCAAAATAAATAAAATACAGATGGACAATAAAAATAAAAAACTCAAAAATGACAATATTTTCTTAATATATAACCTGAAATTGTATATATATGAATGCGCAATGTAGAATATATAAGACTACAGAACAGAGAGCAACCAGAGCAACGACGAGAGTGTGATAGTTGAAAAAGGGTCACACATTATCGGTGAAATCCAGCCTGTTGTCGGTTTACCTCAGGGTTGTATTCTAACTGTTCATGTAAGTGTTCATTAGAATTTCATAGCTATTTACGGCCCCCTAGCACCATGGCTTAAGCAGAATTGGGCAAAAGACAATATCCAATGATGCTAAATGTTGTTTATTAGACGTCGCTGGTATGGAATGACCCAGAGTGCTGTGAGTCATGACAGTTAACACATGTATACACAATAACATGAAAACAAGAACTGCCTTTTAAGATGCAGGCCAATAGCTTTCAAATATCAATGACTGTGTCGCAGGTCACGCTGTAAGTTATATAAGATGTAGCATCGATTAAATAGACCCTTTGCCAAACATAAGCAAAACCAGATTATAAGGAGCTCTAGGAAGCCGTGCTCCTTTGTGTCTTATGAATATCTTTCATTTGTCACGTGAACAATGTGCACGCGATTCACGTCATAACATAAACAATGTTGTACGCATAATACATCAGAAGATGTGGTGCAAATGTCAATGCCTGTAGGGTTGTCGCTCCCTCGGTCAATGATTAAGGCTTACGTCACAAAGATTATTAGACACCTGCCCATGGGCGGTGGTTTACTCCGGGCACTCCGTTTTCGCCTCTATAATAAACTCTACTGGCGTCCTGTAAGTGATAACATCTACGGCGTTAAACATCTGCTGTCAGCAAATAATTAACTCCATCACTGGTCGGAGTTTATGTAATCGAAGAAATCTAACGACCTAATTTTATCAGTAAATAATATGCGATCAGATTATCATCATTAGGTTGTATGTATGTCGAGAGCCATGTTCAAACTTCCTACAGCCTCTAGTACGTATTTGCCACGGGCTATAGATCTCTGTCAGCACATGTAGCAGCTTAGAAACGCTCTTACGTTAATAACAGTACTCTGAAGGAAATCTGGGAGTTTCACCTGTATGTGAATGATTTAAAGTTCATTAGCGCTTTAATGACCAACACTCATGCTATTTCCCATCCCCACCCTTACCCCTTCTCCCGCTCTCATCCCTACTCCAATTCTCTAGCCCACTCCCACGCTTATCCCCAATCCACCTCCGATCCCCACTCCTATCCAGGTGAGCTGTTTCAAGCCAATATATGTCGTAGTTTTTTTGAAAATATATTATATAAACTTTGTTTCTTACACGTGACACACAGTACTCAAATAAATTATGTTGTTTAGATTTACAGAGTTACAGATCACAGGAACAGAAAAAGGTAACAGTGAAGTATGAAGCATAGCATTTGTGCGTAAATTATACATGAAAGATATATTATCATATCACGAAAGTGTACTATGGAAGCAAAGTATAGAGTAAAGTTTAGTTGGCCGTCTAGATCAGCGGCATTATATAATCTCAGGGAAACATCATTTTAATGGCGGTACCGACGGGATTAAGTGTGACGACAAATGTAAGTGATAGCAAATATTTCCGATCTTAGATCATCATGACGTTCATATTCAAATTCTGCTTCCACAAATTATGGGAGTGAAATGGGGTGTGTGTTGTGGCAGGCGGAATGGCGGCGGAGCTGCACACCTACGCTGTAGAATGCGTGCATGCTGTGTCTTGGGCTGGACGAGCCCATGCCGCCAAAGTGCTACCGCCACTGAAACGTTATGCCAGAGTCACCAGAAATGACACCCACCCAGTCATATTATATCGACACTGGGCCGACCAGTCCCGTTTCTCTGTTTTAACATCTCAATGCTGAGCACAAAACGGGACATTAACAAGTACCATTCCATAATCTCGTACTGTTTGGTATTGCCCGACCCGGAATTGATCCAAGATCTCACCACCCTGAGTGGGGCACTCTAACTACCGAGGCGGTGGGTACACTTCTGAGAAACCTAGCTGAATGTAAATACAACATTGAGACAAATGTATAAATATATATGTACATAAGGGTTAGAATGCATACCTTTTTTTTTATTTTTGGATGTTGCATCACCGAATTATTGCAGTTCAATGTAATATGCAAAATCACACACATTCAGAAAATAGAGAGCGCCGCTATGTTGTCAGTTTTCACCAATCATATGTGAGTTATATCTATTTACGGAGAAGGAATCTGTTTCTGTTGACGTCACGTGGACCCTGTTTTTCCTTATAATCCTCTGAACTCAGGGTACGAGTGATAGGCCTATAGTGTTTCTGGTTTCTCTAACATGGCGTATTCCATAATCTTGTTCTAATTCCAGATGAAAAAGTTGTATTATACAGTTACCGAGGTGGTTTCCATCCCTCAAAGTAAGTAAGGTGATAATATTTGTGATACGAAGGCCTCCGCAGCCGAGGTGGTTAGCTCGCGAGCGCAGCGTAAAGGCCCAGGTGCCTCTCACAATACAGTCACTGTGAGTTCAAGGTAAGCTCATTCTGGCTTCCTCTCCAGCCGTAAGTGGGGAGGTCCGCCAACAACCTGCGGAAGGTCGGAGGTTTTCCTCGGACTCTGCCCTGTTTCCTCTCACCATTACGCTCGCCGTAAACTGCCTACTCTATCACGTGTCGGGTAGATCACATAGTCAGTTCTGTGCAGTTGAGATATCCGAAGCGTACTCGAAACGCGGTCTGGTTTGGCCAAGTTTTCTTCCGTGTGATCATAGCCCCTAGGCCAATGACGTTGTGCGCTACAGCTCCAGTTGCCTCAGTTGCGGCCTTGCAACAGGAGATGTTTACAGTACCTGGCGAAGTGCGGTGATTTAATTTTGTGTTTTCCCATAAACTCAACGTTTGCAGAACTCTCTTGAGTGCGGAATGAACCAAAAGATATAATTTACAGAATACATTCTTATCGGTTTCTCTCAAGAAAAAGTGAGACACGGGACTTACGGCTTGGTTATTAACTTATTTATTTAATTGTTGTTCATACTTAAGAATATTTCACTTATACGTTTTATGGGTGGAGGAAACTGGATCACCCAGCCTAAGCCACCGACCTTTTGCAAGTTACTGGCGAACTTCCCCACGTGTCATGTACAGATATGTACTCCGTATTGGTGGAAGACAAGCGGCCTTCGACGTTCGACGTCTACCGCTCATCGTCACTAAAGCCACACGAACAGAGATCGGGGACAATTAACAAATTCCCTGTTCCAATCCGGGATTGAACCTGCACCTTGTACATTCTTGAAATCGAAAGACGATCGTCTTCAACCAATCGGCCACGACCAACTCCCAAAACCCTTGGAGAAACTACTTTCCACACGTTTACGTGCGTTAAACCCACATCAAAACCGTGAAATCACGTGCTAAGTCACTGGGATTTCTTTATTAGCCTATTGTAGATCTTTTAGTATATATAATATAAATTCCTTTTCATGGACGACAAAGAAATTATGGTTGTGAAAGCAAAGTCACTGGGTCACCTTTGTTTGTTGCACTTGAAACGCTGGCATAACAACTCACGCCTCAAACCCGGCATTTCTTCCTCAAACGTGAGTCAGCAACATTTGTATCCGGTATTCATGTTATCTTACCGTTATGCACATAGTTACAGATGGTAAAAGACAAACTCTCCACAACAAAAGGATGCTGATTGGTGTATCAAGGCCCAGTTTATGCATAATGTCCACCTTGGGATAACATTTAATTGCTGCGTCTTGTTTTCATTGTCGGGTCGTTTACCTTACACATCAGAACGTTGCTATGGTCGCCTGTTCGCAATATGACGTATTTTCAGCTATTCTCAACTGGACTAAATGGACTTCAAAGACGGCTGGTATATACTATATATATATATCATATATATACGCCTGTATGTAATAAATTGTTAATAAACTTGCGCTATGTTGGTAGGGTGTACAGTTTGCTGAGGGCTGGTCGTTGTGAGCTGATACTTCAATTGTATATTATGTATAGGAAGCATGACTAAAGAATCCATTATAAGATAAAGGGTAGCTGTCCCATTTTACCGCGGCATTTGCCCATACCGCGAAGTTGACAGAGAGCGAAGCGAACTGGAAAATCATAACCAGTACCAATTCAAACGATTACAGGGGATTAACGCCATTTACAGAATTCCATTATAGTGGTATCAAATTAAGTTTATTTATTGGTATTAATATCTCTGTCAACACGCATAGCGCTCTGTACATTTATGATAGAATTCACATTCCCTGGGGAATGGTCATTGCGTTACCCTTGACGTTCAAGAAACCATATAATCAGATCGAACATGGGTTCCTAGGCGGAATGGTTTTAAGCGCCGTGACATTGGGCCCGTCAGTGTTCGTCAATTCGGGGTATAAACTGATGAACTGTAGTGGCGAGCATGTTCTGAGATGAGGGTTTGTTTAAAAATTCCACTTGAAGCGTGACCGGTTAGTGGGTACTAAATTACGAACGCGGGGTCATCGAGTTGAGGGGTAAAATGTCGTACCGTCATGAGGTCAGGTTTTAGTGGAGGAAACAAGTGGTACCATCGACGCCCTGTCTTTGTCTGTCTTCCTTTGACGGGGGTCAAACGGTCCGCTGTTTCAGCTACGGAATTTGCTGAAGGGAATAAATACAGTGCAATGTTTCTCCGCAAAGTCAGTCCAACTGACTGGGCCTCGGTAAACACGCTGGTAGTTTGTTAATGTGCCGTTAACTCTTCCTTGTTAATCGAGATCGTGCTCTATCGTGGTTCTGCTAGTAACCGCTCATTCTCTCACAGACAAAAGGATGGCCGCGTTCACCAATGGGCTTGACAGCGTGGGCAGGTATTGAACGAGTGTTAAGCACAGGGTCTTCCGGTCTGCCGGGCCTAAGTCAAGAGGTATACCTATACTCCCACAGCCTGCACCTGTTCAGTCGACATCCGGGTACTCGGCCGTTTTACTCTCCGGATTTCGAAAGTTTCTCGGCCTGACGCAGAACGCCAAAGATATCACCAGTCATCCAGAGACTGGTAGGTTTTGTGCGCTTACACGAAGACTGAGTTCTTTCACTGTATCGTTATCATTATCATCAATTGAGACTGCCGTTTGTCAAAAGACACGGATACAAACCTTGGCTGGTCTCTCATTGAGCGAGAAAGAGAGGAGAAAGAAGCAAAAAAGTTTGTGTGCTTTTGGGAGAGAAGTGCTAATTGTTCGTGCTGTAAACATTTTTGCCGGCGTTCCTTCTGTCGTGTTTTGGAGGATGAGACTGCAATCACGTCCTCAAATTTGGAGGACATGGCATCACTAACAGTCCCGTGTTTTGCTGGTCCTCTCCCGGAATGGTAAACCCCACGGGCCACAAAAGGACAAAACGGTGACCCCTCGAAGCAAGAATAACTTTCTGAGTCTAATAGAGCTGAACAGAAAGGCGAGACATCGCTGTGAAACTGCCAAACCCTCTGGTCTATGTGATACTGACAGGTAAGTGTAAAACTCATAGCCAGCAGCACTATGCGACTCTTTGCTACCCTCAGATGGTACATGTATATATGAATTTCGGTCCGGTTCACAGTAATACTCTTAAGATATTTTAAATTCTTTAAAACTATGAAGAGCAAACCATATTCACATCAGCACATTATATCATCACTTTTGTTTGCACTTGTTTCGTCTTTAGTTTTTATATCGGTAAGGAAGCCTCGTATTTGGGTTCAGGAAGGCTTGGTTTCATACGTCATCAAATAAGAAACTTCAGTTCTCCATGGTTTTCATTCATTTATTCTATTCACTCCGTGAGTTTCCAAAGGGAAATGATGCAAACGTGAACTCAGATTTGTTGAATTTTAATACAATCGCTGTTCTTCTTACGACCCGAAATTTTCTCTGATTACCTTAAGTGAAAAAGTATTGGAGAGTAATGTAAGCGTAAGTCGTCTATGAATCCATGCTTGTTTTCAACAATGTTAAGAAAGGTAACTGTTATACTTGACCCTCTTTGAGTGATTCTTATTGGCAACTCTTATTAAACTTAAGTTATGAAATAATTACACGTCAGTGGATAGTAGCAGTTCATAAGGTAAATTCGCGATGTATTTACCATTTTTACCGAAATACGTTTCGGTTTTTTTATTACTAAACACAGGCGAGATATCGCGACGCACTCCGGCCTGTATGCTACGCGTACTACCGTAGAACGGAGCAAGGTTTTAGTTGAAATGCGATCGCTGACTTGATATTTGCGGATGTCGGTTGTCAGAATTACTTCAGCTGTGCTTCCGCTGACTCTGTTTGCCCGCTCTGACACTGGACAGGTTTCCACCCACGTCCACGATCAGGGATAAAACCCATATGGGTCAATTAGTGTGACGAATGGAGTCAAACAGTTGAACAACTTCAGTCATTGTGACATATATATGTACAATATAACATTTGGGTACAGGAAATTCGTGTAAGACAAAATGAAGACTTTAGAATGAGATTTACACGCTATCATTTAGGCTGGTGTTTACGTATTAGTCAAATGTTACCATTTCTAAGAAAATTCACGTTGAAAAGTGGGACTTGCCATCGCCCTTGAACTGTATTAAGAATCTAGTGTTGGTAGCTCAAGATAACTCAAGACTAGGCGAAGTCAAACGGGTGTCAAAGAAAACGAAATCACCGAACAACCAAGAAGATATCGAAGTAAACATACTCTTTATGATGATGATAAAAGTATATTTCTGTATGTCACACAGGGCTGATTTAACCAAAAGCGTGCTGAGAAAATCTTCTGCATACTGGTTTTATGTACGATACGAAATTAGCACGTTTCCCCCATCCTCTTGCACTCGTCTCCTCCGTTTAACGTGCAAAAGTGTACTACACGGAAGTTTCTCGGAACCTTCATAGTCTCCACTGAGATATTACTTACCAGTCTACTAAAGAAGAAGTGTAATATATCCTCTGGTCTTTCTTCTGGTGGTTTTATGACGATTATCCCATTCTTTGTTTATACCATAGAACGGTGTAGTGTTCCTATATTTGCGAAAGTAATATAATATGTATATTATTAACGCTGTAATTGTGACGTGTATGTTCATGATTTCATAGAACGTTCCGGGTTCTTATTGTACAGTGGCCTGGTGTTCTGGAATAAAATATAGTATGTATATATTATTAACGCTGTATTGCGATGCGTATGTCGATTGTTTCATGAAAACGTCTCGTGGTTCCTATTGTGGAGTGGTTTAGTGTTCCTGTATTCTCGAAGAGAGTACAATATACACTTATCATGAACGCTGTATTGCGATGCGTATGTCGGTTGTTTTATACCAGGTTCCTGGGGTCTGACCATGCAAACAGTAAGCAACGCAAAAAAGTGGTATAAATGAAGTGAAACTAAAGCGGCGCCAGTTTTGTCTCGGTTGGTGCCTAATCACCAACATTTAGTCACGTACGGTCACTCGACATTTGCCAACTAAAGGATTTGCCATTGTCATTAGTTGGTAATCTCCGTCAATCAAACACGTCCCGTTTTTCCCAGTGTGTGGTTTTTTTTTTGGAGGGGGGGGGGGCACCCACCATAATGCTGACTGAAGTCGTGTAAGTGAAATACTGTTCAGTACGGCGTAAAACATCAATCACATAAATAAATAAATAATTAATAAATAAATAAATAAATAAATAAATCGTAAGTGGGTCTGTCATCCCATCATACATCACCCTGAACGAGAGCTTAATGTTCATTTACATGCTTGAATAATTGGCCTAGACTATATTGCGAACAATTGCAGGGGCTTTATAAGTCCATATCATAAACATACATAACTGTTTTCGTATTCATGCACTTAAAGATTTACACAGATGATTTCTTTCAAATGGCTTAATGCTATGAGTTCAAATCCAGCTCCTGTTGATTTAATTGTAGGATTATATTAGTTAAGATAGATTTTCTGGAAGCTTTTCAAATTCTGTCACCGATAAAGTAAACGACCATTGTACCTTATAAAGGACACATTTTTCCGGATGAATACGGAAGATTGTAGGATGGAGAGTAAAACTAACGCAGAAGCGACAGTGTTCTGGCAAATGGTCACATGTAACCGGTAATACCCTGCATGTTGTCAGTTTTTATCTCAGATATAGAAATTTGGTCTAACTGTTCGTGTAAATGATGTAACATTCAAATAAAATCTGAAAATTGATATCTTTACAAGTGGTAACACGTGGTCAGTGAAATCCGGCCTGTTGTGAAAATTGTCTCAGTTTGGATTTTAGTCTAAATGTTCATGAAAATGATGCAATACTGAAATAAGATTTGAAAACTGGTATCCTCGGAAATGGTAAAACGTAGTAAGTGGAATCCGTGAAATTTTCTGTTAGGATTTTATTCTAACTGGTTATGTAAAGGAAGTACCCCTGAAATAAAATTTGCAAATAGATATCATTACAAACGCTAACACGTTGTCAGTGAAATCTGAGGAAATTATCCCAGTTTGGGTTTCACTCTATTTAACTGCTCGTGAGAATGAAGTACCACTCATACAAAACTTGAATATTTATAGCTTCGTATTAACAAAAAACAAAAAACCAAAAAAACAAAAAAAAAAACAAACCAAAAAAAAAACAACAAAAAAAAAAACAAAAACAAAAAACAAAAAAATCTAAAACAACAAACAAACAAAAAAAACCAAACAAAAAAACAACACAAATCAACAATGAAACAGTATAGCATGAAACATGGGGCAAAATGATTATCATGACAGAAAAAAAAATGTTGAGCCAGTAAGTTTGCCTATTTATTGTTACACCGTGCTTGGCTGAGAACTATCCATTTTTACTTCCTGTAGCAAGCTAAAAATATGCCCTTGGCGCTAAAGAAATTCCGCGAAGATCTAATTTTGGACATTTTAGCTAAAATATCACCGAACGTCGAAGAAACAAGTCAACAAAAATCGCCAACAATAAAGTTGACGGGACGTGACAACATTCGGAGTGGCCGACATCTGCGAAGTGGAAATTGTTTGCTTTTGTTGCACAGAGCGAACTTCTCTATTACGCTGAAATTCCCCATTACCTCCGATATGTCATCTAAATTCTTGAGTAAATGGACGCAGTTATAAGACATAGTTCACACATTTACTCGAACCGTGTGAGGACGGTATATAGAGACTTTACAGAGAGGCGCTAGGTATAAGCGGGAGAGGGGCACATGTACAAGCTGCTTTCGTATTACAGCAGCGATGTCGTTGACAACGCTACAGGCAAAAGACGGCAAAAGGAATCAGCAACCCTTAACTGATTACGTATTAAAGAACACACATAAGGTAAAAGTGTGAAGGTAGAAAGTGTGCGTCAATAAATGACATTTGCGTACTTTTAGACGTTTTTTAAGCAGCGTGAAGTAATGTACATATACAAACACCTCACCACTGGAACTGCAAATCTGTGTGACACGCTTGGATAGGTTTGTCAGTTACTTGCCAGAAGTTGATGGTTTATACTATATGGTATGGTACTATGGTATATCAGGCCGTCACGAAAGTTTGATTTATTCATTTGTTTTGATTTTTTCAGCGCCATACTAAAGTTGTCAACATTTTCCAAAACGGACGGCAATTTGAAGGGAATGGGGGTAATATTTGCACGCGGCTGGTGAAATATCCTATGTGTGACATGTCACATCGGTAAAAGGCAAGCAGTATCCTGTAGACTTCATATAAAATCACACGTGAACAGAATATAACGTTGATCTCTTCTTGCTTCCAAGGCACCTGCAATAAGGGAACGATAGAATCTTGAGATATTCCATTTCTGGTGACCTCGAACGGCTAAAAGGGAATCACTCTGAACACAGAGCCACAACTTGCTCACTAAACAAAAACAAAGCAAAGTAAAAGATTTAAAGATTCGAGGTATGCTGCATCTAGATGCCGTATATATATATGTCATTCATATATCGCAGATAAATCAAACCATAATTTCATCTTACCGTCGATCGATAACAGTGAAACGATAATTTGAGAGTAAAAGTACACTTTCTCATTTTTTTCTCTGAGTTTATCGGGATTGTTCAGTAAGTCAAATGTATAGTGCCAGTCCTGCAATACCTAATGTTGATACTGAAGCCGTGTCCTTTACCTTAAAATAGCATTCCTATCGTTAGAAACGAGAAAATGTTATCAGTTGCATGGTTATTCTTTGAAAAACATTGGTCAAACTCAAATAATGTTTTCCCGAACAAATACTGATGTTGACCTTGTGTGCCGTTGTCGTACACGGAGCCTCCGACACATTTCCTTCATCAAGTGTCGGTCGGAAGTGTCAAGGAACGTGTTTATGCCGTCGTGTCAGTCATGTCATTGGCGCTTTGTGAAGACCGGTGATGAAATTTTAGTGCAAAGGGGTTAATCTTATGATTAGTGCAAAAAGGTTAATCTTACGATCAGTGCAAAAATGTTAATGTTACGATTAGGGCAAAATTAACCATTTCACTTATTAACTGATTGGTGTACAATCGCTGTCCTCGAGAATGTTTCACTCACATGACGACGATTAGGTTTTATTGGTTGAGAAATCTGGATTCCCCGTGGAGTAAGCCACCTACCTTAGGCAGAGACCTGACAAACCTCTTGACTTTACTGTGAAATGGAAATGTATGCTAAATTCAATTCCAAATTCAATACTGTACTCAAAATATTTTGTAATGTTTTATGGGAATGCAAACTGGAACAAAACTTAGATCAAGAGCCTCAGCATGCTCACTTGTGGATGACATGCAGAAAGATCGGTTATATACCACAGTTTGATAATGGCAAATGGTCTTTTTAATGTCAGTTTGCCTCAGGTAACGTCTAACTCTTCATGCAAATGAATAAAGCAACTTATGCGCCCTCTAGCACCATAAAAAACTATACCATATAAAGCGTGACACCAGAGCAGCGACGACAGTGTCATAGCAAATGGTCACACCTTACTACAGATATCCGGCCTCTTGTCAGTTTACCTCAGTTACGGTTTTATTTTAACTCTTCATCTAAGTGTTTAAGAAGTAACAATGTACACGCCCGCATCACTGTGCCTTAGGCAGAATTAGGTAAAAGTGCAGTGATGTTGAGTGCAATTTACTAGACGTCAGTGCTATAGAATTACTCAGAACGGTGTGTTGTCATCACATTTAACCCATGTACCCAATAGCATGAAAATATGCAAGGGAATCAGGCCTTGGGGATGCTTAGTCCACCAGCAGAATCCCGGTTTATGTAAGAACACAGTGTAAAAAGACTACAGCACAGAGAGTAAAACCAGAGCAGCGACTACAGTGTGATAGTTGCCAAATGATCACACTTCACCGGCGAAATCTGGCCCTTTGTCGATTTACCACAGATAGGGTTTTATTCTTACTTTTCATGTGAGTGTTTAGGAAGTAACAGTTTATACCCCCCTATCACCATGGCTTAAGCAGGACTAGGTAAAAGAGAAAAAACACTGATGTTAAGTGAAATTTATTAGACACAACTGGTCAAAAATAACTCAAAATGCCCTGTTGTCATCACATTTAATACATATATCCAATAAAATGAAAACACAGGGCTTTGTGGATGCTTAGTCCACAAGCCAAATTCTAGTTTAAGCAGAAATCCAATATAAAAGAGGTTTAAGCCGAATAAAAGATGATAAAAAGAGTAATGTTATTTGCAGTCTATCGGACGTCACCGGTTAAAAATTGCTCAGCATTTATCACCACGATATGGCTGAACATTTCCGATGTGGCATTAAGCCATATTTCATTCATTCATTCAAGTCATTTAATAAACAGTCATGAAAACAGTGAGAATGTAGTATGGATATAAGATGCCTCCAAGTAATATGGTATTAGTCCATGTTGCCAAATACACAATTTATGTGTAATGCATAATTTCAGCGTTGAGTGCTGTTTTTAAGGACAAGCGTGTGAATGCACTGATCCCTGGACCCGTCCATTTCCAGTAGCTTTATCTATGACTTCACGAATGCGTGCGCGTAGCATTCTTACTTGTTCATCGTGAAGAGCAGATGTTGCGCACACAAATTAATGACGTCATGTCTGAAGCCAGTAAAAGACCTGCTCCTCGGTGATCTCTGGGTCATTAACTACTCCCTCGTACAAATCCTCGGCCCGATGAATTTCTCCACCGGAGTGCACGAGGTGAAAGTTTATTGGTATTATTAAAATCACATTTTTTAAATTTTATTCTTCTCTTCCTCCTAGAACATTCAATGCTTCTGTTCGTCATCACTGAAAACTGTTGACTGCTTCTCTTTGCATGAATCCGTCCTAATTTTTATATTTTCATAGTTCTTTAGTGGTTTGGGTTATTTTTGGAAACTGAGCTTGTGATTTTTAACCCGGAACGCCCATTTTGATTGACGGCTGGTATACGAATGTTGGTTTTGACGCCTAGGTTTTTACGATGGCGTTTATGTTTTCGGAGGAAAAGGGAGTGCACGAGGTAAAAGTTTATTGATTTACTTCATAGGTAACACTTTATCATTTTTCACTATGACAACGGCGTATAGGTTTATGGAGGAAACCGGTGTGCACGAGGTAAACCTCGTACCTTACCGTGCGTGGCTCAGGTTGATGAACAGCATGTCGGTGGCAGAAATGGACGTCAGTAAACATAGGAGACTGACGAAACGGCTACACGGGCCTAGTCGACCCATTAATGTCGCCAGGGCCGCGTGAATAAAGCCGTGAGTAGATTTAAGCACAATGTTTGCTTATGTAACAGTAGCGTTTTAAGTGTATTCATTTATCACTAACCTACTTAGCACAGCTGAATTCTACGGCGCAGTAGCAGACCATCCCCGATCGCGTTTTATCTCGGGTCTCGAGGTTCCGTTAGGAAAGGTGATTTTTCGTGCCTTTATAATAAAGGAAACGGTTAACGGCAATGGGGTTGGGTTGGGGACTATTTGCTGCGGCGCATTAATTAATTTTGTGAGGCGGAAATTTCATTTCGCAAATATCAAGAGACTGGACTAGAAAACAAACGGCCCGAAAATTCCACAAGTTTTGTTTGGCTATTATGCTGGTTTGGGTTCTAATTTTATCGCATTCAGATCTCGTAAATTTAAACGAACGTCGCAGATTTATGCGTGAAGAACTGGAGGAAATATTTTGGAACGTGTATGACTACATACTATTTCTTTGAATATGGGAGTAACTAATTTTTAAGAAGACTTATTGACGTCGTCTAAAGAGCTTGCAAGTACATGGTAAGCACTAAGGTCCGGAATAATTTACTTATTTATTATAGAGAAAGTAAAGCTACATTAGCGACGACAATGTGATATTTGGCAAATGGTCACACGAGTGACCAGTGAATTCCGCTTAAAGGATAGTAACTTTCACCACCCCTAGCTCCACGGCTTTAACAGAAATAGGTAAAAAGAAAACAGCAATGTGAGTTTCGAGGTCCAACTATTTTATTAAAAGTATCCTGCTGTACCAAGTAAAAAACGTTAGGCAACTATTTTTTTTGCTTTAATTAACTATAACATGGGCGTGTGAAAAAAAAACTCCACACGAAGTTATTTAGAGCACATGAACGATGGAAAACACTGAGGAGCCGAAGGTTGGTGGACTTCAAAAGTTCCTGAAGGAAAGAGATGACAGTTGTACCTCAGAAATACGGCAAAAGCGTGATTTGTAAATTTATGTGAGTAAAATTGAATAACACTTTTGATAATTCACATGATACAGTTTGACTACTTTCCCGTTCAGTGACGAGAGAGTTCGAACTCGAAACTTCCCTTAAGCAACTTTGCGAAGTATCCGAAATACGATTATCAATATCTTCCGTAAATACAAGCTAACACCAAGTATGGCACTTGAGTGCACAGAATTCAGTATCAGTTTTGCCCATTAAGCCCACGTGGTATTTTGAATGTACTTAAATCTTTCTTTTTTTCATTGTAAGGCAGAAATAACTTTACTGGTGGATTGGTCAGATTGTCAGATATTCAGCGAGGGATACATGGTTTAATTCGTGCATCCGTTTATCGTCTAGCTAAAATCTTACCGTCCTCACTGTGGCCTTGATCATCTCAGTATTAAACATCAAACAAGATGAAATTAGGAAAAATGTTTTGTGGTCTATCCAAGTAGCGAGCACAGTATGTGAAGGCGTAACGAGTAATTTCTCCACAGTACGTTTTTCTATATTTTTAGCCACAATCTCCGAAGTGAAAGATCTAACCTAGGCGTCATAATCGACACTGGCATACCAGCTGTCAATCTTAATGACCAGTTCCGTAATAATAAGCTAAGAAGACCAATTTCTCAAACAATGTTCAATACCGGGGGTGTTAACATCACGCTTAACAAACTTCTCATCGTCATTTCAGTGCCCTGATAAGGTGCATGGTCACTTCGGGTTTTCTCGCTCTGAGGATATACATGTTTCGAGTTGCTTTTGACTTTAAAGAAAAAGTAACCAATTCTTCGTTTCACGTTTGCCTCTGTTTTGAGGCCATTTTGTATCCATTTTACACTGATTTAAAAAAAAAATAAGCTCGAATCGAAATTCCGTTTCGTTTGTCGGCGAAGCCATTATTCCCGTCAAACAAACACACAGACCGGAAGTATACCATGCCCTGGGCAATTTGTAACATTAAACAAATGGAGTTGATGCCGCTTTTCGAAACATGAAATGTATTGACTTTCTTCTCATTGAACTAAATAGAACACATGAATACTTTACACAGCAAAATATTTTCTTTACGTTTGAAACGATTGCATTTATGTTGCATTTTCTATGCCGAAAAATGTAAAAAGTTTGTCAAGGTTTTATGTACACTTTTGGTGATTTCCAACATTCGTGTGTGGTGTGTCATTGTAAGTCAGGGCATTCATACAAACGATCAAAACAACATGGGAAATTTTTAGGGTAAGAAATTCGGACGGATTTATGCACAGGGAAGCTGTCGATAGCTTTTAGTGATTGGGAAAGGACGCAAGGAATATTCTATGAGAATGAATCAAATCGGTATCTAAATCTGCTTTGTCGTGACTTTTAAGCCACATGACCCGTCCTTGATAACGTTCCTTCTGGTCACCCCACAGACGATGACCATGTCATCTTTGATGGCCCTTATCATGGTCCAACCCGAGGGTAGGGAAGAATCAGCGTTACTTTCAACCCACTGTTGCCCTTTTTTGCCATCTGGTTCTGGCGTGTTGTTACAAGTCAGACTTACGATCCCTCCCGGCTATGTCCAGTCCCGTGTACAGTTTGCCGCCTGGATTTCCGCCATCATAACCCATCAGCATCCGATATGCCAGAGGTCCCTCTCTTTACGCCATTAATGCACCTACAGCCGCCTGTACAACACCTATGTCGTGCCCGTAGCCTTGGGCTTTTCAGTCCTCTTATTTGTGCTGGCAAATGTTATACTTATCCACTAATGGTCTTGATAACCAGAAATGTTGCTTGGAAGATGCAATTTCACGGGAATGACCTTCAGAAAGTCATGAGAGCTCTATATCTCTGTCTTGCACTGGATATCATATTAATTAACATTGTAGTCATTAAAGATTGTCCAGGACAGTTCATTATGAGATTTGAGAACTCAAAACCAGTAATGGATGTATCCAAATCACAGGTATAAAACAATGTCCGGTTTCATTAATAAAATCAACATTACAATCGTACGAAAGATAGGTACCTGGAAGCTGAGGTAGTCAGTAGTTCCAGTTTTGACTGAATGACATGCGTAAGGTCATAACCGATGCATAAGTCCTGCTACTTCATTTTATTTATTTATTTATTTATTTATTTATTTTATTTGACTAGTGTTTAACTCCGTGCTCAGGAATACTTCAGATACAATTAGACACATACAAAGCACAGCACCGTAAATCTTCCACACTATGTAAATGATGACTTATGGATCGTTTATGTATATTTATCAAAATTTAAGGAGTAAGAGCAATATGCCAGACTACAGCACAGAGACTAAAACTAGAGCAATGACGGCAGTGTGATATCTAGGAAATGGTCACACGTTACGGGTGAAATCCGGTTTGTTGTACCTCAGTTAGGGTTTTATTCTTACTGGCCATGAAAGGGACAACTTACACGCCCCAATGACAAACCAAAAATAGACCAACTGTTGGTATTAATTCAAAACATCATATACATAAAAAGTTTTGACGATGTATACAGACGGAAATTAAAGACTTGAAAGTGTGGCCGCAGGTCCGTTAGTTGGATATAGACCTCGAAACAAAGATCCATGTACAAGCCGTCAATCATAATGAACGTTCCAAGTCAATAAGGGTAACACCCACCTTAGAACAATGTTCAACACAAACCTTTAAAAACTATTATTTATCATGAAGTAAGAAATTAGAACGGATTCAGGTAAAGAGAGGGAGTCAACAGTTTTCAAAGCTTCGAGTGAGACCCAGGATATCCTAGGCGCATAAATTTAATCAGTTTCAAAACTGTACGTCATGGTAGTTTTGTAAGTTAAAGAGAATATGTAAATGATTTGCCCTTAGATGCAGTTCCACGAATATCCAATTCAACATGGTGTTTGTACAACCACCACTCTTTCCCTTCACAACCAAGCCGGACCGACCATTTTGTCTCCTGTGGCTTCTGAGTACTATGCCGCCAGTTTGTTCACAAATCGTCATCACAATGGCAGGAATGAACAACGGACTACACAGCTTGGGTCTTAATTACTTTAAGCGGGATTAAAACACAAATTTGTATCTCTCTTGTTACTTCTTCACGTCTGAGTTTAAGCCTACAGGTCCCAATCTGGGCAATTCGTCTTTTGAATGATACTAAATTTGGATAGATCCCATCGTGGAGGACTAAAACCAACGATGAGTTATTTGTACGATATTATTGAAGGAATTAGAAACGGTGGTGAGGTGATTGGGTTGGACAGCAAATATTTAAATTTAAAGTGAGTTATCGCAAAGTGATGTGTTCTTTAACATCTAAAGGTATGGTAGTCCCACAACAGCATATACCCGCACGTGGGAGGTTGGTCGCTTGTGGACGATATTGTGTTAGAAGTAAAGCAAGGAAATAGCGGACATAGGTGGACTACACATTTAACCAGGTGCCTTAAATTATCTTCCTTTTTTGTATTTTACAGATCAACTATGGCCGAATCCAGACTGAACAACGTCATCCAGAAAGCCAAAGTTTTCGTTCTATGCACCTTTGCAATATGCCTCTGCCTGACCGCCGGAAGTAACGGCGAGTGTCGCATGCGCAGAGTGGTGCACACTGTGGCTTATAGGGACTGTTTGCCGAAACGGATGTTGTCCTTTGCTTGTCAGGGAGCATGTCGGTCCTACACACAAGCATCTCTCACTAGACTTTCTATGATAGAGCGGTCCTGTCAGTGCTGTCAAGAGCGGAAGTCCGTGGTTCGACGAGTGAACATAATGTGCCCAGACCCCGACGGCCCCAAGCCCTTCCGGCGGGTCCTCATCCGACTTGCTTTGCCTAGGGGCTGCATGTGCAGGCCCTGTAACGCGGTCGAGGAAGTCGAACCGCAAGAATTCTCGGACCTGGGATCGAAACGAAACAGGATTTTGCCACTTTTTGGACTGAAACCAAGGAACTAAACGGCTACTACAGGTTCAAAAGTATATGGGCTATTGAATAAATGAATGTTTTAGTGGTAAATGCAAGATTTTTTGTGCTATGGTTTGTTTTTGGAGAGTGTTGATTTGGGAGTCATTTTACAGACAGTAACATTGTCAGCAGGGGTGTGTACAATAGCTAATCAAAAAAGAAACTCCTCGCCAATTACTTTGACATTCCTTAGTTAGACACAATCCACGCAAACCGTGTGGAATCTCGTGTTGTGAATGAAATAAGATTAGTTTGATTTTGGCCATTTGCTGAAAATTTTGGTGTTCGTTCTGTATGGGCTTTTTTTTAAAAAGAAGGCATAAAGAGGTTTTGATTGTCGTAAATAATGAAATGCATTCGTGTGGTTTTGATCTAGTTTCTGTGCCTATTTTAAATGGTATGTACATTTGTATCTTTCTTCGACTTTTGATTATACCAGTTGTATTTATGGACATTTTAATATTTTGAACAATGTAACCCATATGTTTTTCTTCTGACTGCGTCATTATAAATGCTAAGATTGAATGCTCTTGTGCTTGAATGCTTTCCATGTTTGCCTTGATTACTTTGACAAAACAGCCATGGTCAATTTATTTTTATACAAGTTAATCCAAACCGAGAGCTGCTTGAATTACCTACGTATATATAGAGAAAAGCACGGTGTGTATTTTGTGTGTGATAACACAAAATATATGCGGCAGTGTGTGTATGCGTAAATACAGTAGTAACAGTAGCGGGGTCTAATTGTCTACAAAATGTTTCATCGGTAGTTTGTACCTCTGTACATGTTAAATAAGCAGCAGTTAATTATGCTCTAGGAAGAAAAAACTAAGAAAACCAAAAAAAGCACTTAGCACAAACTTATTGTTCCGATGGTAAACGTTTATGTGTCATTATCGTGTCTATAGTGCATCTCTGTAACAGGCACCATAAGTCATTTCAGCTTAATTCCGTGATACTGTCAGCAAAAACCTAGGCACTGTATATCTTTTCAACTTAATTCCATGATACTAATAGCAAAAACCAAAGCTGTGCGCGACTGTATACCCAGTTAGCAGGACAAATTGTTCGGTCCTGTATTTTTACGTCGCCTCTTTTTATGTACCATAAATTATGTCAATAGGCTTTATAATGACTTTAAAACGATGGAATCAGAGACACGAATTTGGTCCAAGAGTGGATTTCGTGTATTTTCAACAGGTGTCCTCTATCGAGGCATGCACCAGAACGTCGAAAACTGCGTTACCTTTTTTTAAATTAGCCTATATCGGTTAGGTGGTATACGGAAGAAGAAATCTGGAAAATGCATGATATATACGGACTGTCCCAAGATGTAGAAATGCAAGCAAGAGATTTTATGTACATTTATCAACTAAGGCACTGAGAGCTTCAAGAAGTTTTCACTGGGGTAGAAAGAAGGCATTTGTTTTCCGGTATATGAACCTGATTTTCAGATTGTAAGATCTAAATGTTTGAAAAAGATGTGTAATGAGATCTACACTTGTAAAAAAAAAACAAAGCAAAAAAAAATCTAGAGATTACACAGGCTTACGTGCAAAATGTAATATAGACATATATGTGTTTTACAGGAAAATGGATACTTTTACAGTTTAAGAAAGGAGTGGGTAGTGATGGGCGTCCTCGGTGTGCATACGAACGACAAAAGAATACACAGTTTCCTGAGCTTTGGTGTAGGTGAAGATTTGGTTTATTTGGCGCTTTGATCTCCCTTCTTATCCATATCGGTAATTTAAAACAAGAGAATGGGTAATCATGTCAGGAATTGGTTATTTGATGTTCCTCTGTAATACGCTATTCACAAACCGATTTCAGTTTCTTGGAACAGACCGAAAAGTGGCGAAATATCCGCGGACCAGGAACTTCTCAGAATTCGATGGATGCTGCTGGCAAATTTTACGACAGGGGCAGGCAACTCATGGAACAATGTGCCACGGATCGTGGCCTAATCCAGGGGTGTGCGAGTGAAAAATGGAGATGCTATGTAACTCGTTGATCCCTTTGTTGATGAGGTGAATCGGAAGTGTTGTGCTGTGTGTAAATCCACTTCGTGAGAGTGCAAGATATACGTACACACACAAGGAGAGAACTTCACTGGTTTTGGAGACGTAACCAAAAGGAACACGGACGATAAAGTGGGCAATGTTAAGCACTACCCCAAAACGGCAAAACTTCATAGCGTATTTAGTTCATCTGAGTGTGTGCATTTCAGCTGCGCTAAAGACGGGAACAAAACTGCTTTTATGGACAGCAAAATGCGCTTGGAAAACAGTGTGCAGTGTGAGAAATCCATTTGTTTCAAAAGCTGTTCATTAATCCAAACGGTGTTAGTCATCATTACTTCAGCCGTAAGCGATCAAAAGGCTAAATAAACAATGAACATCATTTGACAAAGTTAAAGAAACTTCAGAGAAAGAACAGTAATCCGCTTGGAGAGGCAGGCCTAGGTTTGAGGTTGCACACAAGCATGTTATTTAACACTGGTGCGATTTAAACGTTTTACTGTCAACATTTCGATCCAAGCTTTCTTTATACACTGATCAGTAGGTGAAAAAAAAAGAAGAGGAAAAGCAAGAAATAAACAATGGTTGGATTGCAAACAAAGTTGCATGGCGCTGTTTAAGCATTCAGGGGTCAGTTTATTACAAGACAGGTGAAGCTTAAAACTGAATACCAATATCACCCTGATACCAATCTCCAGGCCTTTACGTCCAAGCTGAGATAACACCAATACACTTGTAAACCATCCTGCCCCTGTAGTCTTGGAATTCAAAGTTGATCATCGGTACATGTACATATTTGGCCTTCTGAATGAAATCAGACATTTATTACAAGTACGTGTTGGAAAACTTTTCGTTTGTCATAACTTACAAGTTCTCGTCAGCTTCATCATTACAGGCGGTAGACCCTTGCTTTTGCCCTCTTGGCAGGGCCAATTCTATATCCTGGCATTCTTTTTGACTGAAGAAGAACGTAATCCCAACAGTTTACGTTTCAAAAGGAGGTCTATTTGACCATATATGGTATAGTTTATGCGTACATGACCAATATTACCATGGCTATACGAGCTGAGAACCTTCAACCAAAGCTCACAGGCACGACTAACTGATGACACATTCAGTGGGGCGGAACAGTTGGCAGCAGTGTTAATAAATCTCGTGCTGGTTTGTGTGTTTACATATGAGAGGTACTTCTCATTCTCTCTGGAACCAGCTCATTACCTTACTGGTGTTTGCTTAATCTGACATATATATGCTTCATTCTGGCCCACGTAAGCCTAAATCTGACAATCATAAGCGTAATTTCGACTCACCTAAGCCTTAATCTGACAAACGTAAGCCCAATTCTGACACACATAAGCCTAAATCTGACCAATTTAAGCCTATTTCTGACACACGTAAGCCTGAATTTGACAAATATTAGTCGTATTCTGACACACTTAAGCCTAAATCTGACAATTATTTTAAGTCTAACTCTGACAAACCTGAACCGAAAGATGGCAAATGTAATTCGCCTAATCCTGAGAGTATCTGAAAAAAATCGGAGCGGCAAAAGCCTCAGGGTGATATTAAAAAGCTTAAAAGGATTTTTGTAAGCATAAACGGGATTGGTATTGGCGTTAATCTGACTAGAATTAATCTAAAGCTGTCTGGCGAAACTCAAAAGTGTAAAATTCTTGATCTGGCTGATACTAAGTCTTAGCAAAACAAAGCTTTTGAACAACTAAACTCATATTGGTCAATTCTGTGGATACTAGGCGGTCTTGTTTGATGTGGCATAGGATGTGAGACATGTATTACATGAACTATAATATATATATATATATATATATATGTGATAAATGACTTAATAAATGGTGTATGTATTGATATGCAACGAATTGTGTCTCTCACTGGTTTTATCTGTTTGAATGTCTGTACTTGGCATGTTATACACTGTAGAATAAAATACTTGCTACAGAGAATAAAATAGTGTTTCACTTCAGTTGAACCAATAGCCGTGACTGAGCGTAAATGAGATACATATTTTGACAGATCTAATTTATTCGCCCGGAACATTCCTGTTATGTTTCCTTTATCATTGGAAACTGCTGGCTGCTTCTCTTTGCACGAGTCCACCCTAATTTCTGACTTCAAACAGTTTTTTAGTCTGGTGGTTTGTGTTAATGGTTGCTTTGGAAACCGACCTTGTGATTACCAGCTCGGAGCACCCATTATGGCCGACCCCTGGTACATGAATATCAGTTTCTACGCGTGTTATGTCCGTAATCTTGAACTAAAAAATGAAGTTATTGTGAATGAAAAGAGCAGAAAAAACTGTATCTGAAAATACCTGAACTGATTTTTAAAGATTTTTTTTTCCACCAAAATAAACGCAGTTTGGATCATATGGCGGACTTTTTGGACCATATTGAACAGGCAAAAGAACAACGACGTCACATATTCGTTTTAGACGCTAAACAGCCAAGCGTCAGATATTCTTGAGAAGGGCATAAAATACCAGTCAAAGAAATAAACATAAAAGTATCATTCCAGTCCAAGTTCTTTATCGATGTGATGAAGCCCTGCTTACCGGAAGAAGTGTTAAAGGTATAAAATATAATGCCTAAATACCCTGAATAACAATCTTCTATGGTATCCGTTATTTGAGAAATGTCCAGGTTAAATAGCTCAAACAGCCACGGGCTGGCCATATATGACGTCACCAGCTGAGAAAACTGGGTGGCCAGTTGGACATCGGCTAAGGCAGTAAATCCATTGTTTTTTGGTGGATTTAAGGTCTTTATTACGTTTCTCAGAACCCCTCTGGTAATATACAGTGTTAACAGGTTACAATTTTTAAAAGTATGACAAGTAGCAAAATCTGGACACTAATCCTTTACCCACTTGATCATGTTCCACTTCCTACAGGCAATTAAGTGAACGCAAACGCAAGGTTCCCTTACAATATATACATGTGCAACATTTTATTTACAAAGGCTCTATCAGAAGTTATCCAAACAAAAGGACCTGGACGTGAAATATGCATATAGAACAAACATGTAGAACAGGCTAACATCGTGGCCTGGTGACGTTAGGGCTGGCCACTGGTAAATGAACACTGTGTATTAGTGGCCTTCTGTGGTTGTAACCATCTGCTGGAGAATGAAAGTTTGTTGACCAAAATGCCACCAGCTTACAAGAGTTTTGGGAGTTAAACCATATGCATATAACATATGGCTGCGAAGGGCTATCATAGGACATGCAAAAGTAAGTCATATAATCCTATCAATGGACACGCAAAAGTTGGTCATACAGTCCTATCATAGTACAGGTAAAATTAGGTAATACAATCCTATAACAGAACAGACAAATGTAGGTCATAAAATTTTATAACAGTACAAGCAAAAGTAGGTCATACAACCCCATCATTAAAAAAGTAGGTCATAGAATCCTATCAGAGGACAGACAAAAGTCATGCATACAATCCTATCATAGAACAGGCAAAACTATGTCATACAATCCTACCACTAGACAAGCAAAAGTAGGTTATGCAACACTATCAGAGAACAGGATAAAATAGGCCATGTTAGAGAAAGTCTGGCACAGAGTCCATTGTACTATTACTTCAACATTGCAGAAATGTCTAAAAAAGAACAGATCTGCACATAATTTTAGGCACTAATTGTTATTCAAACAGCCTTTACAACAAATTTTGGACTAAACTTCCCAGAACAGAATGACCCTTAACATAACTTTTGCACAAAATATCATTCAATAAAATGGCTCAACCCAAAACATTTGCACAACGATCCATTGCAAAAAAATGAGCCTTAAAATAAACTTTGCACACAAGCTATGAAAGACCTAGAGTACAGACAATTAGCTCTTATATCTATAAAGTCTGATCGTTATACACACCACATAAAGCTCAAATCTGTGGGGGCTAACGACCATACATGAGAGCCTGAATTGTAACAGAACTGTATGTTATATAACATTTTCAAACAGCCAGCAATGAACAATTTTGAACTATTTTGCAAAGATCTCCAAAAACAACTTGGAGGAATAGCAGTGAAGAAAGTAACGACGACATCTTGTAAATTTAAACTGCTTTATACAGAAGTTCTCCAGATCTTCATGCTGGCAGTCTTATATCAAAGGAATAACAACTTGTATTTCATCACAATACAACGACTAGGTCACACCAAACACACCTTAAATGACCTAAAATTTCGTCCATGACAAAATTACTTGTTTTTCCCAATTCATAGAGTTCTGTTGATCTTAGTAAGAGTTTTTGAGGTTTGTTTGGAAGGTAGGATGATATTCTACTAGGAAAATGTAAGTTTTAGACTCAAAAGTAATATTTTACTGCATTTATTCACCTCTACAAAGGCACTTTTTGGGCCAAATTTTAGGTCATTCACAGAGCATAGTTTTCTTTAAGTTTCTTTGGGGGGGGGGAGTACATCACCATGGTATTACGATGCCATGTCTTGATCACAGGTAAGCACCACAACTGATTTATAGTTGTTATTCCCTTCCTTTCAGTTGGCATGATTTATTTATTTGATTGGTGTTTTACGCCGTACTCAAGAATATTTCACTTACATGATGTATATATATACATGTATACACTGCATCTTTCTGTGGCAGGGCGAGTTCATGCCGCCAAAGTGCTACCACCACTGGGGCACAGAGGAATGTTTCTTACCTATACATACAAGCCAGAGCAAAAAACTGTACGACATGGCACAAGTTGAATATGGATGATAAACATTCCCACTTGCAGGACTACACATATATATATATATATATACACTTATAACATATACAGAACAGCTGCATGGCCAGACACATGCCAGAGAGCTAACAGCACAATATACCATCATTATTGTGATGTTGATTATTTATGTATTTGATTGAATATTTGTATTTGAAGAATATTTCACTTATACGACGGTGGCCAGCATTATGGCGAGAGGAAAACGGAAAACCCACGGCCATCTGCAGGTTGCAGGCAGACTCTCTCATGTATGGCCAGCATGAGATGGGCTTGAACTCACTGCCACTGCATTGGTGAGAGGCTCCTGAGCAACTGCGCTGCACTGGCAATAGCCCCTTCTGCCATGGGGACCCCTGGTTGTACATTACAGATTACAGGAAAGCAGAGTTTAATCATGTTAGGAGGAATTTAGATCTAACACAGAAATACCGAGAATGGGGATTTGAGGCAAATGTAAAGCATGATATGTGTAAGAGCAAGATTACAAAAAGCAATTGGAAATGACAAAGACAAAGTAAATTTAAACCCGCTTAACTTCCTACTCTTGGAGTACATTAACTGGCCTAAAATTTCCCAATTCACTAAAAACAGGAAAAAAAACAGTGGCCTCATTTTACTAATGTAATATGATACTGTACAAAATGAAACAAAATTTTAATCCCGAAGACCATGCACGTATACTGACTAATGCTTCCCTGGCCGTTCAACTAATCACACTCTAACTTTCTGTACATTAAACAGGAATACATGACGTTCACCTGGGTCAGACATCCAATAAAAAAACAATTTTATATGAAGACAAAAGCTTAATTGATATGGTTCTGTTTTTTTGTTCCAGTGTGACAAACTGTCAAATTGTCCAACCGGGATCTCAAACTTCTGACATCAAGAAGGAACAATTTCATAATGCTGGAAAGTCATTCAAAAATGTACTCTGATACATAAATATGTGAGGCTTTTTCCTACTGGCTGAATTTTTGTTGCACTTGCTTGGCTGTGTGTCAAATGTTAGCCCTGCTTGACAGCTTGGCTGTGTGTCAGATGTTAACCCTGTCTGATGGCATGGTGGTGTGTCAAATGTTAGCCCTGCTTGACAGCTTGGCTGTGTGTCAGATGTTAGCCCTGTTTGACCGCTGACCCTGTTTGTCAATTGTTAGCCCAGGTTGATGGCTTGGCTGTGTGTCAGATGTTAACCCTGTCTGATGGCATGGTGGTGTGTCAAATGTTAGCCCTGCTTGACAGCTTGGCTGTGTGTCAGATGATAACCCTGCCTGATGGCATGGTGGTGTGTCAGATGTTAGCCCTGCTTGACAGCTTGGCTGTGTGTCAGATGATAACCCTGCCTGATGGCATGGTGGTGTGTCAGATGTTCGTCCTGCTTGATGGCCTAGCTGTGTGTCAGATGATAACCCTGCCTGATGGCATGGTGGTGTGTCAGATGTTAGCCCTGCTTGACAGCTTGGCTGTGTGTCAGATGATAACCCTGCCTGATGGCATGGTGGTGTGTCAAATGTTAGCCCTGCTTGACAGCTTGGCTGTGTGTCAGATGTTAGCCCAGGTTGATGGCTTGGTTGTGTGTCAGATGTTAGCCCTGTTTGACCGCTAGCTGTTTGTCAATTGTTAGCCCAGGTTGATGGCTTGGTTGTGTGTCAGATGTTAACCCTGCCTGATGGCATGGTGGTGTGTCAGATGTTAGCCCAGGTTGATGGCTTGGCTGTGTGTCAGATGTTAACCCTGCCTGATGGCTTGGCAGTGTGTGAGACTGATGTTAGCCCTGCTTCACGGCCGGGTTGAGATCAGAAAAGTATCCATGCTGCATTCCTTCCTCTGCGGACAACCTCTGACCTGGATTACAGATCAGTAATCTCTGAAAACAACGACGACAACAAAATCAGCAGCTGACATGAATGAGGTCAGTGGATCATAAGAGATACTGGATTCTATACAAACGTAACAAAGGATTGATTTACAGTGTTTTGTGAGAGTTGTTCAAGGTCAACAAATAGACCTTGCTTTTGGGGTCATCTTCACTTGGATTGTTGGGTCTAAAAAGCTTTGATTCAGGCAAACAAGCTTGCTAGGCTTTCGCAATGAATAATGGATAAATAAAAGTTTTATGTAATGCATGATACATCTGATAGGGTAGAGACAGAGAGAAATATAACTGCCCGAGTTCCTGAAGCTGCCATCTTGGCTAACAAAATGTATTTGGCAAAATTACTTTACAATTGATTATAAAATATTATATGGCTGTAATTAAATGTTTTGGAGAAACATGTTTTTGGGAGAAAATTTAGTTATTTTACGATTGTTTTAATAAGGGTTTGCCAGAAACATATATGTGCCCGTATGAAACTGTCGGTGAATTGAGAGGGATTGGAATACGATTCACTATTAAACCATATTTTAATCTATTTCTCTGAAAACTTGTTCCTTCTGTGTTTTATTTGAAAAAAAAAAAAACAGTACAAAGGGACATAACCCCATTAAAGCGTTCATGAAAAGTAACCCTAAAGCAATTTTTTGGGCGTGGGAAATAAAGAAAATTATGCCCCCAAAATGGAAAAAAAAAGAAAGAAAGAAAGTTTAGTTTTTAGTACATATATCACATCTGTTGATTATTTATCCTTCTAATTCATGCACGTTTTCCGTCACTGTCCAAAAATTGTCCAAAATGACATCCACAACAAACTGAGTGGGATCAGATTTGCACTCCTATTTGAGTTACAGAGGAGCAAGCATAACATCTGAGGTGATCACTGGAGGCTACTTAATCCTCACTGACTGCTGGAGACTTTTTTACTCCACAAGAACCCTAATTAAGATGCAAGTTTTATTTGGCATCCAAATATATCTTCTTCCCTGTTATCTGGATGGCAAATATAATTGTGTTTGTAAATGCGTTTTATTTCTCCAGAAATCGGTGATGTTTTTGTGTTAAGTATGCCAAATATATACTTTCATTTAAATACATCAGTAACGTATACCTTAAATAATCTAAAATTTTGTCTATGTCTTAACTGCTTATTTTTCCTGATTCTGAGTGTTCCACTGATTCTATAAATTTGTTTTGGGGTTTGCCAGGTAAGTTGGATGACACTCGACTGGAAAAATGTGACCTTCATACCCAGAACTAATACTTTATGACATTTATTTGCCTCTAATGATACACTTATTGAAAAGTTTTAGGCCATTTACAGTAATTCAAAATATACTTGCTTAATGTAGCATTGTCAGAGTTCTGCATATAAGAAAGATAATAAAAATATTACACGTTTTATAACCAAGGCTCACCTGGAGTAAATCCCTTCCTTTGGAGTTAAGTTTGGGAACTACTTGTTGCCAAGTTGGGTTCACATGGTATATAGGGTAGGGCTGCGGAAGCAAAACAACTCATTTACTGAAAAGCAACTTAAATCATAAAACATGATTAAGTTTAAATCAGTTCAGATGGTCACGTAAATCTTACTGTCTTTATGATCTGAAAGTGCTCTGAATTCTTTTCCAAGTATTTAAAATATAAGTGTACTTAAAAGAAAACCTCAATAATCAAGACAACGGACACAAATTCTGAAAAGAAAAGATACAAACAATGATCCTAATTAATCCATCTGACTGGTGTTTTACACCACTGTACTCAAGCATTTGACTCACTGTCTACGACGGCAACCCGCATTTTGGTGGGAGGAAACAAGGAGAGACAGGGGAAACTCACAATCATCCACACGTTGCTGACAGACCTTCCTACGTAGGACTGAAGAGTAAGCCAGTTAAAGCTGGAATTTGTGTGAGGCTCCTGAGTCACTGTGTTGCACTTGCACATTAACCACGACAATCGGTTCTACAACTTAGTATTCTCACACCTGTGCCTATCATCAGATCTTGGTGTATATGTACTTACCTTGTAATCAGGCAGCTCTGTCATTCCTACCCACGACTCATCAGTGGGAGTGCCCAACAGCCTGATCTTAGTTAAGGACTGAAAACAAGGCAAGACACAGACAGACTGACAAAAGACATGACAAGACAGATAGACAGACAAGAGAGATGATAAGACAGACAGACAGACAGATGACAAGACATATAGACAGACAAGAGAGATAACAAGACATAGACAGACAGATGACAAGACAGGCAGACAGACAGACAGATGACAAGACAGATAGACAGACAGAGGACAAGACAAATGACAAATAACATTCTTCCCCATGGCTCGTCCACTCAAGGTGCCCATTAATGAGAGCTCAGCTAAGCACAGACCAGACTGGACATCACCAACAACTTACAGTAGTACTTGGACTGGGCAAAATGGGGTTCCGTCAAATGCCTGGCAGCACGGCCTTGACATCATTTTACTAATGTCAAATGTTCTTTTCCAGGTGACGTCACATTAAAGGCAGCGCAACGTTACATTACAAATTGAAACTGAACTGAAACACTGTAGACGTTGTGCTACACTCAAAATCTGACGTAACAATGGCTCAAGGTCCTGCTTCAAACTAGTGAAACCTCACGGGATTAAAAAATATGCTGCCTTCCGATTATAGGTTGGCTCAGGTGAGATTCTGTGAATCGCGATGAAACATATCTTTCGCTGCCGTTTCCCATTCTAGAGGATCGGCGGATTGCGATTATGATCCATGAGCACTGCATGCACACATGACAGAGGAGATGTTCTGTTATGACATTTTAGTCTGATGCAACCATTCACTGACACGACAAAGCAAACTGACTGATTGCTGAAAAGGAAGGACCACTTTTAAATAAAGAATGCATCATCTAAAAAGGCCATTTTGTGCTGATTCCAAATATGGTCTTCATTATTTTTTGGTATTTTTAAAATTGATAAAAATGGAGATAAATATTGATGTGGTATGGTGGACTTTTTGGACCATATTGCACAAAGCACGGTGATGTTACATGTATATTCTTTTTTTGCTTCTAAACATGCAGTAACTATTACATTTTCCCATTAACCATTTATTTATTTATTCATTTGATTGGTGTTTCACGCCGTGTTCAAGAATATTTCACTTACATGACGGCGGCCAGATTTATGGTGTGAGGAAACAGGGCAGAGCCCTGAGGAAACTCACATATTAAATAAAGGTACCGATGTAATACTACCTATAATGTTAATGTAGAACATAGACATATGGCAATCAGAGGATGATTTGCAGCAAAAAATGATCTGTGATGTCACTGTGTTTCAGGCAGTTCAATATGGTCCAAAAAGTCAACTGTAGGAACTTGATGTTTATTTGCACTTTACTCACTGCAAAAAAAAATATTAATTGTTATCTAAAAGTAGTCTGTTGTTTTAAGTCCCTGTATGTGTCCAGATGCTATTTATATTACAGTTATTATCAAAGCTGAATGAGACTGGAATTATTTATATTACAGTTATTATCAAAGCTGAATGAGACTGGAATTATTTATATTACAGTTATTATCAAAGCTGAATGAGACTGGAATTATTTATATTACAGTTATTATCAAAGCTGAATGAGACTGGAATTATTTATATTACAGTTATTATCAAAGCTGAATGAGATCAGAAATTATTTTACGTCATGGTTTAACTGAAAGCTGAGTGAATCCTATTTCCAGTTTCGTGTGATCATTTGCCTAATATCACACTGGCATCGTGGCTCTGCTTTGACTTCGCTATGCTGTGGTCTTCACATCAGTTATGTCCCCTCTTGTTCTTCTTTATCCCGGCATGACATCAGGTGGGTTATCCTACACATGAAGCATGATGTATTTTAATAATTATCACAGGTCAAGGATACTTGAATATTCTCTTGAGTTGATCATCAACATCATTCCCAGGGAACAACGGCCTTCCAGCATTTGCCAGCTCTGTAATAAGAAGAGTTTATCCTTAAAGTATACAGTATATTTTTTCCAACAAAGACTAAGACACTGACATGTCACCATGGCCTGTTGGCTAACATGAAACGCAGCCATTCTCTGTGGGCTGTGACGTAATTGTTCCAAGTGTGGAACACTCCTGTCAGTTGAGACTGCAGTAAGCTGCTAGGGTTCTCTTTGAAACTTAAATATATGTAAATCTATCACATGAAATGATCAAGAAACTTACTCCCGCCACAACACAAAGGTGTGGAAATACTTTGCAGTGTTCTTCACACATGCACTTGTTATAATTAAAACTGAGTTGGTTAGCGCGCTCACAGAGCACAATGACTCAGAAGCTTCCCAACAATGCGGTCGCTGAGTGTTCAAGTCCAGCTCATGCTGGCTTCCTCTCCGGCTGTACATGGGAAGGTCTGCCAGCAACCTGCGGAGGGTTGGGGGGTTCCTCCCACCATAATGCTGGATGTTGTGGCATATGTAAAATGCTCTTGAGTACAGTGTAAAACACCAATCAAATAACGAAATAAACAGTAATAAATAATTAAAATATATAACATTAACACTGGCCCTATGATATTTCATGTTACATTGACAGTCAACTCAGAACATTTATGTCACAGCTTGTAGACAGCTGATACCTTCTAGTTCTCTGATTGGTCAGATCCCCAGTCGGTAGTAAAATATTTCCTACTTCAAATGTAAATAATTCAGCAACAAATTCATACAAATTCAAAGCAGCTTTTGCATTTGAGAGAGAATTTTGTAATGTTTTAATGAACCGTGCCTCAGTCATGAGCTGTCTTTTACTTTAACAAAGGGGAAAATGGATGCGCCCTACATTATCAGAGGCTGAAAGTCAACTTCCATACAGTTATAGAGAAAATCACATAGAAATGGAGGTATTCCTGACTAAAACACCAATCAAACAAATAAATATACAGAAACTAAGAACACTCCTATTATGTCAATAATCAGGTATGCACTAGTAAGATTATTTTCTTTTTTCTTCTGTTAATATGGCCCATGTATGAGAGCAAATTTGAAAAGATACATGCATTCAAACAAAACAATTTCCATAAAATAACACATTGTCCCTACACAGACATAATACAAAGACTAACAATGTTAACAAATTTAGGTCATCAAATAGAATTTACTGAGTAAACTATGTACACTTTTTATCAGATTCTTTCCTACCTCATCAAAACTTTTCACCAAGTGACTAAGCTACTTTATCTGATTCTGAGAATTCCTTTCATCTTCAGAAGGATGTTGTAAGGCTTGTTTGGGTGTGAATTTCAGCACGAATTGTAGCATTTCATTGCCTTTATTGCCCTTTAAAAATGCACTTTATTGGGGGCAAACCCAGTACACTTGTGAGTGGAGACTAAAGGGGGATAACTCTACCTGCAAATATACATCCAGCAGACCACATATCTATAGATGTTGAGTAGAGTTTGGCACCAAACAGTACATCAGGTGGGCGATACCACAGGGTGACAACCTGCAGAGAAAACGAACAATATTATCGTACAATACAATATTATGATCCGAGAAATCCGCTGATTTTCGGAGGGTTGACAGGATCAAATGTCAAATGGGTTTGGGGTAAATCCCTTAACTTTGTCAGCAATGAGCCTCCTATTGGCTGCGACAAGCACAAGTCCCTCTGTCTGTCTGCCTGTCAGTCTGTCAGTCATGGGATCATGAGGCCTTCATGCAAGATGACACAAACTTTCTGCTGTATGTTGCAGCCAATGCGAATTTGCTCATGCTTTCACAGAGAAACTACAAAGCTAAGTACACTAAAGCTACACTCACTTCAGCTGAGTAACATTTGACAGGAATCCCAAAGGCTCGGGCCAACCCAAAATCAGCTAGTTTCAGTTCTCCATTCTGTAGGCAAAGAACAAACAGGTTATGTACATGAGCATTTTCAGCATATTTGTTATGGCTACCCAAATTCTCTTCAATTTAAAGCACTGAAATAAACAAAATATTCTTCGCCTCCAACTGCTTGAAGGAGCAAAGGCGATTAGAGGAGACTGTGTGGGTGCAAAGGTGACCAATCGCTCACCTAAAATGCCAGGCCTGAAGTCTATATGAAGCCAACAAACTTCCTACAATACATTTCACATGGTATCTGCAGGTACTAAACCGCATGGTAACGCTGTAGGCAGATTTGTCACCAACAACAGCATTGTAATGAAACAAAGGTGTGATGTAATTTGAATGTTTGGTTGCTCTATATGTTGAGAGATTTTCACTCGACTATTACCTTGTTAATGAGTAGATTCTGTGGTTTGAGGTCGCGATGGAGGACGTTATGGCTGTGACAGAAGGCCAGGCCACGCAACAGCTGGTACATGAAGCTCTGCAACAAGGCAAACATAAAAAAATTGTAATAAACTGTTTAAAGGAAATACAGAAAATGCCTGTGTCCAAATAGAGTCTTCTGAAACATTACTGCTTCCTGAATTTGCTCCAGAAAATATTACCTACACCAGTTTCTTTATAAGGCATTGAGAGAACCTTCACCAGCTTGCCTGATATAACAGTCAACCAGATCAAAACATATTTTAATTTGACTACGCTTTACAGGTAATTTTATACCCATTACACCGGATCTAAAATAAAAGCTTAACCAGATATCAACACTGATACCACCACTTTTCCCACCTGTACCTTAATACATACAGGCGAGCTAAATATACAACTGACTGCACGTAGGTTGTATTAGGGTCCTCGCTGCCTCAGACGCTTAACTCGCTGACTCGCTTCGAATGTCAGACCCTTGAAAAATGAGGCTGGGTGTTCAAGCCCATCTCTTGCTGGTTTGGCTGCCGTTTGATGTCAAGAGGTTTACCAGGTACATGGGAAACAGTGGTGGTTTACTCTGGCTTCCACCACCCATAAAACCTGATGAGCGTCACATATAATCATCCATTCATAAAGTTTATAAATCTTATAAATAAACAATAAACATAATAATAAATATTTCTTTATTTATGTCAGAAGACCGGGAGTGAGCTGGACTCACGGGGTCAGTACTCATGGATGGCTACATGGTCAATATGCTGCACACTAATGCCCTAATCAAATAAATAACTTACAAACCTAGATATGGGTAATACTCTATACCTTAACATTATCTGGGTCAATTTCTCCATTACAGCTGTCGAAGTACTTCTTCAGGTCTTGGTCACAGTATTCAAACACCAAAGTCAGCTTCTTCTCGCTGTGGAGAATGTCATGAAGCCTGTGGAGGACATGGGGCAGGTAGCCCAGGATTAGACAACATTTAAACAGAAGACAAGTAAAAAGGATAGCACCATTATATTTTGCCATGAGACGGCATTCACAATAATTCCTTTGACTCAATATTTTAGCATTTCATTTTGCCATCAGCATTCACGAAAGCCTCATTCTGACACCATATTACAGTATTTCATTTTGCCATGAGCAATCACAAAAGCTTTATTTTGACTCCATATTTTATTTTGCCATCAACATTTCAGCAGTTAATCTCTTTGCCGTCAGCGACTCATTATTTCAGTATTTCATTTTGCAATGATCATTCACAAAAGCTTCATTTTGACTGAATAATTTATTTTGCCATCTATATTTCAGTACTTCTTCTTTCTGCCATCAGCATTCACACATACTGATGGCAAAATAAAATTCTGATGTATTGAGTTAAAGGAGTTGTACTGAGGTACAAGAGATGTACTGGGCTTTGAACTGATAACTAATTAGGACACTAAAGGACATTAAAGCTAAGCTCAGTCGGCATAACTCGACCTGCCCTCCATGCCCTTCAAAGAAAGGAAAAATACTACATGCAAATTTACTCTGCTTAATTCTTTGGACTACGGGAATTTTTCATGTTTAATAATTTGGATTACATCAGACTTCAAACAAGTTATAACATTTTCAGTCCAGGCATACAAATGCCCTCGAAATATGTTTTAAAACAGCCTGGTCAATATGTCCAGAGGATGAAGAAAATAGTCAGCAAACCGACGCTCAATGTTCATAACGGCTTCACGCACGGAGCTTTGTGGCAACACTGTTTGCTTTTATTGGCAGAAATGACGTCAGTGGGACGCTGTCAAATCTGGCAGAAGAAGTTTTACACCAACATTCTCCAATATGAATGACTGATTGAATGAGCCAATAGATCCATCAATGATGATGAAATCCCACGATCTTGTAGGCATTACCTCATCCACTCACCGAACAATATTCTTGTGTTTTAACTCCTTTAACAGGCAAATCTCTCGGAGGGCTGAACTGGGGACTCCCTGCAATGTTATCAATGTCAGAATTTAATCAAATTTACATCTGGGTGTTGTTTGAATGAATGAATGAATGAGTGACTGAAATGAACTAGAGAATGACGACAACCTTTATTTAAAGAGGCAAGCTCTGTCAAATTGTACAGTCAGTCGCTGTTTAACATCTGGACATTTTCACTTACACGACATCAGTGTAATGGGATTGGGTGGAGAAAAACCAGAAGGCTCAGGGTAAACCTAAGAAATTTGGTAAGTTAATGATACACATTCCAATAATTGGCATACAGACATGACAGATAAGTGCACCACACCTGTGAAAGACAACATGGTCACATGGGCACAAAGCACTTGTTGTCACCGAGGACCATTAAACAGTGAGAGTGAAAATTTAGACAAAGCACAATTTGTCCGATTCTACAAGCTGTAAAATTCATCCACACACCACATCTCCTGGTGAGTTCAGACCCGACATATGTCTGATAGATCACAGAATGAGATTTTGAGAATGGATCCAAAGGTAGGATGATATCCTGTAAAATCCATCAACACACCCACATCTCCTGGTGAGTTCAGACCCGACATATGTCTGATAGATCACAGAATGGGATTTTGAGGATGGATCCAAAGGTAGGACGATATCCTGTAAAATCCATCAACACATCCACATCTCCTGGTGAGTTCAGACCTGACATATGTCTGATAGATCACAGAATGAGATTTTGAGGATGGATCCAAAGCTAGGACGATATCCTGTAAAATCCATCAACACACCCACATCTCCTGGTGAGTTCAGACCCGACATATGTCTGATAGATCACAGAATGAGATTTTGAGAATGGATCCAAAGGTAGGACGATATCCTATTGGCAAAATATCAGCTTCAACATCTAAAACAACATTTTGTGACATTTATTTCCCTCTAACACTAAAAATTTGAAAATTGTTTTTGCACATTGAAAAGTTAGGTCAATTATCTAATAAATGAAATATCTGCAAACACAATGAGAAACAGGTCAACCCCTAGAATGCCTAGGCCATTCTTAAAAATATGTTTGTAGGGCAAATTCCAACAGACCTTCCAAAAGGGCCATACTCAAAGGTTTTTACTGGTATTTTAATGAAAGCTTCTTTCTTATTTTTCTCTCCATGTCAGTTTCTTTAAAATCCCTCACTTTTTCAAGAGCAAGAGTGAAAAAAAGAAAGAATTCACCACCCACCGACCCTATTTTTCTCATAGCGTTGGGTTACGCCCAACAAAGAATTTTTAAGGATGGCCCTACATGTACATACCTCGTCATCATCATCCAGACGAACCCGCTTCAGAGCCACAATCTCGTGAGTTTCTCTGTTCTTGGCTTTAAATACTGTCCCGTACGTACCTACAATATCCCCACACAACAGACATAATTACCATACTTATTCATCCAGCACAGAAATCAGAGATTCCAAAAAGTGGTGTGAATCAATGACAGCACAGTATTTTTGTTTCCATCCATGAACCTTCATTTAGCAGCCATTTTCTCCCATGCCTTCCTAATCTTCGCATCTAATCCTACATCTCTTTTTCTATCCCTTTAAATATTTCACCCTTTATTTTAAGGAAGTGTGCAGCAATTCACTTGAAAACTGATGGTGTGTTTTACTCGCTTATTTACTTATTTGATTACTTGTTATTTGTTTTATGCCATACTCAAGAACATTTCACGAATACACCGGCGACCAGCATTATGGTGGGAGGAAACAGTGCAGAGCCCGGGGGAAACCCGCAACAATCTGCAGGTTGCTGGCTGACCACCCAACATACGACTGGAAAGATGATGGGTTTTATGTCAAGCACCTGTATTTATTTATATATCTGGTTGGTTTTTCATGCCGTACTCAAGAATATGTCACTTATACGATGGCTGCCGGGATTATGGTGGGAGGAAACCTGGCAGAACCTGGGGGACACCCACAACCACCTGCAGATTGCTGGCGGACCATCAAACGTACAACAGACAAGATGATGTTTCAAGTCAAGCACCTGAACATGTAGTCCTACATATTGATAACTCCTGTGTTTTCATCTATTTTACTTGACACATGATTAGACACCATAATGATGTCACTGGTGGCAGATGGTGGTGAGGGAGCATTGCACAGACCCTACCACCAACTACTGGCTGGAGGCAAGCAATTAAAATCAGTCACTTGTCAGATTTAGTGTACCATACATCTGTGATCTATTTCAGTCTTCCTAGCTTAGTTCTCAGAGTCTGGACGCTAAGCTGGGAGCATGGCCCATAATTTCTAAGTGTGCTTGTATATATAAGTAGGCCTACATCTCAGATGTCATCTGTACATCTGTTTATCAAGACATACTTTTGAGAATTTCCTTCTTTAGTATTTTGAGATTCTTTGTATATTTTTTTAACACTGAAAATTTAGAAAAAGGAAAAAAAAAAACAAGAAAGCACACACAAAAAAAACATTCTGTGAATGTACTAACTATCATAATGTCCACCTTGGATGAGGGCTGGTATATGAATGTCTGTTTCGACGTCTAGCTTCCAACATCAGAAATGAATGAGGGAATCTACATACATGTATCAGGATTTATCTCCCCTTACATGTGCTTTGTGAAATATTATACCGAAAAAATGTCTTGTATACATTTGAATAGCTTTGCCATACATTACCTTCACCGATCTTCTCAAGCTTTTCGTATTTTTGCATTTTGTTCCCTAAATAACACCGCAAATTCACTGAAACATGACCAGAAAACAGTTCACCATGATCTTTCTCGGATGCCAATCGTCTCCTTATATATATATATTTGTCACATCCGGTAAGGATACGGGCGGGACTCTGTGATTTGGATCATTTTTTTTTTCAATAAAGGAATCAAATACAGAGTAACTATTTTAAAACATAAACTGAAAACACAAACTATCGTTTTTAAGGATTTTTGATGACGTTTGTAGTATAAACAATTAATCATTCTTTCCGTTTTTTACCACGTCTTAATTTTTAAGAAGCAAGACCAACAGCGCCCCAAGTGGACATTGACAGAACTACTGAAACCGGGATTTCTTGCTTGGTTATTTAGTAAGGCCCGCTATATTTTCACAATGCACAATGCACAGCCTCGTTATTCCTCGGGTCCAGGACAACCACCTATGAGGCCACACTACACACAGCCTGGTTACCCGGTAAGTAGCTCAGTGAAACTGAAATTATTTTCTAAAGTAGAAAGTGCTAGGACAAAGAGATTCTCGGTCGCTAAACTAACAACAACAACAACGTTCATCCCCACTTTTTGGTGCGAGTTGCTCGTGGGCTCATTTGCTGGAGAAAACTGTGCGTCTAGATGGATTTTCTCCGTTATATTTACATCTTGTATTGTATGAAGTACGAAGATACAGTTTTCAGTTGTGTGCTGTTTGTTGCTTTTTCTATTCTCTTCCTGCCTATTCGTCGCGTCGTTGAACGGTTGTCTCCCCTTGTCATGTACGGCTCTTACAGCGAAATGTATCTGGTCGTTACCTGGGTGCAAAACACTGGTCCCATAAAAGTCCACGTTGACAGTTTCACAACAAATAACACCTCGAACCCTAACTTACATCTGGCATGAGCCGATTCCTTAATTCTCCGTAGATGTAAAAATGCCAAAGCCAGCATCCTTGAATCATCTTTCAACAGTAATACAACCGTTTAAACTTTTGATTCAAATATTTCGAGCTGATGTTTATTGTCTTGAATTCCATCTTCTGGCAGGTTATGGGCCGTAAAAATTTTATTCCAACCTTCACGTGTTCATGCGTTGTAAAAAGTTTGTGTAGGTGGGATAAAATTTTATAGTATGTCTGCTATAGTAGTTGTAGAGGAATCCATCCTTGTCAACCCTTTTCTGTCATCATGACAAAACACAGCTGTTTCAAGCCTTTGTTTTGAAAAAATTCAATGCGCTGCCTGGCTCAAATGTCACATGGCCGTTGTAACTCACAATATAGCAGCGAGCATCAGTTTAACATGCGAGTCTAGAAACTGGCATGGCAATTGGTAAATGGAGCAGCACCAGAATTTGACATTTACACGGTGCAAGATCTGTTTAATATCTGAGAAACATTCCTTTGACCTATCCTGTGAACAAAAATTGTCATATATAAAAAATAAAAAAGAAAAAGAACCTTTGTTTCTCCTGTGAATAGCAGGAAAATGCATATATATCCCCGGATGTAATGTATGACATGGTACAGGTCGAAGATTTGGCTGTTTTAAGACAGTACTTCACTATAACTGAAGAAAAGGGTCTACAGGATGGATTCCTTAGCTATTTGGCTTACTTCAGCACCAGATTTATGTTTTGGTGATGTCGAGGACACATGCTTTGGTTGAGAGGTAGGTACTTTTGACCAGTCATGGAAGCCATTTCGATATGACTCTGTTATGTCAGAACCATGTCAGAGTAATATTTTACAGTCTGGAAATTACTAACATACAGACTGACGGATTGAACAATTCTAATTAATCATTTGAAATTTTTAAGATCAGGAGATTTTTCAAGGTTTGACAAAAAATACAACTCTAAATGAATTAACATGTAAGAGTATACTCGGTATTAAAAATGTCTCTTGGTGAATGTAGGCAAGACAGGCTCACAGGCAGACCCTGAAAATGTGACCTACCTATTAGTGATTTCATATGCAAGACTCTTTCACTAGAATAAGCCAATCCATCAGAAGGCTCACTAGTCTGGTCATTTTAAGTGGAATATTCGAAATGCTAAGGCATTTCGGGGAGTTTATGTATTTTCCATTGTTTTCATGTGTAGTGGTGGCAACAATAAGGTGAAGCCATTTTGTTGTTACATAAAGTTTGTTTCAAACTGGCTGTCTTCCATTAATATTATATGGATCTTACGTTGGAAGTTTGCCAGTAATTCGGGTAAAGTGAGTGATTTACTCCTGTTTCATTCACGCATAAAGTGGATATTTCTTCCACCCATTAAGTGGATGTTTTGTCCACGCATAAAGTGAGTGAAGTGGAAAGTGAAATCAAGAAATGAAATGTTTTTGTTTGCAGCATTAAACACCCGTTAGATAATTAAGGATACTAGAATCCCTAAGGGGTGAAATTTTGCCCAATTTTTTAAATTTCAAATTCTTATTGTTCGTTCTCTTTCTTTCCTCTCACTTAAAGATGAAAACCAAATTCGAATTGTAAATACCTAAAATTTGATAAAAAGTATAACATGTTGTGAACCAAGGCAGTTGTGTTTTCTTACTTCCCTCTGATAAGGGGGATTAGCTCACTGAAGAGAGGGTTACTGGCTGTCAATAGTCCTGCCTCTGGTTGATGTGTATTGCCTCCTGCTATAAACTGTGCATAGCTGCTTATGCAGGATACCCCAGCAGACCTATTAACTTAAACAACAGCCTTAATCACCCCACTGGGATGCCATCCTGGGAAGGGTTTATAAACACACTCAAGCAAGTTTGCTCAGAAATGTAAAGATAAAACACCAATTTATGCTATGATGGAACATGATAAGATTTAAAATTCAACATTAGTAGATGCATATGTTCATTTTAAATGAGGGCAGGATAGTTTCTGATTAAAATGAATTGGCAAACTAATTAATGATGAATTCTGTCAAACATAAGGCTCCTTTGGACATTCTGGTTTTTTCTCGGTTTTATCTACTTTTATTTCTGGCTTCTTTTTCAACATAATGCTATGAAACTTGGCACACATATAACAGTTCACAGCTTTTTGATATCTTTTCTAGTTTTAAAAATATTAGTAAAGGAACATCAAAGTGTCAGTCTTTAAAAAATTTTTTGAAAGTTTTAACCTTAAACTATCACTCAGAACAATCTAAGATGAATGTTAAAAATCTGTGGGAGCTTTTTTTAGTGTAAATAGTAAACTATCCTCCTGAAGGAGAAAAATTTGAAAATATTGAAAGCTGGCGAAAAAATAGCAATTTGAAAACCAGCTCTAATTTTTTTTCAAACTTTCTCTTTATTTAGAATAATATTAAAGTTAGGTAATGTTTAAATTTTTATGAACTCAAATGTTTTTCAGCATAGATATATATATATATATATACATATGGCCATATTTGATCAATATTTTATGCTACACAAGGCAAATTGTGGAATTTCTTACATGAGGGGTTCTAGTATCCTTAAGTAAATAAATGTATATTTATTTTATGTATTTAATGAAGTGCAAGAAATTGATTTGATGTATATTGAAGGACTTTATTTCACATATGAAACAGAATTTATATGAACAAGACAGGAATCTGCATTCATACATGGACAGGAGGATTATATAGCGTGGCACTCTTAAAGAGATAAAAATAATTGCCTTGAACCCTGGAATATTGCTGTCTCTTCAAGATTTATCATTTCAGCAGCCACTGTTGATGATCCTGGATAACCTTTAGCTTACACTGTAGTGGGTGGTTTAGTGTCTTGGTTAAGCATAACCTGATCATGTCAGAAAGATTATGGTTGCTTGGCTGGGAACTTTTTTATTTTTTTGAATTCTGGCCACCCAGCGATGAAAAATTTTGATGTACTTTTTAAAGAAATAATAATTGAAAGAAATATAAAAAGAACTTTAATCAAATTGGGCGTCTCCATGGCCAAGGGATGTTAGTATGCTAGTGCAGTGTAATGACCCAGGGTACCTCTCACAGATGCAGTCGCTGTGAGTTTAAGTCCAGCTCATGCTGGCTTCCTCTCTGGTCGTATGTGGGGAGGTGGGCCAGCATCCTGCAGGTGGTCGTGGGTTTCTATCTGACTCAGGCTCTGCCTGGTTTCCTCTCTGGTCATATGTGGGAAGGTGGGCCAGCATCCTGCAGGTGGTCGTGGGTTTCTATCTGACTCAGGCTCTGCCTGGTTTCCTCTCTGGTCATATGTGGGAAGGTGGGCCAGCATCCTGCAGGTGGTCGTGGGTTTCTATCTGACTCAGGCTCTGCCTGGTTTCCTCTCTGGTCATATGTGGGAAGGTGGGCCAGCATCCTGCAGGTGGTCGTGGGTTTCTATCTGACTCAGGCTCTGCCTGGTTTCCTCTCTGGTCATATGTGGGAAGGTGGGCCAGCATCCTGCAGGTGGTCGTGGGTTTCTATCTGACTCAGGCTCCGCCTGGTTTCCTCCTACCATGAAGCTGGCCACCTTGGTATAAGTGAAACATTCTCCATGTAAAATACCAACGAAATAAATAAATAATACATTTAATAAAAATCCCCATTAAAACTTTATTGTCCTTTTTCGGGGAGTTGTCCAAATCATGCCCAGTGAACATGTTTTTGACGTTGGCTGAGGAAGAAGTTATAGTTTTTAGTGACGATTTAATAGAATAAAAGGGCCCTTCTAGTTACGTGCAGGATATAAAGTGGCGTACCCTTTTTAGTGGAGGGCTGTTGTGCCTTGGTTAGGATAATAGTGTAAGATGTCATGGCTTGGTTAGGATAATAGTGTAAGATGTCATGTCTTGGTTAGGATAATAGTATATGGTTTAGTGACTTGTCCAAATCTTGTAACACTCTCAAGATCTGGGGTACACATAAGGGTGACGTTGAACTTTTGTATGAACCTGACGAGAAACATGAACAAGAACGAACGTGCCAGCGTAGCTCCAACGCAAGGTCTGGTGCCTCGAGAAAAGGGCAGGTAATCGGGCATGTCCCAGGTGGGTCGAATCCTTCCGCTCTCATCCAGAAATCTCTCTGGCCTGAAACACTCTGGGTCTTGCCAGACTTCTGGGTTATGGTGGATCGCCCAGATATTGACCATGATCGGGGTGCCTACAATACCAACAGCAGTGAGTGGCATTATAGTAGATTGCTTGCTTGTACACTTCAAAAGTTCGGATGTACATTGTCCATGTACACATTTACCTATATGTGGACGGGTTTTTCTAGCCAATATCTTTGTGGAAACTGTATAGGAACAAATCAGAATACTCAATATTTTTTCATCACCAATGTATCAGAAAAGTCAAAACTCAATACAAAATTTGGCTAAAACTGACATTCCTCGTTGTGGTTACCACTATCAGAACCTGGCTATAAATACCCCTGTGGAGTTCAAACCAGCTGTCACTGTTCAAGTGTGGGTGTGAGTACGGTGTAAGCAGTCAGTGGTGATTGTGTTCCCGTTTGCATGGATTAAAGTTGGCTCAAGACCAGAAGACTGTCATGGTATGGTGAAAAAATTTTGCTTTAAGCAACAATGAAGTACAGCACAACAAAAACGTCACCACTGTACCACACACAGTACTTGCCACCTGAGCTGGAATACATTCCACATGTGTCGCACGTTTCTTCACAGTGCTCACTTTTTCGTTGTACTGTAACTGTTTTTTGTGATTTATCATTGAACAATCTAGTGTGCCTGTACTGAAATTGCTTAATGTTTGCATTTGCTTCTCCACAAATAGGTGCCTGATCCAGGACTTCGTATTTGAGGTGCACTATCACATTCTCTTTTTGAAAACACCCTTTAGGTGTAAGTGGTATGACCCAAGAGAGATACGGTCATACCACTTCATCCAGAGGGATATTTTCTAAAAGGCTATTTTCAGATATGTCAGGCGCATATTTGCAGACTTGTATTTGAGCTTATGACTATAGTCATATTGCAGGCAGGGGTCAGTGTATCATTTTGTGTACCTTTCGGTATGGTGTAGCCTTCCAGTGTAATATCCTTGTCACTGACATGAGGGGGACATAACCCCACCACGCTGCTGAATCTTAGACACTCCTGTAGCCAGGCCTCTGAAACACATGAGTCAATGACCTTCCTTACAAATTTCCTTGTACCTGTCCGAAAAAATGATGTAGCGTCAGTGGGTCAGAATGAAATTTTTTTTCAATTCTGTAGTTCGGCTATTGAGAAGTGTAGGGATTTTTGAAGAACTTCACATTGAGATAGCATACAATGTTCTCATGTGATACATGTATGGACCTGTATGTGAATATCATTTAGGAGCGTTCTTTTTTAATTTTTGACACTTCATCCAATAATGTTTCACCTGTGTAAGGGAGATAACTCCTGTCCCTCAGTGTTAGCTCTCTCTTTCCTAAAACTTGGCTCATTTCATTTCTGAGTAAGTCTGCAGATGAAGGGAAGGCTCCCAGCAGTAATATAATCCACTCTAAGGCAGATGAGGTGGTATCCACGCCTAGGAAAGCAAAGAATCTAAGTCATATGTCAAATAAAATGAATCACCAAGGGCTCTGACTTGACATGAAGGTACATAATGTATAAATTTATGAAGGAAGAATCTTCTACTTTCTCCACATTGAACCATTTATGAATTCAGTTTTTACACATACTCAGTATATAAAATTGTGAAGAAAATTGTGTATTGCATGTGCAAAAAAGACAGTGTCACAGATCTTTTACCTTGACGTGCATGTTTTCCTTGCCGATTGCAAGGTGGTTTAGGGTTTTCATCGTCAACATACAGCGAACATGAACCAGACAGGAATCAGGACTTACCTGCTAAGAGCAGACCCCAGATTGTCTGTGTGACGTGGTTGTAAGAGAACATGTCATGGGAGTTATCCCTTAGGGGAGTCTGTCCTTCGCCACACAGGTGTGAATCTGGCTTCATCTGCTCGACAAATATTTCCATAGTGCTCTTGATAGCTGACTTGACTCTTCCCCATTTTATGTTTTCTTCATGATTTTTCCCTTGAAGAGATTCTGCATGATTTTTTGTTATATTGATCTTGTCACCCTTTTTTTGCTTTATACCAAGACATTTCTCATACTCGGCTAGTAGCATTTTGTCTCGTGCCTGAATAGAAAAAGATGGGATAGCAAGTAAAGAAAAATTGACTTAATTAGCAAAGAAACCTTTCTTTTTTTTTGTTTCACATGTTCTATACGAACGCATAGCAATGCATTATGTAGTCATGACAAGTTCCCAATTCTCAGACCAGAAGTTGTTGACCAAAGTACCACTAATAAATAGTTCTAAAGATGATTGCCAGATTTAACCTTTCTCGCGTCCAGTTTTGCTACATGTTCTTTATAGAGATGTGAAGTAACAATTTAGTAAAATGAATTTAACATTTTAAAATTTTTTTCCCCTCCGTGTGCAGGAATATTTTGCTGTTTTCTTGAGGGTCATTCGGCCTACAGCACCTGTCAGTTTGTGGGAGGTAAATGATTCAGAGGACAAATCAGCATATATAAATAAAAAAAAGTTTTAAATGACTCAGCATCATTTTGATAGTTTTCATAGTGCTGGAGGTGTGTTGGCTTTCATTTTGTTTTTGTGCTGCTTTCAATATTGACGGGCCCCATGCCTGCTTGATACTCAAGCAGCATCTTGTAAAATCATTCATCATCGAAGATTGAGTGTGTGCCATACTCAATAAATATTGCTTCACTCCCTGAATATAGAAGATCAATATCGGTTGAACAGTAGTGGATTTTGATCAATGCTTGTTGTGGTTTTGCCGAATACCCAAACCCGATCTGAAATTTTTTTCTCTGGCAGAAACCCTGATCAGTTAATTATACACTGACTTTATCTTGCTGGAAAAAAAAATTGTCTTTCATAACTTTCTTTCATGGAACCAATTTTGTGTTTCTTGTTTGTCATGGTGGTTCCCATGAACGTGAAAGACAGGAGTGAAGAGTTGTTGTTGCTTAAGCCAATAGAGGTGAAATCCCCAGCCTGCTCGCAACAGTTTGAATGGTTATCACTAATTAGTATCTGCTTTCCCCATAAAGCTATTCTCAAACCTCCTGTCTTGCACAACAAACAGTTGATGGATAAAAGTGTGAAATTATGATGGATTTACTTTAGTGTCTTGATGGTACACAAAGGCCAGGCAACAGAATTATCTACATGGAAGAAACCTGAGCATTCATCATAGAATACATGTCAGTGCCTACAGGCTCTAGGTTTGCATTAACTATTAACAAAACTTGCTAGTTAGTTTAATGCAAGTGTTTTATATTATTTAAAGGGAACAGTGCCATCGCTGTATAAAAATTTCTTTGGAATGAAACATTCCCAAGATCAACAGAACTCACAGAAAGAGGCAAAATGAGCAACTTAGTCGTCAATGAAAATGTGAGGTTATCCACACTCGCTACTCACTGTGTACATCAGAGGAATTCATTTACTCACTTGAAGACTTTCCATTAAGGGTCTACTCCATTTATTGGGGAATCTCAGCAACACTGGAATGACATGAAGCAGGCTGGTTGGAGAGAGCGTTTCCATGACAACATCATGGTGTTTCATGAGCTTCGTCGTCTGTGTGGATGGATGTGATTGGTCACTGCACCCATCAAACAACACTTCCCACAAAAAGTTAAAGCTGGCGTGACGGATATCTGTCTTGGGATTGAATGGCTGTCCACACATGGCGTCGAATCTATAAACAGAAAGCAGTTGGGCCAAAAATATGTTTGTTGCAGGTAACCCAACAGACTCTCCAGAAAAGGGCTCTAGTTTTCACTGGGTGTCGGATGGAATTTCTTTTGTTTATTTCTGTTAAACCTATTCTTATCTCAGCAAGAATAAAAAAAAAAACATACTTCATTATCGACCGACCCTAATTTTTGTGATACGGTTATGTTATTGGCAACAGACAAGTTTTTAAGGATGGCCTTGAATGAAAGTTTAAACCCAGTAGTAAATATCAAGGCGGAAGTCAAAACTAGTCTTTATCTGCATATGTTTATCTGTTTACTTAATGTGTCTTGGCTGTTTGTGGGAGGGTCCCCAGGAGCTAGCGGATGGTTGTGGGTTTCCCCTGCGTTCTGCCTGCTTCCCTCCCAACATAATGCTGACCGCCGTCGTATTAGTGAAATATTCTTAAGTGTTGCATAAAACACGAATCAAATAAATAAATAAATAAACAGTGTATCCAAATTAGGCGTGGCAGGTCTTGTAACCAGTTTTATATGCAGAAAGTTAAAGGCATGCTTCTGCAGATTAAAGAAGCAGAAAGTAGCATCTTTAAGGGTACTAAGAATGCCTGTCCATGCGTACATGTTCCTATTTGCCTTTTGTTTGAAGGCATGATTTGAAAGTGATCAACAGCATATTTGCAGTTGTCTGCTCTTGCTGCACAGAGTTACCTCTCCATGCAAGATTGAGTACATATCTTAACAGACAGGCTGTCTCAGTTGCACTTTGTCACTTCTGACGGATGTTAATTTTATCATCTTAATACTATCCACACCTAAACCTATGCAGTAAATAGAATTTTTTTGTCAGTGCTTCAGGCCATTCTCCAAAAACTGTTTGTTGGGTGTAACCCAACCGTATGAGAAAAATAAGGTTACTCAGTAGGGAATTCATGTCGTTGTAAGCAAAATAAAAGGCATTTATCAAAATTCCAGTAAAAACTCTCGAGCAGGGCCCTTTTTGGGAGGGTCGGTCAGATTACGCCCAACGAACATGTTTTTAAGAATGGTCATATTAAACTTTGCGGATGGTCGTGGGTTTACCCCAGGTTCTGTTTGGACTCCTCCCTTTATAAGTGAAATATTACTGAGTACAGCCTAAAAAAACAATCAAATAACTAAATATGTTAAAACTATGTGTAGGCCAGTGAATATGAAGGCACAATATAGAAAAACAGAACCAAAAAAATGGTCAAGCTGTCATATAAGGGAACAAAATTGTTGTCATCAAAATTAGTTGCCCTTGGTCATAGGGCCTGTTTTCACAAAACAGTGGCTGACGACATGCAGTTCTCTATGTACATGTACAATGCTTGACTTACATATAGCCAGGCCATCGTTAAAAAAATTGTTGTCTATCGGGGCTTCATAGACGTCAAAATATTAACTACCCTAACAGAAATACTGAGTTTTTTCAAGGTTATTTTGAGTATTTTTAGGATATAACTAACCAGTAATGTAGCCGTGTTGAGTTTTTAAATATTTACCCTAATATAGAATTACTAAGATGCAAAGAAAATCCATGCAAGTGAACCGACACATGCATGAGCCCCAAAACTCTGATAAATTAACTACAGGCCTCGGCACAAGGGTGTACATGTATTATGGTATCCACTAAGCGCTCCCCTTGATTTTCAGCCAAGAGGTTGAAATTTTGATGACCTGAAATTTCTACAGTTATTGTCTTCTGTTTGTTCCGCGTGCTATGCAGACTCCTCTGTAATCTGGGGGATGTCATCCTCTATAACGGTTTGTGAGGACTTGAAAGCCAGGTATTAACTTAACCATCTGATCACACAGAAGGATACCATCTCAAGTTTTACTTTCTGTTACATATATCCACAATCCGTGTAGGGGCAAGGATCTCAATGTTTAACGAACTCTGTGTTTTCTTCGTTTTAAAAATGTCCCGTGAGAAGAAAAAAATCGTACAGAGAATTGTGATATATATGTACTGTTTGTAATAATATTGTTTGGTTGATTTTAACCATGAATTAGTGTTAATTAAAATATTAACCATGGCTAATTAATCTGGCTAATGGAAGGTGTGGGGATTGTAAAGGAATGTGAAGGAATGAAAAGAAAAAAAATGAAATGTCATGAAAACCCCAGGGGGTTTTCTAGCCAATCTCTTTATAGAAACTCAATTTGAACGAATCAGAAAAGTCAGTTTTTTTCATCAACACTGTATCAAGAACTCAAATTTCTTTCATGAACTCAAATTTATTTCATGAAACCTCAACCCCAAATTTGTCTGATTTATGAGATATTTCTCGTTGCGGTTACCACCCTGACGGTCTCTGAATGCCGCATAAAACTTTATAGTAGGGCACTTTTTTGTAAGGGTTAATTGGGTTACCCCCAAGAAACATATTCTTAGTGAATGTCTTACCTGCTCCAGAGTGGCTGCAGACATTGACCAATGGTCTTTTCTGAGGACAGGTGTTGTGAGAAGGCTTTGTGGCAGAGCGTGGTGTGGGCTTGCCACAGTGGCCCACGGGGGCTGACCATAAGGCCGTACCTCCCACGACTCAGGTGATCCAGGACAGGTAACATTGGACGATGAGCAGCCGCTTTGTCCATCAGAACGCTGTTAGCTGCAGACAGGGCATTCACAAACACCACACGCCCCTGTGTCCCGAGTCGGACGGAGAAAATGGGTCCATATCGACGTGAAAGACTGGCTAGACTCTTGGGCAAGTGGGAGGGGTTTACTGCCCAAGCCCCACCCACCACGGGTAGGGAGATCGGCCCAGGGGGTGCATTCTGCCAGTAAGTCTGGAACAAGTCTCTGGTGATGGCCCAGAGGAGAAGGAGCACCAAGGCTGCTAGTGTCAAGAACAGCATCCTGTGGACGGGCGTGGGAGTGGAGGGGGTTGGGTTGAATCAAGAATGCTGACTATACATTTATTGTATAAATGCTACGATATTATCATATATAAACAATACAGACGTTAGACCATCCTTAGGTACTGTTAGTTGGGCACAACCCAACCTGGCACTTGAAGAAGATAGGGACTTTAAAGAAATTATCATAAAGAGAAAAATAATAAATAAAAGAACAAAACTTTCATCAAATACCAATAAAAACTTTTGGTTAGGAGCCTGTTTTGGAGGGTTGGTTGGGTTATGCCCAATGAACGTAACTTTAAGGTCGACCTTACCACAAGTTAGGTGTTTCTGTAGAACTTGATGTGTTTTAAATCTACAGACACTTGTAAATGTTAGTTATAACATCTGTCTAAAAAGTCTTAATCAGACATGGAATTTGTAAAACTATCCGTATGTTTGTTTGGAGGTGTTTATCAGAATAGCTCTAGATTTAGCTAAGGCAAAAAGAAGAAAATGAGAGAGAGAAAAAAAAAGAAGAAGAAGATGTTAAGGCAGTCGAGAGGAGAGAAGCTTTTCCTGCCTGTTAATTCATTTGTTTGCTTTATTAATTATCTTCATCTGCTAATGTTTGAAAGTGACATTTTTGAAGCATTTTTTTACGGCTACATGTACCTGTAATGCAACTTACGACATCAGATATCAGATCTAAACATACAGGATCAGGGTGACCATATATGTAAAACACATCTTCAATCTTAAATGTGTATGGATTCGTCAGTTTTAATTTATTTACAGCTTCAGTAAAAAAAATACATGTAAAAGAATAAGTGAATGAAAGAAATAACAAATAATATGATAAACATATAAATATTTCTTTAACTAACCACAAAATTGTATGAAAATGTTTGAAAAATGTGTAAAATAAAAAAATGCTCATTGAGCAACATTACCTCGTCTTACCTGTGCTGTTCAGTGAGAAATACTGAAGTTTTCTCTGGTTGTTTTGATAGTATTACCACTATAAATCACCTTACACTGGTTTTTGGACATACTTCCTTCACCTCCCTTAAGGTATATTGATAGGTGAAGGTCATTCATTTGACAGTCAAGGTGAAGGTCATGTCTAAATAGAGGACAGCTTGAACAAACAGATGGGTAAATGAATTATAGTGCCAAAATGAAGAGACAAATATGAATATAATTGTATTAAGACTAGAAGGGGGGGGGGAGGAGGTTGCAGATATATGTATGTTGAAAGTGGGGACTTAAATTTACATGTGTTTTGTGGTTGACTTCATTGTGTTTGTAATTAGGAAGTACCGAGTGTCCCAGTTGCAGGACACCTCTGACTTGATCTTGGTGACAGTCAGCTGCCTGCACAGCTACCCTAATTATTCTGATTATTGGGACAGGTATTAGTCCAGCAGAAGACAAAATATTACATACCCTCCCAATCTTTTGAAAAAGTAAAGATACTAATATATGGGTCATTTGGTAGTCTAACCAGAGGGGAAAAAAGGCAGTTTGTAGCCATTTTAGATTTACATGTATGATAGCTACTGTAATTCTTCAGTCTTTTTGCATGTTTGCAAGGTGTTTATTCAAGCGTATTCTGAAGGTATTTTTCTGGTTTTACTGGTAAAATCATACTTTTTGTGAAGCCCTGAAATTGGCCAATCAAACCAATGTAATTTTGTCTCCAAAATCAAATTAAAAATTTGTCCAAAAAAAAAAAAAAGAAATTGCACTGAAAGTTGCTCTTTCATATGTGAAAAAGGTTGAGGAATTAGGGTAAAAAGGGTCAATCAGGTGCCCTAAAAACTAAAAGAATTAGGGTAAATGCTTGTGCGCCTTTCTGTACCTGATAAGATTAGGGAACTGTTAAGTGGGGTTTTACATCCCAGCACTGACATATCCTAAATGACCTAAAATTTTGTCCATGTTCAAGCTGCTCTTTCTACTTGATCCTAACAGTTCCCACTGATTTTAGAAAGGCATTTTCGGCTTTGTTTGGAAGGTGGAGTGACGTCCTTCTGGAAAAATGTGAGTTTCTTGACCCCAAAAGCAATATTGTAGGACATTTTTAGGCCTAATTTGAGGTCATTTACGTTAGTTACAATGTACATGTAGACTACTGTATTCACCCACGAGTTAAGATTTTTAGAGTTGAGGCGTTTTTCTTGATTCGGATCGATCTATCCACTTTTGTGGGAGTTGTACATGCAACATGTGAAATTTGACTTACAATCTTACAATCTGAAACGGGTTCAGTTTCATTTTCACTCTGAATGCTTCTGAATTTGAATTTTCAGAGACCACGTCTTTTTGGTGAAAAAAAGTAATATGAAAATGCCTTCATCTGCATTTCCATGCCAAAAATTTGTTTCAGAATTTCTTTTCTGGCCTTCACATGAGATGTTTAATTTTTTAATACTGCCTACACTTACATATATTTTGGGATGCTTCTGACGACAACACACATTGCATGAAGGATGGATGTTAAATTTCGGACATTCGGTGGGGTTAAAGAGTACACTGAGACAAATAGTGCTTTTTTTTATTCCAGGTTTCTGTAAAAGCAGAGCAAGCTGTATTAATGTAGGTGTATCTGTGGGTGTGTGACCGTAAATACCATAAACATGTGGGTCACTTCAGGATCCCTCTGTGTCTGTGCAGTAACTTCTCCAAGTATTGTACAATTTTGATAGAAAGTTGTGTTCAGATTCATTTTATAGAACCTTAGATGATAAGTGAAAACCACCTCCATGGCTCATAATTTTGCATGTTTCATAAATTCCTTCATTCTGATTGGTCTTTGCCTTCCGTGCAGTAACTGCTCCAAATATTGTCTGGTTGTGTGAAAATTTTGAGTCCTGTATAATGATTTCCTCAATTCTTGTTGATCACTGACTGCTTAAGTTTTGCATACATGTACATTTAATAAAGCGTTGGGTATAAATTCACTGAATAAACTTCACATACTGTTCTCATGCCCTGAATGTTCCTTTGACTGCTCAAGCCTGTTTGCTTGACATTTTGGGTGGAGGGGAGAGGAGGGTATGTATATACTCCTACATGCATCTTTCCATTTCGATAGGTCACTTTACACGACTGAACCCAATCCAGAAGAAGTTCTGGTGCAGTGATGGAGTCATTCCTCAAGGCTTCATGATGGAGTGAGATTGTAGTGAGCGGGTCAACTGACCCTTGACCTTACCTACATGTACTTTACTCTTACCCACATGTACTTTACTCTTACTTACATCTGGTCACATTTCTTACACTTGATCTTCCTTGTCAACATTACATGTTTAGCAACAATAGCCCTCTTAGGACCATTGTACAGTGTGGCTCTGGGGGTGTTGTACATTTGGCTTGGTTGCCTACGTAAACACATTAATCTTCACTAAACCTGCTTAGGTACAAAGGGAAGCAAGTCATGTAACTCCTAAAACAGCAGTGCCCTCTATCTCCTTGAATAACAATGCCCACCATGGTTATTCATCATCACTTGCTATGTTATTGAAATCTCTAATCTTGTTATTCAGATAGGAAGAGGGCGCTGCTGCTTTGTGAGTTGCAGGATTTACTTCCCTTTGTTGAGGGCTGGAGAACCTCATTGTACATGTCTTTCGCATGTTTGCAAGGTGTTATTCAAAGCATATTTTGAAAGCATTATTCTGTGTTGAGTGATAAGATTGTACATTCTGTGAATCCCTGAAATGGGCCAATCCAAACAATGTTGTCTCCAAAAGCAAATTCCAAATGTGCATAAATTGCACTGAAAGTTACTCTTTCATCTGCGAGAAGGTTGAGGAATGAGGGTATGTTCCCAAACGCTGCTAAGCCACAAGTACACCTGTCGTGTTTGAGAGACCAATGATTTATGATTACATGCCAGTGCCAGAGGGTTTTGTGTTGAGCTCACCCTCATACATTCTTCAGTAAACTTTTCATGGATTGTGAAGATTGTTGTACTTTTTTAAGTTACATATGCTGATTGTGTAGCACACTGCCTTTTCACCGCTTGGCCAGCATTGGAGATTGTTGTTTATGAATATACATGTACCTGTACTTACATGTCTGTGTTGGTGGCTCCCCCCACACTGTGGGCGCGTCAGCTCGATCTGCATACTTTTTACAGGTCAGATCTTGAAAAATAATGAGTTGAAAGCAAATGAGCTTGAGACGGATTGGAATTCTCATGCATGGTATTTTCAAACATGTTTAAAGGGTCGGTTGGTTTCAATACAACAGTGAACGTGTTTGTATTATGGTGGCCTTATTGTTGTTTCTGTGCTTATTACTTATACATTTTTGTATATGTTTACCTGACAGAGCCCTCGGCCTGGGTATCCAGGAGGCCCTCAGCAGATGGGCGGTCCAGGTGGAGTGATGGCCCCAAGGATGGGAATGGGTCCCATGCAGTGTCACCCTTACGGAGGTAGGTAGGCACATACGCGTGTCAGTGTTGAGTGATGAAGTCCTGTGTTCTACAGACGGAGTTACTTCCCTTGATTGGTTGTAGGAGTTCAGGACTATAGATGTCATTTTACAGTGATGTTATGTTAGGCCAGCTTGACATTAAAGCGATGAATCTAAATATACAGCTCATACAGTTTGAGATTTGATCTGAGTTTTGGGATGAGGTACATGTACCATATGTCATTGTGTACCCAAGGTTTGCATCTGTCAGTGTCTGGACCCAGAGCAGTTAAGATTTTCACGTGTGCTAGTCGTGAGCAGTAGTCCGTTTCTAGTGTCAGACATGACTGATGTGTAGAATATGTGTACGTTCTCAGACTGGGCTTAAAAGAGGTAATGATTTCTTGGTTGATAAACTTTGAGAGCTCCCCCCTTTCTCATTTTCGTTAAGTATATTATCCAGTCATGATTTTTCCAGTCGGTTTGAACACATCCTGCCAAAATTTTAAGGTGGGATACCTGTAACAGTGTCTGTCTGTCTGTCCATTCGTACGTTTATCCATTGGTCCGTTTTCCCGTCGTCTGTCCGTTCCTGTATCTCAAGAGTCTCTTCTTTCATCAGCCTCTCCCTCTTCCACACCTCCAACAACAACGACGAATAGCTCTGCCACGACTTCAACAAAGTCCACCAGTAAGTAGGCACCTTCCCGTTGGCATGGCGATGCAGCATCCCACGTTGTGTAGACGCAGTAGTTACGGTAGCCTTGCTAGGAGGTAGTTCCCATCAGGCAAAAATGAATATATACTATCTACTCTTGACAAAAGCAAGGTCACCTCGACCATTCAGTATTGTTGATGACCATGCTCTTTGACTATAAGTAACCTAAAATTTTGCCTAAAAATGCAAGTTTTTGAAGGCAAATAAATGCCATAAAATACTACTTTTGGAGCCAAAGCTTATATGTCTCAAGTAGGATATGAGCCTACCTACCAAACAAGCCTCAAAATATCCATCTGCTGTTACTAGAACTCTCAGACTGAGGAAAGATGAGCAGTTTTGTCTATTGTGATAGTACAGGAGCTAACAGAACTGTGTCACTGTCTTGTAGCATCAGAACTACATTGCTTCTTACATATATAAATATTTTGAAGTCAGTGAAGTGTATTGTTGCAAAAATGTTCTGTAGTCACAGATTTTTCAAGTCCCTTTTCTGCGGTCAGTGTTTTGCAGTCACTGTCCTGCGATGATAGAACCTTAAAGTCACCAACCTGCAGTCAGTGTTCAGTATCAGATAACTTGTCTAAAGAACATCAAAACCAGTAGTATATGTAGGGCGAAATAACCGTAGCTAACAGCAAAGGCTGACACACACCAACAATTTGTTTGAGAACCTTTGTTCATGATAGTAATAAACTGACAACACAATTACTCCTTCTAAGCAGAGTTGTTTTGGGATGAAACTTGCATTTTAACACTTGTAAACCACGAGACATAACAAGATTTCAGGCCCTGGTATTTGAGGCACGCTATCACGCTCCCACTCCCAGCTTACTCCTAAACTGTTATGTAAATCTCTGTGTGCGAATGTATTGGAATACTCCTGAAATATTGAAGAGTCTGGGAAGTGTCAATCTAGGTGTGCAAATCACACTCCTGGTGTGATAATCACACGCATGCTCAAAAACCAAAAGGAAGGCCTGGCATTGACCAGAAGCTTGTTAGACTGATGGGTTCAGACCATTATAGCAAGGCTACAGCGTAGTTTTACTTTTTCAGACATTTGTCACGCCTTTAGATGTAGCCGTAGTGCCGTGCTCAATGGACATCAACTCTGCCTGCTGAGTTTTTACGTGTACAGCATCGTGCATTGCTGGTAGACAGTTCCTTGCTGGTAGACAGTTCCTGTCACTCTGCATTAATGCTGGGCTCCCGAGAGTTAAGACAACACAGTGACCTCCCTTGCTGGAGTGTGTGGTGCCAGGTTGTAGCAGCTGGTTAAAGTACGTGAAGTTCAGTAACACTGGTTGGTAAAAAGTATGATGGAAAGTGTGAAAAACAAAGAAGAAAACAAAGATTAAGTAGAACTTGAAATAATACTAACTGGTCAGCAGTCAGAGGCATTTTGGCTGGGCCAGTAGAATTAGGGCAGGCACTGTTCATACTGGCACATCACTTTATCTCAACATTTAGTCCCATCAGTTACATGTTCCAGTGTTGTACTGACTTGCATCGATAAACAAATTATCAGTTGAAAATACATTTGTAGCTACAACTAGACACCATGCACTTTTTAGCGGATGATAAATAAATCATCCACGTTGAACAGTTTTGAGATCTTGATTTGCTTTGTTTATCTGATGGACCGGCTACGCGTATGGTCAAGGAGGACCAGTCAATGTCAAAGGACATAGGTCCAAGTGGTCAGCAACATTTGACCTCTGCTGAGTGCCATAGTAGACTGAAATGGGAACATACCACATTGTGCCTCAGGCCATCCTTAAAAATATGTTTGTTGGGCATAACCTGACTGACCCTTCAGAGAAGGGCCCGATAGGTACTGAAAAGTATTTATCGGTATTTTGCTAAAAGTTCTTTTGTGTTTCTCTCTCTGTTAATTTCTTTCAAACCCATATCTTTTTCACAATCCAGAATGAAAAAACACAGGCCTTTGTGTTTGAGACCGGCTAACACACTATCACACCTGGCTCACTCCCGAGACAAAGTCCAGGCGTGCTACATGTAATGACACACACCTGAAATAATTAGTTTGAGGAGTGTGAATGTACATCGAGGTCTGCAAATCACACTCCTGCTCAAAAAAACAAAAACGAAGACCTAAAAACAGAATGCCCTACCGACCGACCAACCCTATTTTTTCCTCATAGGGTCGGGTTAAGCCCAACAAAGAGTTCCTCAAGGGTGACCTAAAATCCTAGATGTGCTGCTAGCAAGGGACGTCAGGGTGTTGTTGTTGAGATGATCGGGAATTCAGTATTCGGCACAAATGTCAAGACTGCTGTGTGACATATGCTGCTTACATGTGTACCATGGTGTACATAGAAACCACAAAGGTAAGCATGGAGTGAAGAAAACTATTTGGCAATGTCTGTGTGCATTTCTGTCTTTATTCCAGCAAGTTTTTGTTATCTGTTGCAGGCCGACTGTTTCTCATCAACATTTTTACGCACTTGTGCTGCCCTTTGTATTTTTTTTTTCTTTCATTTTAGGTTTGCTCAAATTTGTCCTTTTCCTTTCTGATATGAATTTCTTTGATCTGTTTTTCTTAATTTTCTTTCGGTTGACTTTTTAACGTTTGTATGAAATGGAATTCAGATATTAATTGCCTGTTTTGTTTTACAGTAATTATGATACATACATATATATATATTCTTGTGTTGTTCCGCCTTCAAATTTTCATATGCCTTGGAAGGGAGTGTTGTGTTTAATTTTGAAAGCATGACATCATTTAATACCGAAGGGCAGTGTGATACCTTGTTATGCATTCAGTGATTTATTCCACAATTATTTGTCCATAGACAGGTTATTACAAGGTGCTAATTTTGTCAAAACCATCATTCTTGGTGGTAGGTTCATGTGTTGATTGGTATGGTGGAATATGTTAGCATGATAGGGGGCTGATGAAACCTATCTCCTAACACAAGTTTGTATTTAACTTGCCACTGGGGGCCTCTGTGGCTCAGTTGGTTAGAGCTCTAGCACAGTGCAATGACCTAGAAGCCTCCCACCAATGGGGTTGCTGAGAGTTCAAGTCGAGCTCATGCTGGCTTCCTCTCCGGCAGTACATGGGAAGGTCTGCGAGGAGCCTGTGGATGGTCGTGGGTTTCCCCCGGGCTCTGCCCAGTTTCCTCCCACCATAGTGCTGGCCGCCGTTGTATAAGTGAAATATTCTTGAAAATGGCATGAAACACCAAGCCAATAAATAAATAAATAACTTGCCACATTCTTAAAGCAAATATGCACATATATTTAATTGTATGTTTATGTACAATCCTTTCACTAGTCATGTGAAGTTGGATGGGTTCTGTACATTTATCTTGACAATAAAATTATATTTATGGTCATTTTAAATGATCTAAACTTTCACCCCCACACACTTAGTTGCTCATTATGCCATATTCAGAGAGTTTTATTCATCTTTGAAAAGTGTTTTGAGGTTTGTTTAGGAGGTAGGAACATACCCTACAGGTAAAATAGGAGTTTCAGCACCAGATTACTGTGGTATTTTGTTGCCTTTTTGTGCAGAATTTTTGGGTCATTTATCATGCTGCCAGGTTTGCTAGTCTTCATAAGAAATGCTCGCCCATATTACATCCGGAACCAGAACCGATGATTACATAATCATATATATGTATATACAGTGAATGTAATGTTATAAACAGTAAATGTAGTTTTACATGTAAAGGATCGAGCTGTGATTAAATGCATGTCAGGAGTTTGCAGCTACCCTTGTTTTCAGGGCATGTAACACAGCCTATTCAAGGCAATAAAACCGACATATTCAATTTCAGGAGGCATTAATTTTGTGTCATTTTTTTAAATGGCAAACATTTAGCTTTCTATCCTCGTTAATTTACACTCAGTGGTATTATTGCTTTCACTTTCCCTCTATATCAACTACATGTACAGAGTACATGTCCCCCAAACAACTGTCTTCGTATATCCAGTCATACATGCCATCTGTACATATCTGCCCTGTTGTTCTTCATATTGTCTTTATCTCTCTTCTATTTTATGCCTGTATAAATTGTGCTACATTTTTTTAGCGAGCAGTAAATCCAAAGACACTCCAAGTAAGTAGCACACGTCATTCTATGCCAGAAGTTTGTGCTGTGGCAGTCAGTGTGCCAGCGGCATGTGCCCCCCACACCCGCTTTGGTCATAGTTTACTACGTCTGGCTTGACTTGTATTCTTGCTATTAAAACCGCACCCTAGAGCCTGTATGCAGCTTGCTCCTGGGGTTGCAGGGTGTTTGGGGGCGTTTGAGGGTGGGAGATGGTCAGCGTGTACCTCATAAAATTTACCATCAAGTATTTATGAACTGTTCAGTGTTGCACTGGCACTGATAGGACTGAAATAACACCACTTCAGCATTCAACAACAACTGTTTATTCAAATTTCTACATCAACCAGACATCAAGGAACTATAGGTGGATATTCCGTAGCACTGCAGTGGCTTATCCATGATGTGATTTCTTGTTTTGTCTATACACAATTCCCCCAGGTTGAAAGAGAAGGTTTCAGTCACAAGAGCCCACAAGGTACAGGTTCAATCCTGGACTTAGACAGGGAGTTTGTTCTTTTTTCCAGTCTAACGCTGGATACTAAGTGACAAAATTGTCAACAATTCTCTTGTGTCTGTTTGCACACTCCTACCTTCGTTGAAGAGCACTTATCCTCCACCAACATGGTATACATATCTGTATGTCAGAAGTGGGAAAGTTCCTCAGTAACTTGCCACAGGTCAGTGGTTTATGCCAGGCCCTCCAATTGTCTCAAATGATTAGCTTACATATATTTATTTAGAATGGTTTTTTTTGTGCACCACTCTGAATGTAGCATTATCTTCGAGGTCAACAGTTCAAATCAAGCTGTTGCAGTTTTGTCTTTTGCTTTTTGTCAGGAGCATTGTTAGGTACATGCACCAGGTGAAGGGTGGTGGTTTGCTCCAGACATTTCCTTCGCCCAAGAACTTGACCACACAAGTATACTTGAATAAAGTGTCAGTACTAATGAATTAATGAACATAAGTCTCCGCCGTTCAGTTGGAGCCTTACTTTCTGTCATGTGCATATATCATTGTCTTTCATATGAGACAAAATCGCCTGACTGTAACCCATTGATAATTTGTTCTTGTGGCTGTTTTGGTCTTTTTTTTTTTCTTCTTTCTTTTTCTTCTTTCCTTTCAAAAACTTTATTGGGATTCAACATCAAACTTGTCTCTATTATACCCTCTGTAGAATGAAATGAATAGCTGTGGTTATTTATCTTATGACATGCTATGAGAAACTATCTTCGCTAAAGGAAAAGAAAATTATATAATCTCATGATGAGTGTAAAGTACTGCGTGTATTAACATTTGTTTTTTTGTTTTTTGGGGGGTTAAAATTATTCAACTACCTTCTTCAATGCAAATGCTGCCCCATTTATTGGCATCTTCCCCAGTCACATTTGGTAAGGTCTACCAGCAACCGATGACATGACCCCACGAGTGGTCATGGGTTTGTCCCACGCCGTGGGTTTGTTGTGGCCAGGTTCCTTCCACCATTATCAAGGCCACTGCTGTGAAATGTTCTTGTACGGTTTTAGACGCCAATCAGATTGGAAATAAATCATACATCTGTTAGTTGGTTTTGTGTGTGCGAGTAGCAAGTGGCTTCTCAGTTCTCACCATCATGCCATGTGACCTTGGTGCATGCCTTGTGACCTTGGTGCATGCCTTGTGACCTTGGTGCATGCCTTGTGACCATGGTGCACCCACTGACGGCAACAGGAAATGCAACTGGCAGCGCTTATGGCAGATTAATACAATAATGTCAAACCACATTTTGAATTTAGTTTGAAACACTGGTGAACTTAGGCAAAAGACTATTGACTTACTGGAAGCTGAAGCCTATTTTAATACTGAACCAAAGAAGTTTCACAAAACAGGATCGTTTGTTGTGTGTCTGTATGGCATGTATTATAAAGTGACTAGTGTGTTATGTGTGAGATAAAGACATTCTTACACTGCCCGGGGAAAATAGTTGTTTTTTTTCCTTTTTAAAGAATTTTTTTTCAGCCTAGAAAAATAAATTTCAAACACTGGATTTGAGCCTTATGGCCATTTTACAAAATCGTCACTACGACACATACTGTAGAGATATGTTGCCATGGTAAAGATGTTACCATTTCATATAGCCTTACACCTTTGTGAAACAGCACATAGAAGCCTTTACTAGCCAAACGGCTACAATTTCTCCTGTTGGTAATCCTACATGCTTACCTCTACATCTGTGTTAAATTGTGTTTTCATGTTGGTCAGTTTGTTATATCCTTCAAAGTTATTATCCAGAGCTGATTGTCATATGTGTGCACTGCCTCATGGGGCCCCTTGGACTAGTTGTCATGCATGTGTTTATGTACAGGCCTGTTCTTGTTGGTATTGCCTTATAATTCTGTTGATTGTTCTGTAGTTTTTAGTGGTTGGGGACGTATACCTGTGCATGTACTTGTGCAGTTTAATAGGCACAGTGAAATGGTGTAATAAAACTTTGTCCTAGTGTTAACTCAATTTCACGATGGAAGTTGTGCATTTTTCAGGGTTCATGTAGACCAGGAAAACCTTCGACCTGTTTGAAAGTTCTGGAGTTTGAAAATAAGATTTCCAGGCTTTGAAACTCATGGAATTTGATTTCTTGTGAAATCCAGGAAATCGACTAAAATGACAAAAACAAAAAACGATTTGTGAGCTGTTTGTTATTGGGCTTTAAAATCTTGACATTTCAGTGCAGCAAGATTTAAATGGGTTGTTGATAGATGTACAGTACATGGTCTGCGTGTGATAGCACTGCACAATATTTGCAAACATCTGAATGGTTAAAAGTGGAAAGACTACACAATGCTAAGGGTCAGTGAACTAGTAATAAAGGTTCTGGAAGTGTTGTTGAATTTTTAATATCCACTGTCATGCTGCATGAACCCTATAGTGGCATTAATTAGTGTACACTGGCCTTAAGGTGTCACAAGGCCATCCTTCAAAATATGTTTATTGGGCGTAATCAAGCGACCCTTCAAAAAAGGGTCCCACTCCAAAGTTTTTATTGGTAATGTTATAGAAGGTTTTTTTTTTTGTTATTTTTTTGTCTTTTACTCTTTGTGTTAATATCTTTAAAGTCTATATCTTTTTCAAGAGCAAGAATAAGAAAACCCTATTTTTGGTTACACCAAACAGTTTTTTTAAGGATAGGCTGACTTTCATGGGGTTATTTGAAGCCTATGAATCCTCTCCTGAAGCAAAATTTCCAAAACTCCCTGGCCCACAGTGTTGTCTGAAGGACCTTGGTGACAGTATAAAACAACTATTAAGGTGGTCTTACATGAATTTCATTATAGATCATCACTTGCCTCAGTCGCATCATTATGGCACACACAGTAGCGCATGTATCCTCCTTCTGTGTGATGCATGTTCTTCAGCGTGTCTAATTTTTGACTCCAGTATATGCATGTCTGATGAAGATGTTTTTCTGTTTTGTTGTAATTTTTCACTGGTAATTTTTTTGGTAAATGGTCTTGAAAAGATGCATTGGTTTCTTTTTCTGAAAGTGAAAACGAATGCTGATATGAACATGTACCGATGTGTTCCATGGTGTTGCTGAAGAGTGTGGCTTTAGATAAGAGACTCTAACCAAGGCCATCCTTAAAAAATTGTTTGTTGAACGTAACCTGACCCTATGAGAGAAAATACGATCATTCATTCGGTAGGCAATTGTTCACCAAGGGGAATTGTTGTAGCGTGCAGTGTCCAGCCGTCTGTCCATATATCCTCATAAACACTCTCTCTCCAGAAAGGTTCATCTGATGTTCAATAAACTTACCTCACACTTACACACTGGCGTGACCTTCACCTTTTTCTTCTAGATCATTGGGGTCATTTGTGTTAAATTTTTTTTTACAAGGTTTGTAAATGCTCTGTCTCTAGAACTGTTTAGCCCAAGTTCACCAAACATACACCACACTTACACATTGGCTTCAGGAAGAACCCTATTGATTTTCAGCGACTTTGACCTTTTTCTTAGATGTCATTGGATTCATTTGAGTTAAATTCTTGTAAAAGAATGGTTTAGCCTAAGTTCACCAAACTTAAACCACACTTACACATTGGCATGAGGACGAATCTTATTGATCGACCTTGACCTTTTTCTTCCAAGTCATAGGGGTCATTTGAGTTGAATTTTAAAAAAGACTTATATGTACGTTTGCTTACATCATATTTAACAACTTTTCAGTCATATGACAACGAGGAGTCAGAAGAATGCATTTATAAAGTGTCTTCTTGTAAGGCGAGTTTATGCCGCCAAAGTGCTGCTGTGAATGGAACATCATGCTGAAGACACCAGACATAACACCCCACCCAGTCACATAATACTGACACTGGGCTGACCAGTCCTGTTTCCTTGCTCTAACCTCTTAATGCTGAGCGCCAAGCAAGTCAGCGGCAAGTGTCATTTTTAAAGTCTTTGGTATTACCCAGTCCAGGATTGATCTGGTACCGCCTGTCCTCGAAGTGGGCCACCAGGTCGTCAAAAAAAAAAAAAAAAAAAGAAAAAGAGACTTAACATGATAATCACTAGAATGGTTCCTCCCAAGTTCACCATGGGGAAGAATCCTGTTGATTTAGAGTGACCTTGCCACAGGAGTCATTAAACGTAAATTTTATAAAATGCTGATACACGCCCTAGCTCTTGAGCAATTTGTCCAAAGTTCACCAAATGTATACCACACCCACACAATTTTATGAATGGCTGGTATTGTACATAGTATCCCTTGAAACTTGCATCTGTTCGTTACATTGTACATGTGGTTAAGGCTGAGGGGTTTTAACTGCATTGCATGGTATTATTTTTTTGTTCTGGCTCTTGAAAAAGTCAGGGGCTGTAAAGAAATTAACATGGCGAGAAAAATGAAAAAAAACCCTTTAATCAAGATACCATTAAAAACTTTTGAGCAGTGCTCTTTTTTTGAAGGGTCGGTCGAGATACGCCCAGCGAACATATTTTTAAGGGTAGCCCTGAACATGGTTATACTTTACCACTCCAAAAGCCCAGTAAATCATCAAGGCTACAAAGGGCGCAAAGAATTCAAGTGTAAGATATATACCTGGTGTATTTTCAGGTATGCCACGCCCCATGCCCCCGGGGATGCCTCCACACCCAGGGATGCAGAGCCCGATGGACAGGAAGCGTCCCGGGGACATGAGACCCCCACATCACAGCCAGGGCATGAGTAAACCGTGAGTCTGCACACCCCTTATACTTGTACATGTACATCTGCACTGTCTTGCCCAACGGGCAACTTCTGGATGAATTGTCATGCAGTAATTAGTGGAAAAACATGCCTGTTTCTTCCGGGTTTCATGACTAGAAATATTGCTCTATCCAAAAAGTGTAACCCGTAGTGATGAAGATGAAATACAAGGTTTGTTGAATAGCCAGTAAAGAGCTTGGAAAATTTAAGGCAAAGAATTTGTATGTTACAATCGTCCTGAGAACATGCGGTGAAATTGTTGAATTAGGTCCATGAACAAGATAGGTGCAGGCTTACTAAGGGGTTCATTTGCGTTCCAGGGGAGCGTTCATAGTTTTGCATGGAAATTTCCATTCATATTCTCCACAGTGGTGACATAGTCCAACTTTTTGGAGTACATCACTTCCTTTCATATTTCATGACCGTGAATTAATATCTGTGGCTATCATTTGCAGGAAGAAAAAGAAGAAAATTGCGGACAAGATATTGCCTCAGAGGGTGAGTGTTTATTCATAGAGAGGTTTTAACATGGTACACATATTTAATCAAACAAAGATAGCATTGGTTGGTTAAAATGCCTTCATAAGCATTCATAAGGCCGCCTTAAAAAATTCTTGGTTGTGAGGAAAAGAAAATTGTATCACAAACAGTAGAGTTGGTCAGTTACGTTTATTCTTGCTTCTGGAATAGATAGGGATTTTAAAGAAATTAACATGGAGAGAAATAAAGAAATGAAATTCCATCTAGAGCCCAATGAAAGCTTTAGAGCAAGACCCTTTTGTTTTTTGGGGTCGATCGGGGGCTTCCTGCAACAGACATATTTTTAATGATAGAATAAGAGTTTCCTCTGGCCCTTTTAAATCCTTGAATTTTGTTGAAAGGTTTCGAAGACCTTGAAAATCCTTGAGAAAAAATTTCATTTTTTGGATAAGTTCTTGAAAGTACAAGATATTTTCTAATGTTTAATAATGCATGTAGCATATTGCATTATGTTGGGCTGATAAACTAGCTACCAAAATTATGACAGTTAACCTCCACTAGAAGGTTTGCACTTGTACTTAAATTCATAATGGCCCTTGACTTTGCTAGTGTCGTGCGGTGTAGTACCAGTTTCGTGAGAACAAAATAAACAAACCAGAAGCAAGACAAGCCGGTTTAGTGACAAAGAAATCAAGACAAAACTACACAGAACTTAAGTCTTGTCAATTTAGTTTATAAAATGAGCTGGCGAACAGCAGGACTGGACACAGTCAACAACAGCGATGGTCACAGGACAGCACGAATCTTTACCACGGTCTTGAGAGATAAACAGCTGCATACACAGGGCGTGTACACCGGGAATTGCCTAAATAATGAAGATGACACTTGTCAACAATAGCCACAAGTGACGTCTTTATATTTATAACAATTTGATACAGTACAATGCGATACAAAATACCTGAACATGTGGTATACAATACCTGAAAATCTGCAAAATCACCCAAAACAGGCTGCGGGTATAGTCCAGAAAGAACCGTGGTAGGGGCCGCAATTGAAAAAGACACTTGCGTAAATAGTACCAGACACCAAACAGATGAGGGCTTCTAAACAGAAGTACAAAATAATGACCAAAGCGGCTGGTCAGGACACCTCATTAAATAACAAAAGTCAGATACTGCCATAATAATCCGCCACATAGCAACCGATATCGGTCATTGGCCAGAAGTTCCTGCTTGTACATGAACAAACAGGTCAACTGCATGCAAAAATAACAGGGGAGGCACAAGACCACTTGCGGCAGCTGGAAAACACAGGGCATTGTGACCTTGAAGGAGAGAGACATGACGGCATGTCAGTGAGTGAAATAAAAATTGTAAATGCTGATATGTAATATGAAAGGTATGCATTATGATCGGAACAGTGTTAAAAGACAGGTAAGTATGAAGGTGTGTAATAATCAGTAGATTGTATGCTGTGTTGTTTATGACTGTGTTGTAGGTGCGAGACTTGGTGCCGGAGTCCCAGGCCTACATGGATCTCCTGGCATTCGAGAGGAAGCTGGACTCCACCATCATGAGGAAAAGGCTGGATATCCAGGAAGCCCTAAAACGCCCGCAGAAGGTGAAGGGCTAAAAACACTCCTGGGAATTGTGAATGTGGTTCTGACTGGCTGTGACAAGGGATTGTAGAAACCCTGGTGTTGTCAGTGATGCTACACTTGGTTTTAACACACTGTAATTCTTCAGCCTTTTCGCATGTTTGCAAGATATTTATTTAAGCATATTCTGAAGGCATTATTCTGTGTTGTTATACATTATTACACTTTTTGCACAGTCCTGAAACTGGCCAATTCCCTGAAACTTAAAATGGGCATAAATTGCACTGAAAGTTGCCCTTTCATATGCAAAAAGGTTGAGGAATTTGAGTACATGTTTCTGTAACTAACGTGTTGCTGTGACATACATGTGGTTGTAGCATACATGTGGCCGTAACATACATGTGTCCGTAACACGTGTTGCTGTAACATACGTGTTGCTGTGACATACATGTGGTTGTAGCATACATGTGGCTGTGACATACATGTGGCTGTAAGATACGTGTTGCTGTGACATACATGTGGTTGTAGCATACATGTGGCTGTAAGATACGTGTTGCTGTGACATACATGTGGTTGTAGCATACATGTGGCTGTAACACACACGTTAAAGCTTCATATTTTTGCAAGCAGTGGGTCTGTGAGGAAATGGAAATGTGTGTTTGAATTCAGCTTTGACTGTAGCTTTCAGTCATTAAGTTTGCCAGATACTAAGCAAACTGCGGTGGTTTACACAGGTTTCTACCACCCATAAAACCGCCTATTTATGGGAAAAATTTATGAGCATAATATTAAACATCAATCACATAAATAAATCAATAAATAAATAAGACTTCAGTCAATTTTTAATACAAGGACTAAATTTTATTCTCTTCTTCATTTCAGCAAAAGAGAAAATTGCGAATCTTCATTTCCAACACCTTTTACCCGGCCAAAATGGATAATGAGGTAATGGTTAACTCTACAGATGGTTTCTGGCAAAATGCTAGGATTCTATACCACAAGCATCCAGGTTTCTGTCTCCCTTACACTTGAGATTGTAGAGACTGGTCCATGGTTTAATGGTTGGAAGTGCTTGTCTTTCATTCACTAGGGCGCAGCAGGCACGAGTTCAAATCCAGCCTTGGACATGGAATATATAGGTCCCCGTGTTCTCGTTGCCTTTGTGACCTAAGTGACGAGAAGAGGTCAAAGTTGCTTTTTGGCTGTTTCCACAGCGTAACATTCATTGATGACCTCTTGTGTTTCACTCGTATGGTGGGAAAGTCCCTCAATAACTTTCGGAAAGGTTGGTGGTTTTACACAGGAGACTCCAGTCTTCCTTTGAGCGCAATCATATTAGTGAATAATTTTTCAGTTTGAGATTAATTAGTAATCAAAGATTAAACAATTTAATTAAACTTGAGTTCGTGCAGGTGAAAACTACTTCTGTACAGCGATAAACTTACTTTGCTTTAGCAGCAAACAGAACATCTTTCCAAGGCACAGTGTGTTTTAATCTTTGCCGTTGGAACTGATCTTTATAGCTTCTTCACCCATGAATTTGCATATTCCTGTTAATATCTGAATACATTAAATCGTGTTACCAAGCTGGAGGAGTCAGTGGTTTCATTTCACCGTGTCCACATTTACTTGACCACTAAGACTGACAGAAAAATAAACCAGATATTTGAATGCAGAGCAGAATGGTAGATAATGGTAACAGTTCTTCAACTTTTCTGCATTTTCAACTGATGTTGGTTTGAAACATATTTTAAATGTATTTCTCAGCCCAGATTGAATTTTCGCCGTAATCAAAATGATAATGTGGATAAATTTTCTTCAAAGTCACCCTTAGTTGTGCAAAAGTTTTCCAGAAAGGGTAAGCTATTAACTCTGCAGTGATGAGAAGTGCTAGGTAATATGGCCAGTTCGACAATCATGTTCACATAGACTGAGATCGTATTAGATTCAGTCTTGTTTACATTTCGCTTTTGTCTGCAGGATGGAGAGGAGACTGTGGCCTCTTGGGAATTGCGTGTAGAAGGACGACTATTGGAAGATGTGAGTATCGATGTATCTGTAACACATATAGTCTGATTTCTTATTTCAAGCACGACCTCCATGGCTAGGTTGGTTAGTGTGCTAGTGTAGCGTAATTATCCAGAAGTCTCCCACCAATGCGGTCGCTGTGAGTTCAGTTCCAGCTCATGCTGGCTTTCTCTCCCGCCAGGAACCTGTGGATGGTCGTGGGTTTTCCCCGGGCTCTGCCCAGTTTCCTCCCACCATAGTGCTGGTTGCTGTCGTATAAATGAAATATTCTTGACTATGGGGTAAAACACCAGTCAAGTAAATTAAATAAATATTTAAAGCATTTTTGATGCCCTCATTGTTCATTCTGGTGTGTCGTTGTTCACTGCACAATTTATCCACCAGTGGTGCTGCCTGCTCCCATCTTGCTGCACCTAGTAAGTCAGGTTCATGCACCTACAAATGGGCACTTTTTTCACTGAACTGTTCACAAGTTTCCTTCAGCTATATTTCACCTTACTTCTTACGCAAAAAAACATGCATTGTGCTCACAGTGCTCATGAAGTCCAAATGAGAAAGAAGAAAATTGAACGGCCCACTCTTCATAATAGTTGCAGTGTATTATGCACCTAAAGCTGCCTTACCTGGTTTTGTTACATTGTACATGTTGTAATCAGATCTACCTGTGCTCTAACCCTTTGTCTGGACCACTGCAGAGTTTTCCTGCCATAAGGAGAAAATATTGTTAAAGTAAAAGACTGCACAAAAGTGAAGGTATGGTGAGTGAAAAGATAATTGAAAACTGTGTCTGAAAATTTCTTTGCTGATTTTTTATATATATAAAATTTTTTTTCGACCAAATTAAATGGAGTCAAGTGTTTTGGTTGCTTGTTGGGTGTAATGGGTCATATTAATAATGACATGACAAAAGTTTTTATACAACTTTATGTAAAGTTCTTGAGAAGTGTACTCCTGTAAAGTTTACGTGTGTGTGCAGAAGCTAATATGACATTGAATTTCTGCTTTAAGACCAAAGAAAAGTAGGTGTGACATCACTGGTAAACCACAATATCAATATGGTCCGCAACACCCACCAAAAATCTAAAAAATTTAGTGAAGGTGTTTTCGGATACAGTTTTAAATGGTCTTTTGGCTCAGCCTAACTTCATTTTTGTGTGGCCTTTCACGTTAACGCCTAAAGCATTGAAGTTGTACATTTTGCTGCATTTTAGTGTATTATTTTATATTTTGATCTTTCAGCCTCTGGTTACGAAGATGAATGACACCTCCAAAATGAAGCGTAAATTCTCCTCGTTCTTCAAGAGCCTGGTGATTGAGCTAGACAAGGATCTGTATGGACCTGACAACCACTTGGTGGAGGTGAGAGAGTGTTGTTGGGGGTAACCCAGCCGTATGAGAAAAAATAGGCGTGGTCCGTATGGAATGTTTTTCCTTTTTTCGCTAGCTTTTGGTAAAGATAGGGGATTTTAAGTAATTAACATGGAATGATAAGTAAAAAAAAAACTATTATCAAAATACCTATAATAACTTTTGATTAGGGCCCTTGTCTAGAGGGTCAGTTGGGTTGCATCCAGCAAACATTTTTAAGGATGGCCTCAGGCAAAAGGCTAAAATCTGCTGAGGTGTAAATATGACTACATGTATAAAAATGGGTATCAGAATCAGTCACTACTAAATTCTCTTCCATGAATAACAAGGGTATTATAATTTGCTGCTGATGACATTACTGGTGTTATAATGCCTGCTGCTCTCTTGTGCTGTACTTCAATCTCTCAGACTTCACGTAATCATTCCTTGCACAGTATGAGGTGGTAAATTCAATAGCCTTTTGTAATACAAGTAATTTTATCCTTGGTGCTCAGCACTGAGATGTTAGAGCAAGGAAACAGGACTGGTCTCCCTGGTGCCAGTATAATGTGACTGGGTGGGATGTCATGCCTGGTGTCTTTGGCATGGTGTTCCAGTGTCAGCAGCACTTTGGCGGCATGAACTCTGTCACAAGAAGACACACATATATATACATATAAGGACATTTTGTTGTCATCTGACTGAAAAATTGTTAAATACAAACTAAGGCTTAAGCAATACATACTTAATTTTATTCTTTAAAAATGTGAGGGATATGTCAAACTTGTATTGTTGCTGATCAATATGTGTCTTGTCTTTCAGTGGCACCGTACTCCAACGACTCAAGAGACGGATGGTTTTCAGGTGAAGAGACCCGGTGACCAGAACGTGAAGTGTACAGTACTGCTCATGCTGGATTACCAGGTTAGTCATGCTCATGCTGGATTACCAGGTTAGTCATGCTCATGCTGGATTACCAGGTTAGTCATGCTCATGCTGGATTACCAGGTTAGTCAGGCTCATGCTGGATTACCAGGTTAGTCATCCTCATGCTGGATTACCAGGTTAGTCAGGCTCATGCTGGATTACCAGGTAAGTCATGCTCATGCTGGATTACCAGGTTAGTCATGCTCATGCTGGATTACCAGGTAAGTCATGCTCATGCTGGATTACCAGGTTAGTCAGGCTCATGCTGGATTACCAGGTTAGTCATGCTCATGCTGGATTACCAGGTAAGTCATGCTCATGCTGGATTACCAGGTTAGTCATGCTCATGCTGGATTACCAGGTAAGTCATGCTCATGCTGGATTACCAGGTTAGTCATGCTCAAGCTGGATTACCAGGTTAGTCATGCTCATGCTGGATTACCAGGTTAGTCATGTTCATGCTGGATTACCAGGTTAGACAGGGTCATGCTGGATTACCAGGTTAGTCATCCTCATGCTGGATTACCAGGTTAGTCAGGCTCATGCTGGATTACCAGGTAAGTCATGCTCATGCTGGATTACCAGGTAAGTCATGCTCATGCTGGATTACCAGGTTAGTCAGGCTCATGCTGGATTACCAGGTTAGTCATGCTCATGCTGGATTACCAGGTTAGTCAGGCTCATGCTGGATTACCAGGTTAGTCATGCTCATGCTGGATTACCAGGTTAGTCACGCTCATGCTGGATTACCAGGTTAGTCACGCTCATGCTGGATTACCAGGTAAGTCACGCTCATGCTGGATTACCAGGTTAGTCACGCTCATGCTGGATTACCAGGTTAGTCATGATCATGCTGGATTACCAGGTTAGTCACGCTCATGCTGGATTACCAGGTAAGTCATGCTCATGCTAGATTACCAGGTTAGCCAGGCTCATGCTGGATTACCAGGTTAGTCATGCTCATGCTGGATTACCAGGTTAGTCATGCTCATGCTGGATTACCAGGTTAGTCATGCTCATGCTGGATTACCAGGTTAGTCATGCTCATGCTGGATTACCAGGTTAGTCATGCTCATGCTGGATTACCAGGTTAGTCATGCTCATGCTGGATTACCAGGTTAGTCAGACTCATGCTGGATTACCAGGTTAGTCATGCTCATGCTGGATTACCAGGTTAGTCATGCTCATGCTGGATTACCAGGTTAGTCATGCTCATGCTGGATTACCAGGATAGTCAGGTGCATTCTGACACATTCACATCCAAAAAACTTAGTATTGAAGAAGATGTTAATTGTTAATTTTTTCTTCTTCAATAGTAATGGTCCTTCTTGGCCAAGGCACTAGCATGGCGCATCAGGAGCCTTTCACCAATGTGGTGGGTGGGAGTTCAAGTCCAGCTCATGCTGGCTTTCTCTCCAGTCTGATGTGGGAAGGTCTGCCAGCAACCTGTGGTCAAGTTTTTCCCACTGCCTCTGCCCGAATTCCTCACACAATCATGCTGGCCACTGTCTGAGAAGTGAAATAATTAAGAAAGGTGTCAGACTCCAATCAAATGAAATAGATTAATACATAAGTAACTCCAGTTGATTTAGCTTACACAGTTTAAGCCGGATCATCGCCCGGCCCGGCTGCTGGTTGTTCACACCCAAATCCATCCAGTCATCATAAACGCCCACTCCATGACTAATAATAAGCAGTGTTGTTGTTGTATTTAGAGGTGGATCACCGCCTGGCCTGCCTGCTGGGTGTTCACACCCAAATCCATCCAGTCATCATAAATGCCCACTCCATGACTAATAATAAGCAGTGTTGTTGTTGTAGCCCATGCATTTAGAGCTGGATCACCGCCTGGCCCGCCTGCTGGGTGTTCACACCCAAACGCGGCCAGTCATCATCATTACTAACTATAAGCTGTGTTGTTGTTGTAGCCCATGCAGTTTAAGCTGGATCACCGCCTGGCCCGTCTGCTGGGTGTTCACACCCAAACGTGGCCAGTCATCATCATTACTAACTATAAGCTGTGTTGTTGTTGTAGCCCATGCAGTTTAAGCTGGATCACCGACTGGCCCGCCTGCTGGGTGTTCACACCCAAACGCGGCCAGTCATCATCATTACTAACTATAAGCTGTGTTGTTGTTGTAGCCCATGCAGTTTAAGCTGGATCACCGCCTGGCCCGCCTGCTGGGTGTTCACACCCAAACGCGGCCAGTCATCATCAATGCCCTGTGGCAGTACATAAAAACCCACAAGCTGCAGGATCCCCATGAGAGGGAGTTCATCAACTGTGACAAATACCTTGAACAGGTGAGTCCTAAAAGTCCTCCTCCAGAGGAATACCGGATGCAGACAGGTAGTGGTATCTGTATTTAGAGTTTGCATTAAACCCGAAGCTCACGCTGACTTCCTCTTCGGCCATACTTGGAGAGATTAGCCAGCAACCTGCAGGTGGTCGTGGCTTTTCCTCGGGCTCTGCCAGGTTTCCTCCCACTATAATGCTGGCCATACTGTCGTTTGAGTGAAATATTCTTGATTACGGCATAAAACATGAATTAAATAAATAAATAAAATATTAAAATTATACTGTAATCATTGACCCTCGCCATAAAAGTGAAAAATTATTGAGTCAAGAGTCAAGTCATGAGACAAAAATCATACAAAACAATAAAATGAAATTGAAATCAATAACCACCACCTTGTGAGTGAAAAAAAAATTCTTCTGTATGACATGAAACAACCGTGAAGTAAATAAATAAAAGTAAACTCTAGTGAAGTAAATAGATAAACTAAGCACCACTTACACAACACATTTTTGAGAAACACTCCAGTACAATCAGGGCAGCAGAACTATCCTCTGTAATCTCTCTCTCTCTCTGCAGATCTTTGAATGTCAGAAGATGAAGTTTGCCGAGGTGCCCCAGAAGTTGCACCCCCTCCTCATGCCTCCAGACCCCATCGTCATTAACCACATTATCACGTGAGTCATCACCAGCAACATTACTTTCGTCATGTCATCCAGTACCAAGATTGCGAGATGCGATGACAACAGAATGATGTCGCCGCTTTAAGACACAGTAGGGTCAGTTTGCACAATTTAACATGGGTTGGTATAACTAGATACAACATTGAAAGTTGTAAATGATGGAATAAAACGTCCAAACTGTGTTCCCCGGTGATGCTAAGTATCATTTTGGGCAACAGAAGTTGTCCTGAACACATAAACTGCCATATTAAAGGATAGGCAATTGACCCTACCATACGGTAAAATGACGACATTATTTTGTAAAGTGACCTCGTTTATGTTGTTGCAACGACATTAATGTTTTAAAACATCATGTTTTTAGTTGCAGTGAATAGCTCCTTGGGACCGTGTCATTGTTCTTTGATTCATGGTTTATTTCTTCTTGATGTATCGCAGCTGTGTGGCAGCTGTGGCGCATTGGTTATTTTTTGTCAAGTTTTTAAATCTCATGAAGATATATACAAAGTATAGTCTGATTAAACTTCTCATAAGAAAACCAAATGCAAGGTCTATTTTCAAATGATTTCTAATTTTACACAGGAAACATGAGACTGTAACTTTTGTGTTGTACCCTCTTGAAAATGTTACTGAAATAGCTTTTTATATTTGTTGAGTAATTCTAACTGAAGACCTTGTTTTTATTGACAAAGTAACGCGCCAGTAAAATCTGGTGCTTAAGGCACTCTTAGTGCCAAATAGATGTAATTGAACAAAGTTCATCAAACCTCTACGAAGCGAATCAAATCTTTTCATCAAATTTCATGGAACAGCAGTGCCCTCTACCGACCAGGGATTTTTCTAACCAATTTTTAGAAACTCAATTTGAACATATCAGATGACTCAATATTTTTGCATCACTAATGTATGAAAAACATTATTTCAAGACAATACAAAATTTGTGTAAAACTCAATTTTCCGATATTTCTAGTTTTGATAACCACGACAAGAAAGTGGCCATGACCTGACCCCTGACCTACACGTACTTAAATTGGTGATTTCCATTACAATACATGAATAAACATCACTGATATTGTTACTCTAGAGGGTAGATGGCATTGTTGTTTCCTTGGGTTACAAGATTTGCCTCCCTTGGTAGAGGGCTGGCAAGCACCATCCTGTAAGCCTAACTCTTGATCGCCTGTATGCTTGCCTTCTCAGAGTTGAGGGCCCTGATGCCAAGAAGACAGCCTGTTATGACATTGATGTGGAAGTGGTAAATGCGCCTTATTCTCCTTTTGATTAAACCTTAATGTGGCCAAAAGTTTGGCTGTACAAAGGAAATGTTGTTGAGTACAGAATAAAGTACCAATCAAATAAATAAATGAAAGCGCCTTTCCATGGTCAGTAGAACTCTCAGAATCATTTATTATATATAATATAGCCCTACTGATTCACTGTACATTAATGTTATTGATATTCTTGAGTACAGCGTAAAACGACAATCAAATAAGGAAATAAATAAATAAGAGTTACTGTGTGGGTTATAGGGCAATGTGCGAACAGAAAGTGGAACATTGTTGAGCGATGCTGTCAACTCCAGTTAAATAGACTGCCTCGGTGGTCTAGTGGTTAGAGCGTCCGCCTTGAAGCTGAGAGATCCAGGCTCAAGCCTGTTCCAAGTCATACAAAAGACAAAAGTGCTTGTTGCTGCCTTGCTTGGCGCTCAGCATTGAGAGGATAAAGCAAGGAAACAGGACTGGTTGCCTCGGTGTCAGCATAATGTGACTGGGTGGGGTTTCATGTCTGGTGTCTTTGGCATGATGTTCCAGTGGCAGCAGCACTTTGGCGGCATGGTCTCGCCCTGCCACAAGGAGACACACTATAAGTACACACCAGAAGCACTCCTCGTCGTCATATGACAGAAACACTGTTACGTACGACGTTAAATCCCAAGCACTCACTCACTCCAGTCAAACAAAAAAAAAAGTTTTTCAGAAGAATGATTTTCATTTCATTTCATTTATTCACAGACAAACAACATCAATAAAAATACCATACATAAAAGCTTTAGTTGGTAATATATGGCAGAAATAAAGCACCAAACAGCTTGCTTTGTGACTTATACTGTCATTGAAGTTTGCAATCACAGTGTTATGGTTCGTTCTGTTTTCAGGATGATACACTAAGGCAGCAGATGAACTCCTTCCTGTTGTCTACTCAGAGTCAACAGGAAATTGCAACTCTAGACAACAAAGTAAGTAGATACTGGTTGTTCATTAGCTGTGATCTAAATCGTCCGAGTTGTCTGTCAATGTACCATGTAATAACATAGTAACAGGACACTATTTTAATGTTGTATGTTTGAATTATAACAAATACATGTGTGAACAACACTGCAAAGTATTTCCAGGTCATTGCCTTCTGGCAGGAGTAAGTTTCTTGATCATTTCATATTTTTAATTTACATATATGCTGAAGTTTCAACGACAACCCTAGCAGCTTACTGTAGTCCCAAACGACAGGAGCGTTCCACACTTGGAACAGTTACATCACAGCTCCCGCAGAATGGCTTCGTTTCTTGCTAGCCGACAGAGCACGGTTAAATGTCAATTTCCAATGTAGAGGTAGCTGTTAGAAAAAAATACTTTACCGAAATAAACGTAATATTGTCCAACCTTTCTGACAAGCTTGACTCTGAACATCCGTTGTCTTTCACTTTCACTTTCAAGTGCCAAGAATGTAGTGTGTATAAATGACTGTACTTCACCTAAAGTGAAGCTTGTTCGAGGGACACATTTTGCTTGATTCTGTGATTGATTCATGAACCTGAGAGGATCATGTAAAAGTCATTGATGCAGATTGATTAATTCCTTATGAAAATAAAGAAAACAAAAACATGTAAGCGTTGGCATAAAAAGTTTCATCGGAAGTTTGATTTTAAACTCTTTGTGTGGTTTGAAAGTGCATTTTTAGAGGCCAAATTTGAGGTAAAATACAGTATGTTAGATCACTAATAGCGCAGACTAGAAATGATGTTCATTTGTCAGATTTCTGCCCAAATTATGACATGGATTTTTAATAGATTAATTCAGTTTATAGTAAGAAAGGTGATTTCCAGCTTGTGCAGTTGAATAAAGTGATGAGTCCTGCAAACTATTGAGTTTTTGTTGGAAGATTCAATTACGCAAATAAATTGAGACTTAAGCTGGCTTTATGCAGTGTTGTAAAAATATTTCTTCAGTTTTTCCTAGTTTGCCGTGATGTGACGGAAATACTGCCAATATGAAGTAAAGCCATAATTAATCATGTCATCATTAATTTTTATGGCAGATTCATGAAACCGTGGAAACCATCAACTCCCTGAAAACCCATCGTGATTTCTTCCTGAGTTTCGCCAAAGATCCTCAAGAATTTATCAACAACTGGCTGTTGTCACAAATGAGAGACTTGAAGGTAAACTGTGGCATAATACTGTCAGATCTTCAGCCTTATTTGTTGCTGGTTGTAGGCAGACATTTAAGTCTGGTTGTTTGTTAAATACTCAGACAGATGATGTGTTGGTTAAATCTAACTCAGAGATGGTTCAAGATTCACCCCCATCACCATTGTTCCCAGGGCCTTTTTGAAAAACGCCCTTTTGGTGAAAAGGGGTCCATTGATATACACATTGAGAACATGGTCATACCACTTCATCCAGAGGGGTGTTTTCAAACATGTCAGGCCTGTTTGCCGGCTTGACATATTGAGTTCACTCTGTACAGGTTAAAATATGTGCTTCACAGAGAGGAAAGTTTGTCAGTTTAAGGCCAGTGGCATACTGTGGGTACACAGTTTAGCCTGCGATTAGCACGCCAATGGGTGGTTTGCCTGTGCTGTGTGGATTACAGGAGAGTTACTTACCATAACTTCACAACATTGTGACCACAACCTCATTTGATGAATGTAAGCTGAGTGATAGAAGCTAACAGTGTGCTACTGGTGAGTTTATGGCCTACTTCTCAGACTTGTGCCTACTGCGTGTGTTGTAGGTTTTTGTCTTTTTTTTTCATTGTTTGTGAATATGTATAGCTTACAGTGGCGAATATTTTGGCATAGTGCTCCAGTGGCGACAGCACTTCAGCAGCATGGACTTGCCCTTCCACAAGAATACACAGTATATATACATTTTAAAACACTCCTCTTTGCCATATAACTGACAAATTGTTGACTGCGATGTGAAACCCAAGCAAACATATTTTCTCCTCATCTTAAGAATGCTGGGTGAGTGCTAGAAGCTTGCTACAAGTGTGCTTGTGGTGCTTGTTGGTACTGTAGTTAATTTTTTTCCACGGTATGGTGATGTGTGGTTTCTGTGTAACTGACAGTGATGATTGTTTTCTCATCAGATGAGTATTTGTTGAATGCTAGAAGCTTGCTACAAGTATGCTAGTAGTGAGCTTGTGGCTTGCCTCTGAGAACATGCAGACTGGTTGCTACAACTGTTAAGTGCTTTTTCAGGGGGTGCAGACTGGTTGCTGCGACTGTTAAGTGCTTTTCCAGTGTGTGCAGACTGGTTGCTACCACTGTTTAGTGTTTTCCAGGCTATGGTAATGTGTGGTTTCTGTGTAACTGACAGTGGTGATAATGTTTCTCCTCAGACAATGACGGATGTGGTGGGGAACCCAGAAGAGGAGCGAAGGGCAGATTACTTCCACCAGCCTTGGTGCCAGGAAGCTGTGTGTCGCTACTTCTACGGCAAAGTATGTGTCTGTCTGTCTAGTCACGCCGATACACATGGGCTGTCTGAAGAAATTGCCAGATACTGTTGTCATATTCATATATACATGTACTTAAAATACGTGGAAGAAGCCTCTGTGGCTGAGAAGGTTAGCACGCTAGTGCAGCATAATGACCCTGGTCACCAATGCGATAGCCCACAGTTCAAGCCCAGCTCAGACTGGCTTCCAACAACCTGCGGATGATCGTCCCCCAGGCTCTGCCTGGGCTCCTTCCATTATAGTGCTGGCCGCTGTTGTATAAGTGGAATATTCTTGAGTACGGTGTGAAACACCAATCAAATAAATAAATAAATAAATTAGATATTTTGTTTGGGCAGTTGCCAGGATGCACAAGGTTCAGCCGAAATCTCACTATCTCCACTACTTGTTTTGGGTGACCTTAGTGGCAGATAGCCTGGGTCATTCATGCAATCTTATATGAAGTCCATCAAAGATAACTTACCTTTTGATACACCAATATGTTGTACACTATGAGTTTGCTTTGTGAATGAAAGTTTTTGGGGTCAAACAGGAAAAAGTTTGTCAGTTAATGTCAGTTTATCCATGATTCATATGATTGAGATGTCCTTGAGCATTGGGTTAAAACCCACATTTTGTCATCACCTGATGTGCCTCAGTTGTTGTGTGAACGAGTTTTTGTCTTAACCAATTGTTGTTCTTACTGTTGACAGATCCAGCAGAGGAGGTTAGAGATAGAGCAAGCTCTGGGCATCCGCAACACCTGATCTTTGCTACACCTGTCACCTGGGCCTGTTTTATCTGTATCACCTGTGCCTGCCTTACCTGTACCTACCCTGTGCGATCACCCACAGTCACCACGACCTGCCATGCCCTTCACTAGTGACAGGTTCTTACCTTCTGGCATAGAAGGAGGGAACGTTAGAAAAATATTATTGGAATGGACAGTTATCATTAAAGGAGCAGTCTCTGTGTTGCTGTTGATAAGCAATTTTCAGATGTGTATAATGTGGTAGTGCACATGTTTTGCTTTCTCAATAAATGTATATCGTGTGGAATTACACATTATGTGGAAACAGCATACAAGTTTGTACACCATGTGGAAGTACACAATCTACACTGTACACTACATGTATGCATGTGTCTGTCATGTTCAGGTAATATGTACACCATGTAGAGCTGTACGTGATGTGGAAACACTGTTTGTACAGCACATGTGGAAGTACACAACCTACATTGTACACTACAGGTACACGTGTTTTCCACATTGTGGAAATGTGTACACCATATGGAAACGTAAATGACATAGAAATGTAAACCTTGTGCATCTGTATACCAGCTGGAAATGCATGTATACATGTACATGTACACCACATGGAACTGTGTGTATTCCTGGTTTAGGTACACAGAATGTGGACCTGTACACCACATGGAACTGTGTGTATTCCTGGTTCAGGTACACAGAATGTGGACCTGTACACCACATGGAGCTACATGCTATAATACACATGGAAATACATTCTAAAGGTGGTTTAGATCGAAAAGAAATTCAAAAGTGAGAATTGCGTTCGCCTTCTGTGGACATGTTGAGGTGGACAACAGAAAATCACTGTCCATGGAAACCAACTGTTTCGTATATCTGATTAATTACATAAATGTATTTATTTCATATATATGAAAAAATCAGCACTGTTTTTGCAGGCCACTAGAGATGTGGCTGACAAAGATAGGGCAAAGGTTAGAAGTTATACAGGTGCAGGGGCCCACCATCATAAGGGTTATGAAAATGCAATGGTTATACAGGTATAGGGGCCTACCATCATAAGGGTTATTCATGTCTCTCATTGTACATAAATCACACAATGTTTTGAAGCAGTCATCATCATTAATAACAGACAACAGTTCGGGGGGGGGGGGGTGCAGGGATGCCTTTGATCGAAATTGCTGAGTACATATGTGTGTGTCATTGAAACTTGTCATGAAATCAACAAAATAAAGGTCATCAGATTATTAATTTGAATTGTTGCTGAATCTGATTTCAATTAGTCTTTGATAGGAGAATAAAGACGAACTTCTACGCTTATCTACATAAAAAAGACATCTGCTTTGACGATCAGTCAGGCAACATGCCGGGGTATGTCTCAATTGAATACAGATAGTGTAAATGTACAACATTTTCAATTATTAAAGCGGTTTTTAAAGGCTAGTTAGGCACCATTATCCAAGGAAATGTTGACATTGTTCTCAGAGGTGGTTGAGAAGGTCGAAGAGTTAGGGTATGTTAGAAAGGAACATAAATAATAGTAATGAAATGAGATTTCTGACCTGGAGTTGGTTAGAAGTTCGTCTTCATTCTTGTTTTTCAACACGACCTCAGGTAGGGGGTTCAAACAGTGGGCCGCATTGATAATTGGTAGTTCGTCACATGGGACTCCGTGTTAGTTTAATCCCGATGTAGGGCCTCCGTCGCCGACAGGGTTAGCGGATTAGGGCAAGGTAATGACCCAGGAACCTCTCTGCGGTTGCTGTGAGTTCAAGAAAGTCTATGCTGGCTTCCTCTCCGGCGAGGCATGGGAAGATCCGCCTACAACTTACGGAGGGTCGTGCGTTTCCCCCGCGCTCTGCCTGATTTTGTCCCAACGTAATGCAGGGGGTAGTCCTATACGTGAAATATTCTGGAGTGGGAGCAAAGCACCAATCAAATAGGCCTACATAAATAAGTAAATAAACCTGATTCCATGGATAGCTTACAGGCAAAGTAAACCAGGAATAATTACCAATAAGAGCTGTAGAAATAAAACGCTGCGATATCCTTAAGGGAAATGGCCCGGAAACCAGTATTTCAACGATAAAGCATCTTGATTTCGAGGTTTTCAGAGCCATACCCGGCATCTGTTTTTGACCTATGTGAAAACTATGAATTTTTACGAAAGGAGATCGATAAACATTTTATTATTTTTCTTTGCTTTTGAAACCTTCACTTACATCACCGCAGCGTTCAGCGCAACAGTTGAGCAAGATCTGTTCGGTCCTATGTCCTCGCAGCATGCTGCAATTCTTCAGCCTTTTTTGCACGGTTTGCAAGATATTAATTTTCAAAATTGCTCTTTATTCTGTGCAGACAGAAGGACATTATTCTGTGTAGACATAAAATTATACATGTACTTTCTTTGAAGCCCGGAAATTCTCTAACCCAAACTAATGCAGTTCTGCTTCCAAAATCGAGTCTGAAAGGTGCAAAAATTACACTGAAAGCTGCCTGGTTGAGGAAGTGTGTCTCCAGTGTTGTCTATGGTGACTACGATGTTAATAGGACACCCAATCTTCAAATAAGATAATAATACGCATGGTGTTATGAAGGGCATTTCATATTTCCAAATATTGTTTTCCTGGGTTTTTTTCTGTTTGTTTAGATTTTTTTAATAGTGGGTAAAATGCTGATAGAAATCAGATAACCACGATAGAAGTCTCTATTGTTGAACAAGCTGAATCCGAGGGAGGTCAACGATTCTTTTTACCTGCTAAACCTCTTTTGATTGCTGTACTTCAACGTTCAAAATGAATTCCTAGTACAACATCGATATCACAATTCAATAGAACAGTTAAAGTTTGTTTAGGAACGAAGAAAGAATCCGTGACGTCTCAATCTGTTCATCATGACCCCTAGCGTCCACCACAGAGCCTCACTATTTTGTGCACTTTGTTCCGCGCAATAAATATGTAGGGAGTTCATTAAAGCCATATTTGCAATCTGCAGGACCTGGCCTTTTACATGATGCGTACTTTACTTGTAGATGGTCTCTTTAATGCAGCTAATCCTTCACTGAAGCTGCACTAACAATATAAAGTTGCCTGGGTTTTTGCCATCTCCAAGGAAACCGCCAACTTCCACCCATGCCTGATAAAATCCCCTTTCTGTCTTATCCAGCAGTTTCATTTGGGCATCAGACCTCACTGGCCGAAGAAACAGACTAAGCTTGAGCTGGCACGGTGTCTGGTGTCATCGGTATGTCATTTCCAGCAGTTTCATTTGGGCATCAGACCTCACTGGCCGAAGAAACAGACTAAGCTTGAGCTGGCACGGTGTCTGGTGTCATCGGTATGTCATTTCAGTGAGGCAGCTCTGTGAATATGTCAACATTGGGACAGACCTGCTATTCTCGTGAGATGAGTTAAGTAATGTGAAAATGACCTAAACCTAACACAAGGTGGACGTTTAAACTTTCCCTCTCATATTTAAACAACAGAATTATCCGCTCATTTCACGTTGATGTATTAATGACAATACAAAAGACATGCAGCATGGAGAATAAAACCAGAGCGATGACGACAGGGTGGTTGTTGGCAAATGGTCCGACGTTACCGGTGAAATCTGGCCTCCTGTCAAATTGCCTCTGTGAACGTTTTACTCTAATTGTGCATGTAAAGGCCTAAAACCTAGCAACTTAAACGCCTCCAAAGCATCATGGCTTTAAGTAGAATTAAGCCACAAAAATACAAGAATGTTAATTACCATTTTTAGACGTTTTCTCAAAACTTTTTTTTTTACACCGCATGTGATTAACATTTACATAAATATATTCATTTCATTTAATTGACTTCAGTTTCAAGAGGTCCGGTTACAGAGCTGACAACAGAAAGAGATAATGTGATAAATATGCACGTACAAGCCAAATATGCACGTCCAAAACAAACCAAATGCTTAATATGCCGGTGCAAGCCAAAGTGAATGTAAAAGTGAATGTAATGGCTGTCACGATTAATGAGACATCAGATTCACTGTGGGTCAGGCGTACGCTAGAATATACACAACTGGTTAAGTAAATGAGCACAAAATGTAAGGAAGACTCTAGCAATTTAGAATAAAGTAAAGACTTGCGTTTTCTTTGAAATGTACGGAGTGATGGAAAAATATGGACTTTCCCATCTTGGATGCATGCTGTCAAAATGTCTGTGCTTTGATACAAATATCGACACGTTTGGACGCAGGGTAAAACAGCTTTGGACGGCGTGATTGTACACTGGGGTATGATAGAAAAAAAAAACCAAAAAAAAAAAAAAAACCAAAACAAAAAAACCAAAAAAAAAACCAATCATAACATATATTTACAATTTTCTTCAAAGCACCAAACCTCTACAAACTGATTTGTCATATCTTCTGGCAGATTTAAAACAGAAGAAGTATTCTTTGTGGGTTTTCTTTTTTCGAGCCTTTCTATCAAAGGCTTTTAGTGTGGCAACCCTGTTTCTCAGCAGCAGCCAAGCAGGCTACGAATATAAGGTATCTGCAATGATCGGGTAGCTGTCGAATTGTTAAACTTGTTGCGTGTTCTAGAGATAAAACGTAACATTCTGTTAGCTTTGGATGTGACGTAATCTGTGAGTTCGTCAAAGGTACAGCTTGCTGATAACATGTTCCTGGTTAAGACCCCTATCACCATTTTTTTAAATAATTAAATTTAGATGAAGCAACATTTAGATATATTGACATTTAATATCCATTTGACACTCTAGTTGTTTGGATTATCAACAACATTTTGCAGCCTAAATGAGTTACCTAACTTTGACACGGAATCTCCAGTTTTGTTACTTTTTTTTGTAAATAAAAGACATTGAAAATATTGCGAAAAGGAGCAAATCATTAATTTTAAAGGGGTAAAAAGTACTGGTCATAAAACTGAACCTTGTGAGATCCCCCTCCTCCTCCACCACGGTACAACTAGCCAGGGAACTGAGATAAGATTTTAACCAATTTCAAAATTTGTCTGGTATAAAACACCATAGAAACGAAATTGGTTTCTTTCTTCTACTTCTTGTGTTATTTATTTGTAAATACGTGTTAAAAAGATGGCTATTGACAGTTTACAAATTTACCAAATATTTTTATAATAACTCGTATAAAAGTGAAAAAGATCCATACTCTCCATCACGATTTTTGTTTCCAGATTTACACACTGGTATTACGTTTGGTCATTTTGATACGGAAGGAAAAACACTAGATTTTAGAGAAAAATTAAACGGAATGATTAAAGAAGGACAGCTAGTCATGGCAAACTCTTCTTAAAAAATAAGCTAAAACATCATTATATCCACAGGTTTTATGTTAGTTCTTACTATTCTCAAATTTAGCATTAACTGATAAGTAAGACGCAGTAAGCGGTAGTTTCCCATATTCATGTCTGGATATTCATTTATACTCTACACTCAATGCACTTAAAATTAATAGTGAATTTCAACTTTTCTATTCAGCAATGGTCAGACTTTACTGTTTGATCATTTGCCCAACCATGTCATCTTCACAGGGTACGCGTGTAAAAAAGAAGTAAAAGTCGAGAGAAAAGCTTTCAAAACTGAATAAGACATGCAGCTCAAGGTGACCGCACCACACCGTATTCAGTCTGTGTGTAATCAGACCCCTCACCTTATTCAGTCTGTGTGCAATCGGACAGGACCAAATAATGACCCCTCACCTTATTCAGTCTGTGTGTAATCAGACAGCTCAAACTAATGACACTCCAAATCATTCTATCGGCATCTGTATATATTCACAAAGCACAAACAGACGACACCCCACCTCATTCAACCTGTGTGCAAACACAGAGCACAAACTGATGATACTCCACCTAATTCAACTTGTGTGAAATCAGACAGCACAAACTGATGACACTCCACGTAATTCGATATGTGGGTAATCAGACAGCACTGATGACACCCGCATCATTCAATGTGTGTGTAATCAGATATAACCAGCTGATGACACAATCTTATTCAGCCTGTGTTAAATCAAACTGCACAAACTGAGAAGACTCCACCTCATTCAATACGTGTTTAATCAGACAGCACAAACTAATGACACCCCACCTTATTTAATCTGTGTGCAATCATACAGCACAAACAGACAACACCCAACCTCATTTAGTCTGTGTGCAATCAGGCAGCACAAACAGACAACACCCAACCTCATTTAGTCTGTGTGCAATCAGGCAGCACAAACAGACGACACCCGAACTCATTCAGTCCGTGTGTAATGAGACAACCCAAACTGAGCACACCCCACCCCATTCAGTCTGTGTGTAATCAGACAACCCAAACTGATCATACACAATCTCATTCAATCTTTGTGAAATCAGACAGCACAAGCTCATGACAATCCATGTTATTCAATACGGTTGTGATCAGACAGGTCAACTAAACGACACCCGACCTCATTCAGTCTGTATGTAATCAAACGACAAAAACTGATGACACCTCACCTCATACAGTCTGTGTGTAATCAGACAACACAAACTGAGGACACCCCATCTCATTCAGTCTGCATATAATGAGACAACACAAACTGAAGACATCCCAGGTCATTCAGTCTGTGTGCAATCAGATGACACCTCACCTTATTCAGTCTGTGTGTAATGAGACGGCAAAAACCGAGAACACCCCACCCCATTCAATCTGTGTGTAATCTGACAGCACAAACCGAGAAAGCCTCACCTGATTCAATCTGTGTGTAATCAAACGACAAAAACTGATGACACCTCACCTCATACAGTCTGTGTGTAATCAGACAACACAAACTGAGGACACCCCATCTCATTCAGTCTGCATGTAATGAGACAACACAAACTGAAGACATCCCAGGTCATTCAGTCTGTGTGCAATCAGATGACACCTCATCTTATTCAGTCTGTGTGTAATGAGACGGCAAAAACCGAGAACACCCCACCCCATTCAATCTGTGTGTAATCTGACAGCACAAACCGAGAAAGCCTCACCTGATTCAATCTGTGTGTAATCAAACGACAAAAACTGATGACACCCCACCCTATTCAATCTGTGTGTAATCAGACAGCACAAACTGATGATACCCGACTCATTAAATCTCTCTGTAATGAGAGAGCACAAAATGATGACATAACACCATTTTCGGTCTTTAATCAAACATTGCAAAATGATGGCACCCTACCTGATCCAGTCTTCAATCAAACATGACACATAGAGAATACCACACCTCCTGAAGTCTCATCAAAGAGCACAAACTAATGATACCGCACCACATTCTGTCACTGTGTAGTCAGACAGCCGTAAATAACATCCTAATCACCACGACAGAGATCTGTGAGTGCTGTTTGAGTTTTTGTAGTTTTGTTTATTTTTTCTTCATCTTACTTCATGCTTTAGCACACGTTAATTTTAAAGTGGACTTGATTAGCCACAGCCATCGTGTCAGCGAATATTTTCAAGGCGTTAGGGAACCATAAAACACAGATAAATAGATAGATAGATAGATAGATAGATGGATAGATAGATAAGTAAACCAAAATCTTAGTTTAAATGACAATGAAAACATCATTCCCACCACTGTAAAGTGGGAAATTATTGCCTTGTATTAGTTTTTTTATGCACGATGGTACATAAATTTATTGCAGAAATAATTCTGGTTAAATTACCTACTTATTTATTTGATATTGAACTTGCCCTTTTCTAGACTTACGGTTAAGGTTGTAGGCTGCTGGAGAGACAAGCTTGTAACACAAGGGTTTTGGTGTTCTTTGTGCTGTGTTTAATCACAAGCAAGTTAGTATAATGATCTGGGGTTTGTTACTATGTCAGTTTTTCGCTTTGGTGCCAATATTCATGATGAAAATGCACAATTTTTGAGAGAAAACATCGGGTATCATCATACAAAACACAGTATATATTAACTTCACTTATCTCGTAGACACCTAATATCGTACATATGCGCGACGTATACAAGTACAGGACTACTGCAGTTGTGTTCATTATTTCTTAATTTCATTGGTATTTTACGCCGTACTCAAGAATATTTCACTTATACGTTAACCGCCAGCATTATGATAGGAGGAAACCGTTCACAGCCCTGGGGAAACCCACGACCATCCGCAGTCAGCATGAGCTGGACTCACAGAGCCCGCATGTGTGGAAAGCTTCTGGGTCATTGAGCCACGGAGGCCTCCTTGTATCCCCCTTGTTGTAGTGTCTTATCGTGACTGAATTTTTGGACCTGGTTATTCAAAGCTTTGCTATAAAATAATTTTTTGGCTTTTATAATGATGTTTATCAACGAATCTGTCAACATTCCGCATGCATTATTGTTTTTCGTTTTGTTTTCAAACTCCCTCCTCCCCCTACCCACTTCCCCTACCCCCAGCACACCCGCTCGTCTTTATCGCGACAGACCACTTTATGAGCGGCATAGGCTCTGTTGATGCACGGATTGCATTTTGCTTTCGCCTGCTTTAGTGATTTCAAGTCTACTGTTTCAACAAATTGTAAGTATGACAGTATACTTTGAAATGATATTTCTGTAATCTGTGAATACGTCTAGCACAGTGCTGTCTTATTCCCCAATATACCCTACGTATAGATGACAAGAGCCGATTAACACACACGTTCGCATTTATACTGGCATAGAACCTTACATATTCCTCACATTTGGGAACTAAACGATGGGAAAACATGAAAATATGCATCATTTTGACCATGTTTTGAGGGAGGTGTAGATAATGGGGCGTTACTATCAAACTGTATGAGAGTATACTTTGAAATGATATTTCTGTAATCTGTGAATACGTCTAGCACACTGTTGTCTTATTCCCCGATATACCCCATGCATAGATGACAAGAGCCGATTAACAGACATATTCAAAATTTCGCAATTATACTGGAATAGAACCTATATTCCTTACACTTGGGAAATAAACGATGGGAAAACATGAAAAAATGCTTCATTTTGACCATGTTTTGACGGGGGTGTAGGTAATGTTGCGTTGTTGTGGTTTATTTAAATCTGCCAGCTACATGTTTGAGTATGGATTATCGCCACTTTAGCAATATTGCAGCCTTATCATGGCGAGCAGCAAGTTTAAGAGCCGAACAAAAGCTTTTTGGTGCACATTACAACAGTACTTTACACGTGAAGTCGGATGAAATTGCGGGACATGCGGCTTAGACAATTCAAGATGGCGAAAATTTCCCAGGAGAGGGGCTAACAAACCGCCCGGTGACGTCACTACATCGCCTGCGTACAGAACGTTTCCCAGAAGGATACGCGCGCCGGAAGTGTATCTAAAAATATACATATAAATGAACATTAAAGGTCACTTACCTCTACGTCACCATCTCTGCCTTGAATGCTCCTCCTTCTTTGCCGACATATATGGTCAACAAAAGCAGTCAGAAAAGGCGGAGCCTATATGTAATGCACTAGGACTGTTCCGTTCACATTGAAGGAGATAAGGCTGGGCTCCATATTGATTGACATTTGAAATGTTGAATCTCCTTAACCAAGTCGGTGACATTTTGTAACAAACGAGATTTCCAAATGACATATTCACGCTTTTTGGAACATTCCAGCAATTTCCATTTCTCATCAACAACACCTTCAACAGCACTTCAACAATGGTACCTTTCTAATAATAAGCCGCCCGTGGCGTTTACACCTGGAAGAGCATATAACAGACATGCAGTCGTTCTTTGCACCTGGACATGAACTTCACTGAAGTTTCTCTTGGCAAATATTCCCTGGCGATGAAGTTCCGCTAAACCCCATGAAGAACTCCATTCACGTTCAGGATTGAAATGTTGAATGATCCCTGATTTTTGTGTCTACATATTGGTGATATAGGCCTAGCATCTCCGATGATATGAATCTGACCAGCTCATAAGGCTGGCGTTATACTAAAGGAGGACTTTAACCATACTACGTATAAATGCAAGCTGTCGTGACGAACCTGCTTTGATAACCGAGGTAACCTGTTTTACTGAACATTTCAGGACATGCTTTCTTACAAGGATAAATAGGATAAACCTTATGCCCATACTTAAAATGCGCAAGTTACATAGTTCATGACTGTGAATAAAGAAACCTGCTGTTGTAGTGTCAGATCAAAATCAATTTAAAAATAACCAATGTGACATTCTGACTGAAATCGACCCAAAATCTCCTTGTCTAGCATTGATTTGGTGGTATCACAACATTGTCTCCGTGTACCGTCAAAAAATAGTCTGTTAAATTTAACAGAAAGGCTCTTCTCTGAGTGATACTAGGAATGCATTTTGTTAGTGCAAGGGGATTATTCTGTCATTGCAGTAGTTTACCCACTACTTGACCACACATTCTATTACTTAGATTAACATAACGTGACACAGATATATGTCTTAATAACAAAACACACAGAATGATTTTGTGTGTAGCATGATTACCCGTGTCGCTATACTTATAATACTGTCATTGGCTGGATTATCTTGTGAAAGGCACCATACATTTGGTGAACCGTATACAGGAACCATTCTGCCTTTCTTATGACTAGAAATATTTTGTCGCCTTCCAGTTTTCTGATCAAAAGCCTAACTTGACCTTTTTCACCGTGCCAAAGATCAAAGTTGAAATCAGCAAGACTGGCTGCAAATTTTCACAGTCCAGTCTTCTAAAATCAAGGCGCATACCCTCTTAATATGCTATAGAAACCTTTCCCGCCAAGAGAAATTTGGGTTATAAAGTACCAAAGTTTGAAGTAAATGTCTTTACTTCAAAAAGAAGCGGATTTATTTAGGTGGGAACTCCGATGACAAAAACGCTAGTTCATCACCAAACATCAGTATCAAACGGCAGAATCCTTGATATACGTTCCAAAATCTGTTTGACACTCCCCGGGAACAATGTGACACATTCCAAGAAGGGTTCGATGCGTTCCCAGAATTGTTTGAAACATTCCAAGACCGGTTTGATACTTTCCAAGAATTGTTTGATACATCTCAAGAACTCTGAAATATATACAGAACCTTCCAGTCATTCCAAAGTACATTGGGAAATTCTCAAGTACTTATTGGTGTACTTCTAGAACCGCTTCATACTTCAAGTCAGCTTCATAAGACCTTGGTGCTATTCAGTATAACCCTTCGAATTGCTTAGTACATCCTGTTATAGTGCCCTTTAACGCATTTCAGTGCCAATTAGCACGCACCCTTAGAATCTTTAGTACACACAAGATCCTGGCGCCTCGTAGTGCATCACTAGCGCCGTTTAGTAATTTTCTGTGCAGTTTGGTATATCCTTAGTGCGTTGAGTACATTCTTAGTACATAATATAATCCTTGATGTCGTTTTGTCCCCCTTTAGTGCCGTTCAGTAAATCCTTAGTGCAGCCTGGCACGTCTTTAGTACAATTTGGTACATGCTTAATCCCTTTCAGTACATCCTCAGTGGAATTCAATAAATCCATAATGCCGATTAGTACACCAGTAGTCTAACCAATCAGCCTTCCTATGAAGTGTCGTTTTATACATCCTTAGTACCGTTCAGTACGTCCTTCATGGCGATTGCTACATTCTTCTTGCCGATTGGTGCCTTTTGGTAGTCAATCCTTAGTTCTATTTAGTACCTTTGTAATATCTTGTTTTGTAAATTCCTAGAAGAATACTCAAAGCGGTCTGGTACGTTTAGACCCTACTGTTTTGGCACACATTACTGGTAGCCCTTGTTAGCTGATCATGGATTGATAATGCTGTTTTCATTTCGTCACACCTCCCTTAGCCTTTACAAATATCGTATTTAGAAATTTGGGCAAGCATGGACATGCATTTTAACCCTCTTACGACAATGTAGGCCTGTAGACCCACAAGCAGTGTTAGATAAATATTACGGCACATCTACATGGTTTTGTGGTTTTATTTTCAAGAAACGTTCTTTAACGTTGTGGGCCTAGGTCACGTGCAACCCGATTTTACTGATCCATTAGGTGATCGATTAGCAGATATAACAAAATGCGAAGTACTGTATGTCGGCCTACTTGTACATTTCTATAACGCGTCACATGACCGCAGGATTTCACCTACCTTATAATTGTTGCGTCCGAGACGGACATAAATAGCTCCTTATATAGGTCGCCTGACGCACAGGCCCCGTGTATCATATCGTGATTAGATGGCTAAGATTATGGGTGGGGAGGGCAGGAAAGGGCGTAGAGCGAAAGTAAAAGTAAACCGAGAAAACATTTAACCAGCAAATACCCACATACTTAAATATGCCAAACATTTCCCACCAACAGCTTAATTATTATTGAGGAACTCAAGGGAAATCGGGTTATTTTTTTGGTATTGATCGAAGAAGGAGGGTGACTAAAGCTGATGGGGAAGTAGAAATCCCACCCCTACATGTTTGGCCACAAAAATATCGTCATACAAACCCCTTCACCCTGTTCCTCATGGTTTGTGCGAACTTGAGCGCTGGTCGATTATAATTTAGTGCAACACATTATATATCTATTGCACTGAATTGTAATCGACCAGCCCAGCAGTCAGCGCTCAAGAACTAGGTCACAATTACTAGCCCACCAAATAGCAGTGTAGTGGTGTGGGCCCCCACAATATATATATATACATAGAGAGAGAGAGAGACAGAGACAGAGAGAGACAGATAGAGAGACTTTATGGTGTATAATTTTCACACACTCATACAATGGATTGTTCCCATTGAAAGTTTCATCGTGACTGGGAATTATTTGAACAATTTGCATCGAATACTATGGATATCACAAGCAGGTGAGACATTTCCAAGTGATCTTATCTGTATTTATGTATTTATTTATTAATTTATGTTTTGTTATCCCATAGGAAATGTCAGTTCGTTGTAGGCCAAAAACAAACGCAAAGAATTTTAATAATAAATTTTCCGTTAGGCCTACTTATTTTGTTTCCATATCAGGTACTTCAACATTTTAAAAGTTGCAACATTTATCTTCGCCCAAAAGTCTTTTCATGAAAGACTATTTAATACATGAATTTTGTTATCATCTAATTCATTTTTAATGCATTTTTTTTCGTTCTCATTTTTTTCATCCAACATTTTTTTCATCCAACATTTTTTTACCGAAGACTTCTGAGGAAAGATAAAGTCAGTTGAATTTTGTTCTGCTTTGGCGGCCTTCAACATTTGAAAGCTCATCATCAGACAAACAGGGTTTTCTTCAAAATGTGCGTAAATCTGACCTCGTGGCTCTTTTTTGTCCGTAATTTTAAAATGCCCAAAAGTCACAATTTGCATTGTAGGTTGGCAGCATACAAACTTCTTCAGCCAGCTTTTCGAATCATATAAACTGATCCTCCCAAAGTCGATTAATATCATTTTCGCTTTTCGCAATATAGATTTTGCTTGTGTTCTAGTTCATTACTAAGTCAGTAAGTAAAGTTAAGGCTATCAAACAGGGTATCTGGTGTAGAGGGCCTTATCGAAACATTACCAGAAGCCGTCATGCCCATCCAGCATGCCCGGCTACACTACATGTGTAGGTTTACTATATGTATTTAGAAAGACGAGGTTGGAAACAAAGTTTCACCAATCTTAGAAATAAAGCATTTCCCTCCCTAATTTTAAACTCATTTGTACTTCCTGGTGTCCTGCGAGTCTCACACCGCCAATAGACATATCCATCAAAACGCCAGCACGTCGATTAGCGCTTGATCTGGACACCACGCCAATATTTTCTGACTGTTCCATCCCATAATATTACCTACGTATCTCACTGCACCAAGCACCAGCCAACAGTGAAAAAGTTACAGCATATATAATTCATCCCTTATAATAGACAGCAACAGACTTAGCCGCGAAAGGTCAGAAGTTCTGCTACACTTGCCAGGCAGCACGGGGAAGAAGAAAGGTTTGTAAACGCTATATCTCTAGAACGGTGTAGGCCAAGTTCACCAAACTTAAACCACACTTACACACTGGCATGAGGAAGAAACTTATTGATTTTCATTGACCTTGACCTTATTCTTCAATGTCATTGAGGACATTTAATTTAAATTTTCTAAAAAGCTCGTAAACATGATGTCACTAGGACGGTTTAGCCTAAGTTCACCAAACTTGCGCTATATTTGCAGCTTAGTGTGAGAGAGAACTCTATTGATTTTAGCAACCTTGACCTTTTCCTTCTAGGTCATTGGGGGTCATTCAGGTTTTTGCATCTGTTTTTTTGAAGTTTGGAACAGATTGTCCCAACTTCACCAAACAATACATACCTCGCCTACAAAATTTTATAAATGGCTGGCATTATACATAATATCTCTTGGAATTTGCGTCTATTTGTTACGTTGTACATGTGCCTAAGACGAAGGGGTTTTAAATGCATTGCGCGGTATTTTTTTTCTTTTCAGAGTAACTCGTTTTGTGCAGATTTGTTAGGAGATGAGCGAAATGTCTTCCAACGGCGAGAAATTCCAGCTCACATACCTGTGGTGATATTTTTTAACGTATAAAAACTGGTCGTCTGCTAAAGGCATATGAGCAAGCTGGCAAGAGTTGTGCCCCTTGAAAATGCCTCACACACAACGTTATTGATTCTGAACGAATGTTTGCTGATTTGACTCTCTGTATATGAATAAAAGGATTTAATCGCTTGCTGACCGAACTGTAAAATAATTCTTCGGATCTTCTATTCTCCTATTACTGCTGATTCAATTAAAATAGCTCATAAGATTGGGTCTTCCTCCAAGTGTTATGCTGGAACAATTCAGACTGGGAATACCAGTGTGATTAATTGGATAAAAGTACGAAATGATTGATTGGAGTATTGACGGTAAATTCATATTTCTGTAGTGCTGTCTCCAGTTACCCGAGGTAAGTCTCGGTCTCATGCGCTACCATGTATAGACAGTTTTATCTCGGAATCTGTTGGTTAACAGAGCTGAGTAAAGTCTATATTCTTCATCTTTAAGTTACAAAAGACTGTTTAAAAGGAAAATCCGCTTCAGTATTTAAGAATGTGAATTGTCATATCATATTGTCATATTGTCAATAGTTAAGAAGCCAGTCCAATAATAGATAAGAAACTTTATCCAAATTTATGTCAGCACAGTTACCTGTTTTTAACAAATGACTACCCTCAGAACAAATGATATCAAGGAGTTAATCCCCCCTTGCTAAACTGTTAGCGAACAAGACAAACACTTACTTAGCACGGATGAGTTTACAGCGACTGATCATGAAGGCTGAAGCGTAAAAGTAGCAGTATTTGTAGGTAGAATATAAACTGATCCTATTTTGTGTTCACCTAGGATTAGAAAAACGTTAACTTCGTATTAATGCTGCAAATGATAAATTGAAAAAAAAGAAGTCATGGTCTTCAAGGCAGGCGAAATATTAGCGGCTAGTTAGAGGAAAAAGAAGGTGACAAAATGCACAGGAAATAAAGTAAAGAAATACTACCAGGCATTTCTGACAGAAGGACTTTGGCAAAGAACACATAAAAAGATGTGTACAAAGTTCATGTGTATCAACTTCATCAACTACTGCTGCCTGAAGTTTGAAAAATTAAAATAAAACCAGTCTTCGTGTTGTATTTGAGAACTGTGAATTGTCATGTCTGACAAAAGTTGGTAAGCCAGCTCAATAAGGGATAACAAATTTATGTCGGTAAACTGAAGTGTTTTTAACAAGTGGTAACCCTCAGAACAAATGCCATTCACTGGTTAACCCCCTTGCCCACTGTCAGCTAACAAGATGAACACTTAATTACCATCAGTGGTCGTATCTAATGCATAGAGTGTCAACGTCCTGCATCTCCGCGGGTGCCTCTACAGCAACTAAACCTGTGAACGAAAACATACAGGTCCACTTACACGTGGACAGATTTGCTTGATTTGGGAAGTCATAAATAGGGTATCCGCCCTTTACATGCTACCAGGGATTAGTCTAGAAAATATAACCATCCAGCCATGAGATATACTATACTAAACGTAAGTGTTTTTAACAAGTGGTAACCCTCAGAACAAATGCGATTCACTGGTTAACCCCCTTGTTCAGTTCTGAGCTAACAAGCTGAATCCTTAATTACCATTAGTGGTCACATATAGTGCATAGAATGTCAACGCCCTGCATCTCCGCGGGTGGTTCTACAGCAACTAAACCTGTGAACGAAAACATATAGAAGATCTTACATGTGGACAGATTTGCATGATTTGGGAAGTCATATGTTACTCAAGAATGTTTGGATGTAGAATGTGAACACGTAATCTCTTATAACCACATGTGATCAGAAATAGGTTACCCGCCCTTTACATGCTACCAGGGATTAGTCTAGAAAATACAGGCACCCTGGCATGAGATATACCATCCCAAAGTACAAGAGAAAACATGTTGGCAACCAAGCCAATGAAAGACTGTGCAGAGTGCACATCAACAATAAATATATAAAATATTAGCTGCTATGGAACTGATAGAAAAACCGCGGTCAAGTACACATGAAAATAAAATTCTGCACATTACTATCAGTTAAAAACTTAGAAAATTTGCACGTTGAAAAGCAAACAACATAAAGTCGAGTAACTATGTATGAATTTTGTCCTTCACAAGTGTAATTTGGAAAGCAATCCAACGTTGTCTGGCGGTCACCGCCTTATCTTTTTTTCCAGATTAACTAAAATCTGATGAATTAGAATTCACATTGATACAATGAATAAAAAGTTGGCTCATCTTGAAGGCGTGATTCCTCACCTTATCATTGAAATTATACATCATGTTGTAAAGTTGTGCAAATGTGTTATGAGAGTCTGAAAATGGCCAGGTTTTGAGTCAGGATTACTTACACAAGTCAAAGATAGATAATCTTAGCAATGCAATCCATTTTGTTGTTGGAAATTTAGGAAGCACTGTAGTTACGAAAAACCGGCTGTTTTTCTTTCAAAAGTGAATTTTCACTTCTCCCAAACGAAGTCAAGTTTCACTTAAATTTTGCCAAACATATTAAAATCGCCGAATTGATTGTATCATGTTTTGTGCCAAAATTTTGCAGCCACCAATAGGACAAGCTGCACCCGAAGCAAACACAAAACACAAAACACAAAAGATTAAGTAAGTTTTTTTTGGGGGGGGAAGGGGGGCTTCTTTCTTACTTTTTTTCAAATTATTTCTAATTTTCTGAAAGTAAAACATCACCGCAATAAGCTATGAAAGTGAACTCGCCTCACACAAGCTGATCATTTAAATATTTTGCGAAAGAAACTTTAGCAGTTCATAAATCTGTGCTTATGACTGAGTATCCAAGAAGGATGGAAAGGAATTACATACGTAGAATATGAAGCATACTGTTTTACAACTGCAGTTGGGAAGACATTATCTGTCTTAGGTGACTAGGTAAAGTACACAGGTGAAAAAAATAAATAAATGCAGGCATTTCTCACAGAAGGACTTCAGCATAGAGCACATTAAAACAAACATTGGCTGTGATCTCTGATAGAAAAACTAAAGTATATATGTGTATTATATAATAGCCAGACATGAGAGGAAAACTATCTTAAAGTACACGTGAAAAAGGTGTGAACAAAATGAGCAAGAGTACATCTCTTGTCTTGGTAACATGAATGGACATTCTTCCATCTAATTCAGATGAAGACTCTTGTTTTGGACAGAAACTAAAATTCCATGATAGTAAATTCACATTGTACAGAAAAAATGTACACGTCAAATAAATTTGCAGAAAACAGGCACTTCGAGTGAGGAGCACATGCAAAATACCAAAGCGGAATGATGGCATAATAAGCACGAAAGGAAGATTTTTCAGCACAATTGTATTATTTCTTTATAATTTCAAAAACTATGGTAACAAAGGAGGAGATTTGATAAATCAATGAATTATTGTGACAGAAATTGTATCAAGGTCTCAGAAGGAATATTGTTTGCAAACGTTTCCACCTGACATTAGCCAAAAAAATCGAGGCAAATCAGTTGTCATTTTAAAATATAGTAAACCGTGGTTCCTTGGAAAAAGTCAGCTCGATGATAAAACGCTGTGAAAACATAGCGCAAAACAACAAACTTCAGTTACCTATTTTCTGATATATTGAGCGTTAATTGCCATGGATGTCCAGTCTAGTGGTACATACACTTGTGCATATTTTCTGACTGAGAAATGATTATTCAGGAATGCTGGAATCTTCAAATCTCAGGACACTAAAATCACACTAAAGAATAACTGAAAAGCCATTCATAATTATGAATTTACACATGTGCAATTCGTGACATTAAGATGAAGATTTTTGCCTCCGAAATAAAGTGTGGTGGGGCTCTGATTGGATATTATTGACACAGACATATTATTGGCTATAAATACATTATAAACGTTTGCAGTGTTCTTTTGCATCTAGTTAAAATATATCAGAAGTTTTCCTGTTTTTTTTGCGAACATGAACTTCATCCACTTCCGTATTTTTTGTTGTTGTTGTTGTTAAAGACATCCCTCATCGTGTTAGGTTCCTTAGACTCATTTTGCAAAGGGAAGACGACACATTGACTGAGAACACCTGGTTTCAGCTCTCTGAAAATCGTATGTTAAATGTGCTATATTTCTGTGACTTGGGCTTTGTTGCATTGCTAACTGGAAAGTGAACTTTGCATAAGAAGTTTTAATACCAGGCTTCAGTTTTTTCTTAAATATCAAACATATCAAGCAACTTATTCTTTATCGATGTAGTTCATTGCAGTTTATTTAAATAAATGCCACATAGACAAGATTTTATTTATATCGTAGCTATACAGTCGATGAAATCTGTGCACAAGGAAGCTCCTAAAAGCACATCATAGCTGAAGGGGATTCCCTGGTTCTGTTTTGAAAATGTAAATCTCCACGTCATCTTACCTCCATGTGTCCAATCGATGAGCCGCCTCTTTTCACATACAGTGACGAAGTCAAGGGGTAGGTTCGGCTGTGTTGCATGCTAAACGTTCCTGAACAGACTGTCGAGCGGTTGGCAGGTTAGATCTTGATTGCCTTCTCAGTTTCTTCCTTGTGCTTCTCCGCTTTACAGTCCTCAATTTCCATTTTTATGGCAGTCAAACGCTACCAGAAGGCACTTATCTTCCTCTGAAATGTGAACCTGAACCTCGTGGCGTTTCAGCCGATTTTGCTGTCGAAGAGCCTGTTTTTAGACCCTGGAAACGAGATAAAACTAGCAAAATGTTCGGATTCATCAGTAAACCTTCCAGTCGATGTAGAATTTAGTAACGGCATATGTTCTTGACTTGTCTCCACGGTGTCTTTTCAATAGTCTAGGCTTACATGTACATTCGGAAGAGCTTGGCCCTTTGTATAACACACACTCGAAATGTGAATAACTAATGTATAGGGTTATTTGCGATATATTTATTTGCCCCGGCTAACAATATCCAGAGGCATTTGTTCACACCATGTGTAGAATAACACCTCTTTCTTGGTTAATGCGTTTCTTCAGAACAATTCATTAAACAGGGCGCGTCCAAGAATGCATACCATAGTGTAACCAGTTTTTCAAATGTCCACTATCCTTAGAAGTAGATATTTCATTGCAAACCCATGTTATGACACTTAAATCTGGTGATCTGAACCTAACCAATCATCCGTATGACAGAGCTGCGCGTATACCTGCAGGTATTGTGGTTGGTATTGTAATAACTATCTTGATTCCTTGATCTAACATTACCAGACATTATCTAACAATATCTGTCCAACATTTCTGACGTCAGCTGCAAACTGCACAAGCGTCCCAACTATGATACTGCATACCATCAGCACAAGTTTCAGAGACACAAGCATAGAGAGTAAGACCACAGATGCTGCGACAGTGTGATCATCGGCCAATGATCACATCAGTTAGGGTTTTATTCCAAGGCTTCATGTTTCAAAAATAACAACTTACACACCCTCTAGAATCCTGGTGAACGCAGTATTAGTTACATAAAATGCAGTGACGTTGATTGCCATTTTTAGACGTTACAGGTCTAGAATGGCCTTCAGAGTTGCCATCACAATTAACACGCAATCACATGAAAATAATGAAGATATTCCGTATTTAACGTTCAGCTTTTAAGAGGACAACATGCGGTGCTTTCTGGACTTTCCTTATTCACCATATCGACAGCACACACTAGCGCTAGCTAGTCTATCTGGCCACTCTAAACCACACACAAGCACCAAATAACAGGAGATTAGGCCTGTCATTTTCTCCAGATGGTAAGGTTTCCCATAGGCTGGGCCCTTGGTGAAAAACAAGTAAATCCTGGAGTCTCCAAACACGTTCTGAGTTTTAAATAAGTCCAACCTTGGAATGAGGTTGAACACTTTTCCTTCGTCTTGATTTATTCTTTGCTGAAAACATCTTCATGTCAGTCACGTCCACACATACACATAGTTGGGAAAAGTATATAGTGAGTAGTGGCCATGCAGTTCATCCTTTAGTGTCCATTTAGGAAAAATGTCCCTTTTCTATCACCGAGGCTTATTCCAAGGGTCCATGGAAGGCTTTAATACTATTCAGTAACGAATTTAGGCTTTCGATCCAGTATTTCAAAACGTCCTAATGGGCAATACACAGTAACCTATCTGAAGATACACACATTAACCTTTGTTTGCTTACATTCATCGCATATGGCACGTTATGCTTACATTCAAGGCACGTCTGTCGATTGGCCCCTAGCATACTTTCAAGTCAATACACACTTCACATCACTGCACAGCTGTAACAACCTAAATTAGGAGTTACAGCTATCGACGGCCCGTGGATACGTTTTAATAATTATTGAGTGTTTCAAGTCAAAAGGCACTGTATTTTTTTAGATCACTGCACAGCTATAGTATGCTAAAGTTGGCAATTAACCCTTTACTTCTGACTGTGTTATATTTCCACGGCTTTTTCGTTTTCGAGGTACTAATGGTTTACCTGAAATGCAAATGGAGCGCCTAGATTGGTTTCCTTTGTTCTCATACTGGAAGCTGAGTGATCGGGTCTAACAACAGTACCGTATATTACATCCAACTCTATCTCACAATTATTTCAAAACACCCAACCCTGTTGCTCTGTAACGTCAGACATTCAATCCTCGACAGTAAAGCGGTCGATAAACGTCCGGGACACCGTTTACGCATACCTATACACACTGAAGACCACCTGTCTTTCACCAGTGTGGTCTGCATATCCATGGTTACCTTTCCTTCCCACTTAACCGCCTGTCCTTTGTAGTTCGTTAAGTTGAAAATATTTGATAGACTTATCAAACCCACTTCTCTTTTTGAATTTCTTCATCGCATGAGTTTATAAATGTTTAGAAAAATATGAATTAGGTATGCTTTCAGTGGCAATCAAATAAGTCAATAAATATAAATTCAAAGATATTTTACCCGACAAAATGTTTCGCTGTCATGTATTAACGAACTTATCAATCTATGTTTGTGTGTTACCAGGGGTTTAATGGCGGAACGATCTGATCGTGGGTTTGTCGTGGAGCAGGAGTCATCTCCCCTTGGCTCACCAAGCGCGATGGTTCCAAGTGGTGCTACATATGCACCTGCACCATTCCAGATACCGATGGTGAATATAAGTAAACTGGTGCTATGATAGAGTTACCCGACTTGACAGACCTAGGACAGGTGTGTGTCCTTACGATAATAAATTTAGCAATAAATAAATGCAATATAGCGCTTGACCTTTCTACCCTGTGTGATAATTTAAAAATTTATGTCACAGCTTTCCAAGCCAAAGTATATCTCTGAATTTGAGAACGAGTTATTCACTGGGTTGCTAAAATAATGAGTATTTATTTGAGTTGCTCACAGTAACATTTAGGCGACCACATCGCGTTCCTTGAGAATACAACTGAGATTTAAAACAAGAAAAGAATGTAAAATTAGAGCAGTGACAGTTAACAAACAGTCACTTGTTACCAATGAAATGCGGCCTCTTGTCAGTTTACCTGAGTTAAGGTTTTATTTTAACTATAGATGTAAATGCTTAAAGATTCTAGGACTGTGATAATAGCAGAATTAGGAAACATAAAAATGCACTCACGTGAATTGGGTTCTATTTGAGGTCACTCGCCTTTTTGAAAGGTCACCAGTATACACAATGGGTGTCCAGTGGCGTGCCTCTTTTGATTTATTTATTTATTTATTTATTTGATTGGTGGTTTACGCCGTACTCAAGAATATTTCACCTATTCGAGACGGCCAGCACTATGGTGGGAGGAAACCGGGCAGAGCCTGCGGGAAACCCACGACCATCCGCAGGTTGCTTTTTCTTCTTACCTGATTTTGCTTCAGCTAGGGTGCTGGGTAGAGGAGGGGGTATACACAATTACATGAACAGTTATAATAAACCCTGACTGAGGTAAACTGACAAGAGGTCGGATTTCACCGGTAACATGTGACCATTGGCCAACTATCACACTGTCACCGTTGCTCAAGTTTTGATCTCTAAGTAGTAGTCTTTCACATTTATCAGGAGGTGAGACGGTAAGATTGAGTATTGGCCCAAGGCTGAAAGGGGGTGTGTCAGACCGCAAACTGAAAACTGGGTCCTACGACAAACTAGTTGTTTCGGTAACAGACAATAACATATCTTGTAATGAACGTAAAAAAGTTAAGTAATTTACCTGCATTTGTTTTAAATTTTTTAAAATGGTCATGATCTCCTTGTCCATACAAATACTTACACAGTGTGGATATAAGCACTGACCACTACACTAAAAACGCGTATTATCATTAACCGTATATCAGATTTATCCTGCAAGACACTCGTCAGTTCAGTGCAAAAGGCCAAAGTGCCGTCGAATAGCTTTAAAGATGTCATGGTTTTCACAACAGTGCAAAAGAAGATGACCTAGTCAACAGGCGTTTGGCATGGACCGCAGGGTAAAGAGATAAACCCTTGACCATTACTGTCCAATAAAAACAGAGCATTATGTCTGATGCGGGGTAACAAGACAAACTGGGATTTATTTCTTCAGCATCAGTGTGTTAAAGAGTTTTCTAAAAGAAAAGATAAAATTATTGTGTTCTGCATGAAGGAAGTTTTGCCTCAAAAAGATATTATATTCAAAAGTTAGAAGTATTAATTTGAGTTCTTTGCATATTATGTTCTGGGTCACAACTGTCTTTATCCCCAAATCAGGATTTTAAGGGATCGAAGCCGGCATCAAATTGACCGAAATTACCATTGGGGTATCTTCAGGTGACTACAACATGTGTAACACTACCCAAATTGCCACTTTATTACAAACAAACGTACACTTACTTATTATATGTTGTAAAATTGTAAAAAATACAATTGCTGGGAAATATTATTTTTGACCCATTTAACGCCTCAACTGTGTGACATAGCGTTTAGTGCTGTCCCCATGCACGATTTTGGCCGTAATTTTCCCGATCTGGTGGCATTAGGCCATACTCTTTAGTACCTGTACTGCATTCATAAGACAACAAAGGGTGGAGAAAGTAAATCAGTAATGGTTGTGATTATCCGTGCCTCTGCCTTATCTTTGGCAGCTGTCAGACGCTGGGTTCCCAGTGGTGCAAGATTCTTCCGATGAAAGGCATTCAACTGTGCAGGATTTGCATAGTTCAATGGTTTCTCTGCACAATCCGTGAGCGGTAAACGGGAGGGTTAAACTCCCGGTCGTTGCAGACGGAAGTCAGGTATGTTTTCATTTATGTGTTCATTTATCCCGCTCGAGATTTACATCGAAGTGAAATGAGGGACTTATTGGTAAAAGCACGTTTTGTTAATTGAATGTTCATGCTTCTTTACCATTAATATAAAAGATTACAGCACTGAGAGTAAAAAGAGAGCAGCGGCGACAGAGTGATAATTGGCCAATGGGCACGCGTTAGTGGCGAAATCCGGCCTCTTGTCAATTTACCTCTGTTAGGGTTTTATTCTCACTGGTCGCATTGGAGTTTAAAACAAGAGTATAACAACGTACACGCTCCTTACCGCCATGGCTTAAGCAGATTAAGTTTGAAAACTGCAGTCATGTTAAAGGAAATATACTAGACGTCACTGGTCTAGAATTACTCAGATTGCTGCGTTAGAGGCAAGTGTGAATATGCCCACAATTACAAAGCCTTAAGGCTGAATTTATAGCGACAGTAGTTGGCATTAAAAACGACTGAAATATTCTGTTTTATCTTCTGAGATACAATTTTAATCAGACATACAAAGCATAAAGATTTTAACAACTTCTACTGATAAATAAAGTTCAAAGGTTGCTTTACATCAGAGCTTCGGCGTCGCTGTACTAAAACCAAAATTTCCTTTGGTAATGCGCAGAATCAGATGAACGTAAATAACTATCTGTTGCGCTCGTCCTCAACACTCAGATTCCCGAATCTGAGCTCGTATGGATGGATAACATGAATGACTACGTTTACAGGGAGGCAAACCTTAAGCCGATTTCTGATTGAGTTGAAGATGAGACAAAATTATGTTTTTTGGGAATTTTCTAAAAAGTTCAGTAATGGAGTAAATCAATCCCTTGTAGGATTAAAAATCGCCAAAAATCTACAACTTACCTCATCTCTATTTAGTCGTCTTCTCATTTGTCACGCTAGATTTGTGATCAGATTCTGATTTTGATCCGTCTTCATTATTCTTGGTGCTATGTGTTGCAAACCACTTGTAATATGTACATATGACCTTTCTTTGTTTAAATCAAGGCTTTGGGAAAACCTGGAGACCGGGGAATAACTGCTAATATGCAACTAGAGGCGATTTTTGATTGAGGAGAAGGAGAACAAGATGGAACTAGACGCTAAATAGAGGCAATCTCAGCTCGAGGCGCACAAGTGTGAATAATGGGATCAGATGGCAAATACAGCTAATTTCTCTTGAGGGAGCACATAAATATTGGGACCAGAGGGAAAATATAATTAATCTCTATTTGAGGAGCACAAGTGTTAATTATGTGATCAGAAGGCAAGAAGCGGCATTCCGTGCCTGAGGAGCACGAGTGTTGATGTTGATGGAACTCAAAAATGCTGATGATAAAACTGTCAGTAAAAGTGTGAATACTGGGGCTGAAAGAGCACAAACGGGGGTGCTCTGCAAAAAAGATAACTGCGCGTATATTAGGTCATAAAGAGCACAAACGGGGGTGCTCTGCAAAAAAGAGAACTGCGCGTATATTAGGTCATAAAGAGCACAAACGGGGGTGCTCTGCAAAAAAGATAACTGCGCGTATATTAGGTCATAAAGAGCACAAACGGGGGTGCTCTGCAAAAAAGATAACTGCGCGTATATTAGGTCATAAAGAGCACAAACGGGGGTGCTCTGCAAAAAAGAGAACTGCGCGTATATTAGGTCATAAAGAGCACAAACGGGGGTGCTCTGCAAAAAAGATAACTGCGCGTATATTAGGTCATAAAGAGCACAAACGGGGGTGCTCTGCAAAAAAGAGAACTGCGCGTATATTAGGTCATAAAGAGCACAAACGTGAGTGCTCTGCAAAAAAGAGAACTGCGCGTATATTAGGTCATAAAAATGAGTACGAACTGCAGGTCTCTGGGTCTGATTATCGTTCTCTGGTGAGGTCTAAATTGGACTATGGGTCCATCATTTATGGTTCCTCTAGGAAATCATATCTTAAAATGTTGGATCCGGTCCATCACCAAGGTCTGAGGATCAGTCTTGGTGCCTATAGGACCTCACCAGTAGAGAGTTTATACGTAGAGGATAAGAAGCCTTTATATCACAGGCGTATAAAACTCAGCCTCCAATACGTTGCTAAGTTTAAAGCTCACCCAACAAACCCTACCTAAGACTGTGTTTTTAATCCATCATACGCAGATAAATATAATAAATGTCCCAACAAAATTTCTTCCTTTGGTCTTCGTGTTCGGCACCAAATTGTGGAAGCTAACATCAAGCTGGAGGACATAGCTCCGGTTTCTTTTCCGGAGTCTCCTCCCTGGCTTCTTCCACAAACTAAATTGATATTTGATCTACGTCAACATAAGAAATCCGATACAAACCCTCTTATAATTCAGCAAAGATTCGCTGAAGTAAAAGCTAATTATCCGGATTATAAATTTATATATACTGACGGGTCAAAGGATGGGGACAGGGTCGCGGCTGCGGCTGTCTTGGAACAGCGAGTCACCTCTCTTCGCCTTCCATCGTCGTCTTCAATATTTTCTGCCGAGGCCAGAGCTATACTTTTGGCTTTATCATATGTTTCATCCGGCTCTGCCCAGAGAGCAGTGATATGCAGTGACTCGTTGTCCTGCCTTTTGGCAATAGAGCAAAATAAATTTCAAAAGTCGTTAATACTAGAAATATTAGCCATCCATAGAAAGTTAATTAAAAGAGGTAAAGATATTGTATTCTGTTGGATACCAAGTCATACTGGTATTCACGGAAACACGGTCGCCGACAGGGAAGCGAAAGCTGCTCTTAGTAAACCCATATCTAAGATTAAAATTATTAATACTGATTTTAAATCTAATATTCTTAAATACATTTGTTGCCTTTGGCAGGATGAATAGGACCTGCAGGTCGATAACAAACTGCATGCCATTCACCCTGTCATAGGCTATGACACTTATACTTTTGGTATGTCTCGTAAAGACCAAGTCGTTTTAACAAGATGCCGCGTTGGGCATTCTCGTCTAACACACAATTTTATACTGGATGGGAGCAGTGCTCCCGAGAGTGTTGGATGTGAGGCACAGTACGACATCAAGCGTATCCTTGTTGGCTGTATGGACTTTGCTCATATTCGGCAAAGATTCTACACAGTCAACTCTGTATTTGACTTATTTAACAGCGTCGCTGGCGATGCTGTGATTGATTTTTTGAAGGCTGTTGGCCTGTATAATAGAATATAGCTTATATATATATATATGTATATATGTGTATATTTTTCATTGTATAAATAACAAACAATTGTGGTTTTCGACTTTTAACTGACATTTACTTTTTTAACTGGTTTTAAAAACTGGCTTTTTCTTTAACTTTTGAATGCTCATCCATCATGTCGAATACTATTCAAGGCTTCCTGATTTGAACATGTTCTCGCCACGATATGCATGAGATATTGCCAATGTGGCGTTAAGCCAAAATCATTCATTCATTCTGAGTCTGATTAGCGGAATTATTGCGAAAAAAATAAATCTAACGCGAAAGATTAAATAAAATAAATCTGTCGTACACACCTGTTCGCGTCTTTTTGCTCAGAAAGTAGGTCATTTCAGGCAGAGACTTGATATTATACAATGTCCGTAGCAGTATTTGATCCAAACTATACGGTCCCATAACGCCATATAAAAAACTACAGCATGGAGAGTAAAGCCAGATCAACGACAGTGTGATACTTGGCAATGGACTACACTTGTCAGCTTACCTGAGATAATATTTCATTCTATCTGTTCGTGTAAGTGTTTAGGAAGCATCAACGCACACGCAGTATGGCCTGCAGTGATCTTAAATGCAATTTATTAGACGTCATTGATCAAGAATGACTCAAAATGCTGTGTGGTCAACACATTTAACAGGTGTACACAAAAAGCATGAAAACAATGCAAATGGACCAGTCCTCGTGGAGGATTAGTCCACCAGCAGAATCCCGCTTTCTGCAGGAATACAATATAAAAAACGAGGGCGTAGAGAGCAAAACTAGAGCAGCGAAGCCAGTATAGTAAATTGTCTTGGCAGTTTACTTCAGTTCGGCTTTTATTCTGGCTGTTCATGTAAGTGTTTAAGAAGTAACAGCTAGAGCAGCGAAATTACCCGTAGCCTCTCATCAGTGCACTCGAGGCGGGTTCGACTCTAACTCATGCAGGTTTCCTCTCCCTACACACGTAGTAAGGCCTCTCAGCAACTTACGGACGGTCATGGGTTTCCCCCAGGCTCCGCCCGGTTGCCTCCCACTATAATGCTAGCCGCCATCTTATAAGTGACTCACTGGGTCAGGCATCCTACTATTAAACACCGAAAAAATGCTAAAGGTCACGTTAAACCCTAAAAACAAACGAACAAGAAAAAATTGATAAGTGGCCTGTTAGGCCCGAAGTATTACTGTTTCCAGCCCGAACACTGTTTGCCCATTGGAAATTTTGCTTTCTTGTTAAGGGCAGTGCAGACTCACATTTTCACTTCACACTTTCGTGGTTCGAAGCAACAGTTCTGCTTGGTTACCAAGTTTTGACCTCACCGTTTGGAATCAGCATCGGGGCGCAATTTGACCTTGGAAGAAGTGACACTTAATATTTACCTGTAATAATTTATATCGTAGAACTTCAAATACTGAATAATATACAACCAAAGATATAGCTCTATTTGACCCGTTTTGACAGCTTCTTAATTTCTTAATGTTTTTGAACAGAAAAAAAATGTACTCGCTGCTGTGATTGGAATAGGCTGTATGAACTGTAGTCAGAACTACTAGCGGTACCACTTCTCTCATGGGTGGAACTTAAACAGTCAAAAAAGCTGCGGATGGCCGTAGCTCTGCCCTTTTCCTCTCACTGTGGTGCTGGCCACAGTCCTATGAGCGAAATATTCTGAAGTACGGCGTAAACCAATCTAATAAATGAATAAACAAATAAACAGTCAAAATAATGCATATACATCAATAAACCTGAGTCTAGGCAAACTTTGTTCTGTATTTTTAGCTACAGGGCCCAATACTTTAACAGCGAGGTGTGACATCCAGAGTTCAAATAAATAAGTAAATACACTAAAATGATAAAATACAACGATTTCCACTACGCAAGGAGTCTACATGAGTATTTTCCCTAAATAACACTGGGAAAACAATTTTTCGTAGTTTAAAGTGCCACTCTGGTTAGAATACAAATTTCGTGGAAACATTACAATGATATGAAAGAAATTCTATGGAGTAAGCCTAACACAATGTTTGAAAAGGATTTTGATGAATAACACTATTTAACCCATATAACTGAAGATTCATTGAAAAGCAAAATCTTCGGCTCTGTCAGTAAAATTTTCCTGATGTGACGTGATAAATTTCCGTGTGTGACGTCGAATTAGGCAGATGTGACGAGGAGTAAGGCATTTATGCTGGGATGACGCCAAGAGCGTTTGAAAGGGCAGCGTCATATGTGTATACACGTCAGCGATTGATGACGTCATGTGTTCGTGTCTCACGTCTGACGTTTTGACACCAAAGTAGCTCTTTAAGGTAGAGGCCACCTGTTTTATCGGCGGTTGTTTCGAAGAGACGAATATGACTGTTTGAAAGGGCTAGAAGTGGATAGAAGATTGCATGTAAAGGGAAAGGCTGTAGAGTTTGAAGTGGTCACCGCATCGCAAATAAGACTGCACATTAAAAGTTTTTTTTTAAAGAGTTGTTCTGGTTGCGTTGATGAGCGGTTAGCAAGACAATGACAAAACGTACAGCCATGATTTTGGCTTGAAAAGAGTAACTGATGAGAGTATCAGTTACACGAACAGAGTGTAAGTGTAGGCATACATCCTTTCCGAAGCGATTTTTACCCATTTGGCTCACAAATCAGCGTTGTTGTGCAAGTCAGATATCACGGGTCAATGAGTTATGCCTCTTCCGTATGCCAACATGCAGAGAAGAATCGGTTGGCAGCTGCTTTGGACTGGAAAAAGATAGTAAAGACATTTATCATGTGGTTCATTGGATGAAATAAATCGATAATATGTCATCTTGGGATACTGCTTTACAAACAAGATGACAGAATTCTTCTTATATCTATCTTTTGTGTCTCTGATGCGATAGAGATAAAAAATGTCGCCAAAACAACTGTCGCTTCATTTTACGGTGATGAATCTGTTTGACATTTGTCAAAATGTAATTATGAGCGAGGATTTGGACAATTTGCAATAACACAATATGTATAACAAAGTATAACAGGATCTTCTTGGCCAAGTGAAACTGCAATCTTATGAGGCTGAAGTGACATTCACAGACCAACTGAAACTGGAATCGACTGAGACATACATGTCAGTTACACAAAGGATGGCAGGCTCTTGACCAAGTTAAACTGGAATTTCAGAAGACTGAAGTGGCATTCATACAAAGAATGACAGGCTCTTGACCAACTCAAATTGAAATCTCATGACACTGAAGTGAGATTCAGACAAAGGATGAGAGCCAAGTCAAGTAGCCCTCAGCTAAGTACACTTCCTATCTCTACAACGTTCATTGTCATGGGAGTTAAGGAAATACTTAGCTAGGTGCGCTTCATGAAACCGGAACCATGCTCTTCCTGACCAACTGAAACTGAAATGTCATGAGGCGAAAATGACATTCAGACAAAGGATAAAAGGTAAAAGGCCAGGCAAATTAGATTCTAGGTGTTTTCACTGTAAAATAATTATCAAAATGATCGTACTATGATCAAAATGATGGCGGGGGCGGAAGGGGGGGGGGTAGCGCGCTAGCTCGGTGTTATGACCCCGTGCCACTCCCCAGTGTGGTCGGTGCTAGTTCAAGTACAGCTCATGCTGGCTTCCAATCCGACTGTACGTGGGAAGGTCCTCCAGCAGCGTCCTGCGGATGGTCGTGGGTTTTCCCCGGGCTCTGCCAGGTTTGTTTCCATCTTAATGCTAGCCGCCGTCGTATAAGTGAAATATTGTTGAGTATGGCGTAAAACACCAATCAAATAAATAAATAAATTTTAACGATGTACAACATTTAAGACTTTCTCCAAACCGTTATGCTGGCTCTTGTAATGAAAAAAGTCTTTATCAACTTGAATTTGAACACCGTTTTTCGGACTAAAGGCTCTAATGAGTCTATTATTTATTTATTAATTTATTTCTTTGATTGTTGTTTTACGCCGTTCTCAAAAATATTTCACTTATCCCACAGCGACCAGCACTATGGTGGGAAGAAACCATGAAGTGCCCGGGGAAAACCCACGACCATCCGCAAGTTGCTGGTAGATCTTCCTGCGTCTATCTATGAGTGCATAATTGTTTAAAAATGTCCCCACGATTTGGCCGAAATACCGCCGACCTGTGACAGAACCTTGTGAAAATTGAAGTGTGGGTAAACTTAGTAATTAATTGGGTTAAGCAGTGAAATAATAAATATTTGGATTGTGTGGTGTGCAGGTGTGAGCGTGAACTGACGAACAGACATTATTTTGACTTTTGACATTGCTGCAGTTTGTCTAACCCCATGTTGTGTATTAACCCTCTAACCCATCAGTAATTTGATCATTCTCTGCTCCGCCTATAGATCTTGCTTTGTAGGTTCTCATGATGGCCACAAATAATCTGTTGGATGATATGCCGGAAACTCCTCCCACACCTCAAGGGCCGTTAACGGAAGCTGTAGAAAGCAAACTGGTCGATGATTTGAATCGAACCGGTACATTTCCACTAGAGGATAGGCAATGCGATGATCCCGTCGCTTTTTCTCCAGGTACCTGGAACAACCCGTTTGTCACTCCTCGTCCTACCTCTCCTTAACCCCCAATTGACAACCCTTCCCAATGTCCCCGGTACCTATTTGTCAGGATTAGAGCCAGTCAGCAAGCTGTTTTCAACTTGTGAAGATTTTAGGTCTCTTGAAGGAGAAGGCTTAATCGTATAATGCAGTCTTAAATGCTACTGGGAAGTCGTTGCGAGGGAAGCCTCCAGGGTATGTTTTCATTTGGGTGAGGATGCCTCTATTGATCCTAAGCAAACTATAGGTAACCTTCGGAACTGTTGTTACAAGTGAGTCTTTATTGCAGCCCTTTTTCTGTTGAACAACTGGACGAATCTGTAGCTATGTTATAGGCTGGAAAATATTATCCAAGAAGCTGGAAAGAAGGCACCTATGGGTGAAATACAGAGGAATGTTGAGGAATAAATTCTGGTTGGGTTTGTAGAGGGAGAACTTGAAGTCTGCCACAAGGCCGTGTTTAAGTCCGATCTCTCCTAAGCTGGATTATTGCGAGAGGTTAGGGCTGTGGAGAAGGGGTTACTAAACGTGGATCGACTCTAAGGTAAGACAGAAAGGGTGCGACAAGCATCTGTAAAGATAGGTTTTGAGGCTAAAAATCCGGCCCACCTTAAGGCTATATTCCAGCGCATTTTGGAACATAATGGAAAAAGGAATGACCGCTAATTTCCGTGGTCGCGGCCGTGGTCGCTGTAGAGGTACTTTGGACACGAGCCAGAATACTCGCAATACCCCGTTACCAGAACAGTTGAATTTAAACGAGTAACGACCTATGCTACCGGGCAGATCAGAGGTCGTTAAGTGATTTGCCCGGAAACGACTACACTAGTTGGACAGCTCAACAAGTCTAGAATCATCATAAAGGGTAAACAGTGTTAGACACTGGATAGATGGTAACCACCGTTTCTCATGGTTTTTACACTACACTAAGCATCTGCAGGATGTGAGAATGCTGTCACTTGATGAGCTGAACTTGGATATATGTGGCACCCTTGTCATGGTTATGTGGAGGTAGCGCTGGGAGTCCCTGGAGGAAGGAAAAGCGTTGTGGCTTCCATTCTTGTGGATGTAGATACTTTCTACAACAGCACACTTCCAATGATAGCAGGAAGCAGTGTGATAAAGTTGTTTGCTGGGGAGTCTGGCAACCCTGGAAATGGTTCATGGGGCATGGCCGCCAAGATCATGCCAACTGATGGGCTAGTGGGTCTTGTTAGAGCCACGAACACTAGACCTATAAAATTGGCCCTGACCAGGAGATAAACATAAAAGGATTGCCAAAGAGCTGTGTCTCAACCTATTATTGTGGAACATAGTAATGTAGGTTTAACAGTAACTTGCTTGTACGACCTCGGCTTACAGAATATGCACCAACCAGGGGCGTTGCTTGCGCAACCGTAATATATTTGTAATATCTACGTTAAAGCCGTAACAATTCCACCTAAAAGTAAGTTGTGTGCTCTTCAGTCTGTTTCCTCTGTTTCCCCTTGTTTTCCAGATCAGTCTGAGTTTCCTTCTCGGAAAGCTAAGTTAGACTTTAACTTGGGTGACAAACTTACACAGGAGTAGGAACTGTTAAATCGTTGGTCCTGTATCAAGTCCCAACAGTCTTTGGGACTGGGTTATACGTCAACGGTTACTCATAGCATTAATCTTCGTGACGAAACCCCATTCAAGGAGGCATACAGGAGGTAAAGAAGCATTTGCAGAAAATGTTAGAGATTGGTGCAATCCGGGAGTCTAACAGTCCATTTTCCTGGGAGGTAGTTTCAGTTTGAAAAGCAGATAATTCGTTGAGTGTTTGCATAGATTACATAAAACTCAATTCAAGGACGATCAAGATACCTTGCCGCGAATCGAGGAGTCTGTATTGCCTGGCAGATGCCAAATGGTTTCCCAATCTCGGCCACTGGTCTGGTTACGTGGCAGGTGGGGGGGGGGGGGGTTAAAGAGTGAAATGTAAAACTGCTTGTTCTATGGGTCCTCTTGGGTTTTAGGAGGGCAATCGTATGCCGTTTGGGCTTACGAACACCGGAGTACCTTACAAAGATTAATGCAGAAATACTTGCGAGATGTTAATCTTAAAGAATATTTGCTGTATATTGGTGACTTTATCGTCTTTTCAAAAACCTTTGAACATCTCTCTCGACTTGAAAACGTTTTTATTCGCCCTCAGCAACACGGGCTAAAACTAAAACCTTCCAAATGTGAGTTTTTAAAAACTGAGATGAAGAACTTGGGGCACTTTGTGTCCGATTAGAAAAGTATTCAGGCTGATCCTGGTGAGGTGGAGGCATTAAAACGGTTCCCAGAGCCCACAAATTTAAAGGAGCGCAGCCGGTTTCTAAGATTCTACCGCCGTTTTGTCTCAAACTATGCACGTACTGCTAACGCGTTGAATGATTTGTTTCCAGAGAAAACAGAGTTGTCCACAAAGTGCATGGTTAGCATGGTTACTTCTCAAGTGTGTTTACCTCTTCTCTCAGATAGTTCTCAGTGGCATTCCGCCCAGCAAGCAGATGGTGCAATAGCGAGAGCAACAAAGGTCATTCTAGAATTACAGAGGCCTCCCAATAATGTACTTAGTGACGAAGAAGGAGGGGTTTAGTCAGATTTTGAAAGACTGGGACAACCTGGTGTTAGATAATGGAATATTGCTTCGTTAAAGTTCAGTCAATGAATGTAACACATGACTGTTGTTACTACCTACCAAATTCAGAAATCTTGTTTTGCAGGCATTACATGATGACATGCGTCATCAAGGAGTTTCTAGGACGTTGGACTTGTGAGGACAAGGTTTCACTGGTCTGGATTGACAACTGATGTTACCAGGAAGGTAAATTTCTGTCAGCAATGCATGCGACGTAAGTCGTCGCTGTCTAATAAAGCTGCTTTCCTTGTGAACACTACGTTACCACATGGAGTTGGTTTGCATTGATTATCTTTCGCGAGAAGCTTCCAAAGGGGGTTACGACAGTATTTTCACCATATGGGATCATTCCACTATGTAGGCACAAGCTCTTCCTACCAAAAATCAAACTGCGAGATTAACCTCTAGGGTTTTGTTTGATAATTACTTTGTGGATTATGGGTTTCCTGGTAGACGTCATAATGCCTAGCGGAGGAACTTTGCGCCTGACTTGCTTGCTCTTGTTTTCAGCTGATAGGATAAAGTCAGTAGGCCACTGTAGTCACAGTTGTCCGTATACAATGTGCAGAACATTGTTTTCACTTTGTAGGTATGCTTATGTGCTTGAGTTTTAACTGAAAATAAGTGTATCAGTTCTATGACTCTGAGGAGTCCTTAGAATGTACATAAACACTGTGTATTCTTGTGGCAGGGATAAGATTTAAGTTAGGGTTATGCTGAGCCAAGGCTAGGCTTACGCTTTTATTATGATAAAGTAAAATTAAAGTTGGGATGGTCTGTGGTTAGATTAGGGATTAGGTTGGACCAGGGTTAGACTACCGTTGGGTTTGGACCAGGGTGAGGGTTAGGGGTATAGGGTTAGAGGTATAGAGTTAGTGTTAGGGGAGAGTGTTAGGGTTATGGTTAGGAAAGCATTGAGGTTAATTTAAGGGTTAGGCTAGGGTTGGGCTAGTTGAAGCTTGAATAAGAGTTGTGCTAGGATTAAGCTAGGGTTAGGTTTGGGTGGATCTTGGTTAAAAACTACCGTTAGACTATTGTGAAACTATTGTTAAGCTAGGGTTAGGGCTGAACACGAGGTAAGCCAAGGTTAAATTGGCATTAGGGTTGGGCTAAGATTAAAGTACGGCTAAGATAGGGCATCGATAGGTCAGAATAAATTCGAACAAGGTTTAGCTGGGATGTGTTGGATTATTTTAGAGTTGGTTCAGGAAAAAACTATGGTTAACTGTTAGGGTTACGTTACGGTTTCCTGAGTGTGAGGTCAGGATTGGACTTGGGTTAAGTTATATTTAGGCAGACTTTATGCAGTCGCTGTGCGTTTAAGTCCAGCTCATTCTGGCTTCCTCTCCGGTCGTATATGGAAAGGTCTACCAGAAACCTCCGGATTCTCGTGGGTTTCCCCCGGACTCTGCACGGTTTCCTCCCATCATAATGCTGGTCGCCGTCGTATGAGTGAAACCTTCTTAAGTACGGCGTAAAACATCAATCAAACAAATAAATAAATAAAGTATTTATCCATTTATTTATTGGTGTTTTACGTCAGTCCAAGTTGGACTGAAACTCAAAGCAACCACATTCGCATGAGTCTCCTGAGTGATTCCTCTGAGGCAGCATTCTAATCATTCGGCTAAGGAGCACACAGTTAGGATAGAATTAAGGTTCATTTAGGTCTAGCTACGTCCAAGTTTATCCATTGTTTGAAGGCGACAGATTGTATCATGGACGTGATATTATGGCTAGAAATCTAAGTTCAAACAGCGTATTCAGATGCTTCAGGTGGTACAAGGCATTAGTAGCTATTCATTTGTGAGTGTTAGTCAGCCCTAGGTGTTCATTGAACTTGACACTAATATTACACATCATGGAAAACCTTTCAGGGAGGGGTCTCCGTGGCCGAGGTGCTAGCGCGTTAGTGCAGCGTAAGGACCCATGAGCTTCTCACTCTGTGAGTTCAAGACCTGCTCACTCTGACTTCCTCTCCAGCCTTACGTAGGAAGATCTGTCAGGAACCTCCAAATGGTCGTGGTTTTCACCCGTGCTGTGCCCGGTTTCCTCCCACCACGACGCTAGCCTACATCGTATAAATGAAATGTTCTTGTGTATAGGTCGTAAAACTCCAATCAAATAGATAAACAAACATTTCAGCGCCGGAAAACCAGCATTCTTCTCCGGACGGAAGAGTAAAGTCCCCGCTGCGCACTGTAAAACATATTCAGCTGTATCACCTTAGCAGAGAAATGTAACTGTACGAGCTTTGCGGAAAAATGTTTCTTTGAACACGTTATCAGCATTGTTTCTTTGATTGATTGATTGACTCGCTGATTGATTATTCACTCCATTCATGTCCTTGGCCGTTTTCAGAAGTGTTATATGACGGCGGCCAGTTTTAGGGGCGGGGAGTGTCTGGAGTATATGATCGGCCTTCGTCAAGTATATGACATACCTTCTGATTTGAAGCCGCAGCCGAAACACCAAGAACGAGGTTGGAACTGGCGTTCTCGTTACTTGGTGAATACTGGAAACAGAAGTCTATAGACTGGGGGATCATTTTAATCTCTTGGTAAGACAAAGAGATCTTAATATGCCTTTGGAGAAACGAGACTTTACAACTGGTGTTTATTTCGGGAAACAGACACCGATAATTTGAAAACATGAATTAAGATTTGAGAGAAATTGTTGCTGATTTTGTCTCAAAGTGTTTTAGTGCAAGCAAGAGAAAGAAAAGCTAATTCCCCAGTGTCACCAAACAACGATCAGCAGTCAAATGTTACAATACAGCTGTCACCAGCCAAAAGTCATGAATCAGTGCATTCTAAATGCCAGGTTTTACGCTGGACAAGTCTACTGCAACACATACGCATCTCGAACCCGTTCATTCATAATCAGCCAGGGAACAAGTATGGTGATTTGGACTCCGCCTTTCGTCTCTTTGATTGGTGCCTTTGACCGTGACTTTGAGTGTGGGCGTGATCAGCTCTAACAAATGGCATCAACAAGCCTGGGACTGTCTCACCGACGATTTCAGTGACCTCATACTTCGGGTAGGCCTTCCATATGCAGTCCTGGGTGGGGGTGGGGCCATGATACATAAAGTGCATTCTCTCACAACCTAGATGGGAACAGTAGGCGTAGCGTTCGTGTCTTGGATACTTGGCTTTCACGTTGAAGAACAAAATCCTGTTAAACAAAAGTAGAATAAAGGATTTATACATAAATAGGTATACAATATCTAATATGTGTTGTTTGTTCAACATCTACTGTTGTGATTTAGATGTATATTCAGTACATGGAGGAGAAGGAACACGTATGAAAAGAAGCGCATCTTGAAATCATGATTGAATCCAGTAAGAGTTGGGCTGGAACACGCTTGAGAGTTGTTGGTTGCATTCTAGTGAATCGCAATGACCCCGGGAGTCATCAATCCGGTCGTTGTGAGTTCAGCTCATGCTGGCATCCTCTCCTGTCGTACAGGGGGAGATCCTGCAGCCTGCGGATGTCCCTGGGTTTACAGCATATTGACTGTATATTCGCTGCTCTATTCTGTATAAATAAATTTTTATGGTTAATAAAATACAATCTACAACTAGCTGGTGTAAACGTAGGAGAATGTGGGGGCTATATTACCGATTTTTCAATGTGAACTGAGAGCTCTGTTTTTGAGCAAAGTAAATCATCTAATTTATCATCGAGTCTGGTTATTCCATCTGTTTGGTCTTGTACAACGTTGTAAAGTTTGTTTATAATATATACAGCTAATTCCCACTTGAAACCAATTGCGGTCAAAATGAGTATATTGGAAAAGAGTGATGGACACATCCTATAGCCGACTTGCGAGTAATGCTAGAAGTATATCGAGCTCCGGTATCCCAATTCTCTGTCGAGAGGTTCAATTGATGGAAATTTTTTTCATGATTGTCGCTCGAGCCTCGTTCCATCCCTGCTGCACTAACTTGTCTTTCGTTTTCTTATCTAATGAAATGGAGTTATATGCTGTGTCCGCTCGAATTTTTTGTTTCGTTTCTTGGAATTTTTCTATTTCACCGAGTATTAACTGAAACTCGTTATACGAAATCTTACCGTCAATCAGCGCTGTAGAGACGTGGTCGGTAAATGAATTCAGCTTACTCTCAGCCAGTAAGCGAATTTCATTGTGTTTCTTTTGACGGACAGGCACACACTTACAAACTTACCCACCCCACTGAGAAGGTCGCAAGCGAATGCCGCGACTTGCATGCCTATAGCTATTGGGGCTGCAATTATCATGGACAACACTTTGACACGTGCGATTCCAGGACCCATACATGTCGAGAGTGGCGCGGTATCAATACCATCATCTACGTTGACTGCCCTGTGGTATTTTTTGTATAGAGCAGCTCTGTCATGTCTCTCGCCTTCTAACTCCTTTTTCTGAGCACTAATATGTTGTAATCTATACTCGTGCGGATCTTCAAGGGGGAGGGGGGATGAATCTAATGCTGGATACAGTTGCGCCATCTTTACGTAGAAGCCGCAATAATGTTCAAATCTAGATCTGTTCAACCTTTATTCTTAGCCGTTTCAACTCAAAACCAAGCTCTAGATTTATTCGGTTCACCTCCACCGCTTGTGCCGCAGTGGTCTGGACACTGTCTAGTGTTCTCTCGACCTTATCAGATATCGAAAGCATTTTTACAACGATAGTTAAGGTTTTACCGACGTGCACTTCCGGCCAATTGATCCTCAAGCCAAGAAGGGTGATTGGGAACCGGATTAGGACACAAGACAACGTCCAGAATGATTGTAGAATGCGGGGGTAACCTGTCAATGGGAAATTGTGTGTTGATATCGAAGTAGGATATTATCTCTGGACCTCCTAGAATGGTATGGCCTCCTTCCGGCTATTTCAACAATGAACTGGATTTCCCAAGGCTGTGTACCATTACAAACCTTTCGAACAACACCGCCCGTTGCTGTTTCCACCAGAAGCTGGGTCACAGCCAGATGAATGTCCTATCTGAGATCATCCGATTAAACGAGACCCCATCTAACCTGATGAGATAGAACCAGGCTGCGTTTTTAGAGCACATTCGGAGCTTCAACATCCACACCTTCTTTCGTGAATAAACACCTTGCCAGGATTGGAAGGCGTAAATCTGTCCATCTACCCCTTGCAGCTCAAAACCATCGACTTCGGCGAGGTCATTCAACTTCGGTGGTTCTTAGGACTTTCCCAACGGCACCTTCTTTTGTGCATAAACAGCCCCCCCCCCCCCCAAGTTGGAAGGCGTAAATCCGCCTATCAACCCCTTGCCTCTCAAAACCATCGACATTTGCCAGATCCGGCAAGGCTGTCTGAGTGCAACTAGGGCCCACTTGGTCCATCACGTCGGCGAGTGTGTAAAGTTACGTCTAAGTATGCTGTATTTACAGGTTAGCCATAAATGTTTAATAGCTTTATAATAAACCCCGACACGAAATCAGCCAACGTTTTTTTCCACTGTGGATTGGCAAATGCCACCGCCCGTCCGGAGTTTATGCTTTCGTGGTATACCGCGACTGTCCCCAGAAGAGTAGAGCCACTGGCATTACCGGTAGACATTCCGGCGAAGTTTTCGTATGAGCTCGAGCTCACTTCATCTAGGTGGACAAATATTTCTTTGTGAGGCGTCAATTTAGGTACTCTGCCCCATTCAGTGATTCCAGCCACGGGCTCTTCTGCGTTTGAGAATCCCAGGATAGCAGCTAAATCTAACAGACTGATAACATCAGTCTTTTTGTTTTCCAGCTGCACGCGACCAGTAGTTTCACTCAGCTCCAGTTTAGCATCCAAAGGTCGGAACACTTCTTTGTTAAAGATACAGACGGTGTTATAGCCGCTTAGCACATATATCGACTTATCATTTAACCTGAAACGTACGTCGGCGCCAATATTACAAGGACATATGGAGTAGGGCGACCTCGTGTTGGCCTTTTAGATTGTACAGACATATTGGGAGGAGGACACTAGCTCACCTGCAGAACATAGCTCAGGGTGAAAAACATATTCAGCAATATGTTTGATAAAGCGTTTTCATTCAATAGGAAGGTTTACCATGTCGGGGGAGTATATTCGAGTAAAGGGGTAGAGGAGGCGGTTAAATCATGGTGATAGATCCCAGCCTAAACAACTCCCGGGTTGCTGTCGACGTGAATTTTCAAAAAGTGCTTAAACGCTACAACTTCTCGAAAATTAACAGCGACACATTGGTCGGAAATGGCACACGCAACCGATGGCGTGGTGGCAGAACCAACTCAATTTCGCCATATGATGCGCCACGACGGGTTGTGGGGTGTCAAAAGAAAATCCCCTCATAGCTTACACATAACTATGCAACTCTGTATTTCACTTCCACGTGTACAATCAAGTGCTTTGTATTCTGGTAGAGATTAAGGCACCACTCCCACAAGACGATGCATGGAGTCCAACTGAGAACTCTACGACCGGAGGGCATACGAGCGAATTTGCACCGAGTTTCGGGTCTCCTCAGACACAGACTGGCGGCAAAAAGGAAGTGCAAACTACGGGCTAGGCGTGGTTCGTTTTGTCACGAGGACAGGATACGCTAAATTGCATTACGACTACGATCCTGGCCACATGTCATTCCAGCGAACACGGGACAAATTGCATCTCGCAAGGCAGCGAGGTCGATCAAACATGGGCAACCTTCATCCTCGACAAATCTGAAGGGTTTACCCAAGCAGACGTGGAACGCGTCCGACAGTATTCGGACTTATGTTTGGGAAATCCTCTGAGCACAGGCACAGACCAGCAGCAGTATCTTAGGCACGGAAGGCACGGCAGAAGCAGTACATAGCAAATGTTTAAGACATCATAGCAAGACCTGTTGACCTATGCTCGGCCATACAGCGATACCAGAACGCCCAGACGTACGCCCGCTCTAACGTGGATTATGCGTTTGGCGAGGGTCTGTACATGGCACCAAGCAGTATGGACCCGCGAATCGCAAAAATCAGTGGCTATAACAACGAGATCGTCATAGTCACAACAGACCAAAAACTCAGGGTCAACGGAGACGTAAACTTGCCTTCGGCAGTTCATGAGCCCCCGGCTGTGGAGACAAGCATCGTTAATCCGGAGCCAGGTGCAGTACCCGGGCCGATTCCAGTAGTACCCAGACCGGGGCCAGCGGTGCTGGCTCTAGTTTCATCGAGGCGAGCGAGAGAGCACGATGAAGTAAAGGTGGCTTTAGTAATACTTAGCGTCGCCTTCTGGCTTGAAATATTCTGGTCACCCTATTTGTGCCCGAACGGCCGCGTAAATGATTCCACCTGTAACGAGAACTGGGGCCCAAGTGTTCTCGGCAACCCAGTTCACGGCCTTGCGTAATGCAAGAGACGATACTCCCTATATTACCAGGGAGAGCCGTGGCGACTTTACCGGCGAGCTTGGCTAGAGGTCTGCGCAGGGCCCGGAGATGTTTTTTTACCCACTCCTTCAGACCGCCCTTGTCGGATGGCTCAGGAGGTAATGTTGGAGGCGCTGGCGCTGCAGAGCCCCCGGTTAGCACCACGATCGACACGATAAACCCTAACACAGTTAGGATGCTGGCTATGGTGACCCCCTGCTCGCCTTCGGCAAGAGTGGTGTCCTCATGAACTGATCGGCTGATCGTTTTCCTTATCCAATGGATTTGTGTGCGCAGAGCTGCACGAGTCGTAGAGGCAGCTTCAAGGCTCTTTTATCTCGAAGGTCTCGCAATCGTTCTGCAATGCGACGCCTGGAGAACTCATCGGTGGCCTCATCAAGTTTTCTTTTCTCCAACGTAATGTGCTTGCCCAGTGCAGTCATTTTAGCAAGGCTGTTTGAGAGCTCCCCTCTGATGGTCTGCATTGCCTTAACGTGCCCCCGTAGCTCCCGGAGGTTCAGCGGGTTCTCGACGAGTATGCTGAGAGCTCAATGAATCTCAGATTCTGTCAACGTGGTTTCGAGGGTTGCGACCGCTTCAGATGTTTCCTGGACCACTTGTTCCACATTCTCTATAGCCGTGGCTTCACCTAGGTCATCCTTAGTTTTCTGAAGAACGGTCACGACTTTTGGTGATAGCGTGCCCCACTTCCAGTCACCAAACCCAAGTTCATCCAGGACGAAACCCACCCCAAAACGGCTCTCTAGTGTCGATAGTGCGAGTGGCTTGCCTGTACATTTGCTGATAATCTCAAAGTTGGGATAAGCCATCAAGTGTAGTCGATTATTGACCAGCTCGAAATCAGAATGTTGTTCCTCAATGGCCTTATAGCAGTCATCTACGGTTGTCCATGTGAGCTCACGCGCAAGTGATTGTGTGTTTCCATCTCTTTGCCTGGGCTGCTCCACTCCTGGAGAGAACGAGTTCTCATGCATCCACCCATCATCTGGCACATTAATATCAAGATCATCTAGTGGGTCTAACCTAAAATTTGCCATTGCATTGAAGAAATGATATAGTGTTGCATTAGTTCCTAAAATCTACAGGAACAATTCGCTGTTTAATAAACATGACTCAATACAGACGCAAACTCAATTCACACCCCAAGCTCCGTCAACAATTGGGAATCAAAGACGTGCGGCAATTGGTCGTCATCACAAATAACAAGAGTACGATCAGCCAGAACCAACAGCTTCTTTTTCGCTTCCCAAACCTTGGCCTCCATGACGTCATTTCCATGGAATCACGAGACTGGCCTTCACCATTACGCTAAACTCTCTCGACGACGAATGAACAGTAGTGCAGAACCTCGGCCGTGCTGTGGTTAGGAAGACCACGATCACTATCAGCGGAAATGAGGTGTTGTCGATCGATGTCAGCGACGCCTAGCACTGCTACATGGACCGTTGGAAGACGGCCCAGGAAAGAGAGAATGCCCAGTACCAGGGCATCGACACTTCGGTCGGCAAAAGTGTCACCAAAATTGTCACCCAGTCCGAGCTCGCCCGGATGCCGGGGGCCTGACAATACTGTAAGACCGCAAGCTCCGGCAACGCATTATTCGCTGTAACAAGACTGACACATTGTAGGACATCAACCTCACCGCGCGCAGTATGAAAGGCATCTTGATTCTATTCGAGGACCCAGCCGCGGCCTTCCAGGGGGACACCGAGGTTTTCTATTACCCCAAAATAACCAAGGTGGAGATGACAATAGAGGGGGTCCCCAACCAGATGTACAGCCAATGCCTGCGCGCCTACTAACAGTGGGATGAGGCAAGAAAATTCTTTGCAGCCGGTTGCAAGCGCCATCCCGAGGTGGCCATGGTCGCAAAAGACCTAGGGCTGGCGGACGTGTCCCTTTGGGACTTCTTAACCACTGAGTGCGCCCTATGGACGACGACCAGCTACACGGCAGCGGGCGGCGCATCGAGAACGCCAGTGAGGAGGTGAACAGTCATATCAGTAAAAATGCAGAGGCTCCGGGAGCTTTGAGCATCTACGTCAAGGGCGTTCAGCTCAACGTCATGGATAAGCGATTCGTCACATTCCTGCGCTAGTAACCTCTGGCCAAGGGGTCAGGACTCGGCGATTATCTTCGGAATGACGGGGTGTGGGAAAACCCTTTTCACGTTCAACCTCTTGGAGGGTCCCTACCGTCCCTTGTTTCAACACATTGTCCTGTGTCCCATTAAGGGGGACAATCGGGTGTATCAAGAGTGTCCCTGTTGTGTAGCGAACCAGAGGTCTATGTTGTACACCCAGGCGAAAGGCTCCATGACTAATTACGTGCCCTCTACCAACTGTCCCAAGGCAAGCCAACCCTGTACATCATTGACGATTGATTGGCCACGAAGGCGTTGACCAAAAAGAAAGATATGCTCCCTGAGTTGGCCTTCTCAGGCCTGCATGCAGAGCAAAGCGTTTTCGTGCTCAACCAGAAATATAACTCGGGTCCTGAAGGATCTACACGAGCAGACGTGCTGGGTTTGCAGACACTGCAAAGATAGGGATTCGTTTGAAGAATGTCTCCGAGAAAATGATGTGGTTTCCTCGGGAGAGCGGGCCAGAGTGCGGCAGAGTGCAAACGGCTGCATACCACGTGCTATAATGTACGAAACATTGTTGCTATTTTCCCTGCAAATAACAACCTTATATGTTATCGCATGGGCTGCATCCGGATATATTAGAGGTGAGAGAATAGTAGTACATATCGCGCCTTGCTGGCGATCTTTGACTCAAACTATTCGCCCGGTGAATATGGCCGAACTGGACAAACTAATCGACGGACTGATCGACGAAGACGCTGAGGCTGCGTCCTCGGCTGGACAAAAGAAACAAAAGGAGCCATTGGAAGAACAGCCTGAAGCACGTCCTACCAATCTGCACTGCGAAATGCTTGCTGCGCTGGCAGCGGAGGCCAGGCCAAAGAGTATCTTGGGAAGGCATTTCCAGGGGAGCAAATTGACTCGTTGCACGAGGGCGAGATCGGAAAGCTATTCGCCCGCTACGAGGCAAGACTAGGTGCGGCTATGACGAAAACGATAGGGCAGGCTGCACTACAATTGTTCCAAGGAGTCATCAGCATGTTTCTTCCAATCCCACCCGAAAAACGACCACCTCTTGCGCTCGACGTGGAGGCCGACCCCTTTGTTGGACAGAGTAGTGCTTCCTGTGTGCTCTATCATCGCTACGGTATGTTCATAGCGCCGATAACGGCTGCTTTTACCACAGCCAGGCACTGTCAATTTGGACAACAGTGCTCTCGGACAATGAACGATGACGGGGAACCCGAATCTTTCTTTGGAGCACCAGGCGAACCCGCCGGAGAAGACACCTCCGGTGACAAAAGTGACAGTCCATAAGAAAGGTAAAGACCCGAAGATGGTGGCGGCTGGGCGTGTCGGGTCCGCTGTCAGAAAGGTCAAACAGGAACGACTGCTTGAGCAGCTTCGGGCGGCAAACAAATCACAACACCATTGTATTTCTGTTGCTGCCGTTACTGCAGGACAGCAGAACGCCTAGAGGCCACCAGCACGGAGAGAGTATGTTTCAGAGGGTGTTGCAAAGCAGGCCAACGGGACCCCGTTTATCATTCGGGTAGCCGGCCTTGCGGGTGTATATTATATATTTACTCATCACCAGCAGCTCCAGGATTTTTCTGTCGCTCCGCAACTACAGAAAACAGCAGAAGCTACCTCCAAGTCCCCCCCCCCCGCTCAACAATTGAAGATGCCCACCGATCCTCTCCATATGGAATAACAACATGACGACACCAGTTATCGACGGTAAGATGCTCGTAATCGCGATGTATCACAGAGCAGTCGTCTCTGGCTTAGCTATGAGGTACTCGAGATTGGGTATTATGGTCATTGGAAGTGCCCTTCCCAATCTAAACTTGACCCCCTTGATATCGGGACGGTGGTCGTGGACGTTGCCCTCGGGGTGGCGAACAAGGACATGCTAATTAAACAGGGGATCATTCCAGGAGATATCATGAAGTAGAAAAGGCCTCGATCGCAGTGATGGTTGGAGGTGCTCTCGTAAATGCACTTGCTTTCTCATGTAACTATATCTCCTCAATTCTTCGAAGCTCCACGGTCAATACAGAGCGCAAACGCCACGGTAAAGCTATAGAACACTTCCAGGCGGCAAAGGCGGCGTGGTCTCAAAAAAGGACAAAACGTCTGGATTGGATTCATGACGAACCTCTTCGACAGGGGCACGCAGAATGCACATTTCGCGATGCTCGAGTACGCTCAGGTCACGGGGAAAACACTTAGCCCCCCTGGGCTCGAACGTGTCCTAAACGATTTCTATACATCGTCGGAGGGCAAAAAAAAATGAGAAATCGAGAGATTGCATTCATTCTCCGCGGGATGGGTGTGACAAGACTATTCGCCTACAAACTCGCCGAATAATCGGAAAAGATTGTGCTGGACTCAGGAAAGAGCTCCTCGCCGTAATGGCAGGCATGATATGAGTAATGAGGCTCGAGTTATTTTCCCATTCCATTTCTATATACCGTTTGGATATATATATCACACATGATGGGTTTGCCCGACGTACTATGCTCAGTGATGTTAGAGGTCGGCTACTGTGCCCGCCTCCACAAGATTCCTGGTCCTCTGGCCATGGTACTGACGGATAGCGCACACAAGTCGCTCTAACTCTGGCGGCAGGACGAAATGTCCAAAATGCGCTTCGTAGCAAGGGTGCTGGAGGGCCCTGAACGGGCAGCTGTCGAAGCCTGTGGCTGCCGCCTGTTGGAGACTTCTCAGGCAGCTGGAATACCTTTCTCGGGGTGGCTACTATCATGACCCACCAGTTATCTATTCTTCTATCGAAGATATACTATAGCCCTAAGGGCTACTTGAGAGGCATTGCCGCCATCAAGAAATTAGCTCCTGCTGCGAAGGTCTCTGAAGGCACAGATCGCCATTGCTGAAAAAAAACAACAGGCCATCTGGCAGACTTTTCTACCATCCACACGGAATATTGCACGGCCAAAATTTGATGTTGCTCCACCAAAACAGGCCCATCAAGCTGATATGATCTAGATGCGATAGCGCTCTGCCTGCAACACATCCATGCCATAGCAGAAGGTCTGCTTTTCGAAGAGAGCCTCTTTGTACTGCTCATGTCTGATATGCTTCTTCACGACATGGTTTTTTACACATTTGGTCTTTTTGATGTTGTGGCCGCGGCTGTACATCCTAGGACGCTAGCCAACATTTCGGCGATCGGACGCCCAGCACATTCATTTTTCATCTTGCCTAAGAACCTTTTGTCCGCCGTAGAATGGAGTAGGGCACTGGACAGTCGGACGTGTCATAGAGGTGTGCATGCTTGGCCATATCCTCCTAGACATCCTGCGTCTGGATCTCGAGGAGCAGATTATCCGTGTCCGTGTAGAGGAGCTGGCAGTTATCTCCAAGCTAAGCGTTGATCTGGTTGTAGTAGAAGTCGTACATCAGGTTCTTCGAGAGGTAGAGAATGCTCATCGCTATATAGACGGGGCGGTATAGGGTCTGACGGCTTTTGTGAACCTGAATCGCTGCCGCGTCGTCGTAGAAGATCTTGACTCTGGTAAAGGCGATAAGGCGAATGAGTTTGTCTTCTTCGCTTGCTCGCACGAGTTTGACATCTAATCGCTTGCGGAGGTTTTCCATGGTCTTTCCGAAGACAGAGTTGTTCATGGGCTTGTAAAAGTTCTTTTCGAAATCACTCGCTTTTTTTCCGGAGCTCGGTATTCATTCGCATGTAGGGCTCCATCCAGAGGCTTTCTTGGAAGCGAAGAGTACGATGGATCTTTTTCAGGCGCATACAAAGGGACAGGAAAACTTGTAAGTTGCGATAGTGGAGCACTACTAGCATTTCTTATGGCGAGGTCAGGAACCAGCTTCTCAACCTCAGTAGGCGCCACCCCAACGCCGGGGAGATTGTGCCGATACTTCGACATCCACTCCTTGGGAACCACCATGTGCTCCAGAGCTAGCGGCTGGGAGTTGTGCACCTTATGCAGCTCTTCTGGGTACTCCAGATACGCTTCCACGATGTAACTTTCCGGTTTGCCTGCGGGATGCTCTGGGATGGTTTTAGTGAGTTGATCGCAGTTTTCCACCTGCCGGAAGCCACCTGTTGGTAGCAGCTGACTCATCGCCCAACCGTAAAAGTTTTGGGTATTTGGGTATCCAGGTACTGGATATAGCTGTTAGGCTTCTTCGGATCATAGCCTTCCACCCTGGGGTTGTTAGCCCGTGGGTGAGGGTTTGAGACCGTCGAGACACCCCCTCTCATCCCCTTCTCGATGAAGAGGTACTAGTCATAGTCTGTCAGGAGTTCAAGCTTTATGCCTGTTTTCTAATGCGCAGGGTCTAGGCCGCACTGCGTAAGGCAGGTCTTCCAGAACATCCAGAACATCTTGACGACATCTGCCAGCAGTAGGACATCAGTGCGGTTGTAGAGGTCGTGGTAGTTACCCCTGGGTTGTGCAGTTGAAGGCCTTCCAGATTTTCACGCATGGGCATAATCCTCATCTCTAATGTGTGTGTCCGAAATTTTGCTGTGAAGACTTTCTTTGCGGGAAGCTGAGGCTCACCAAGGTGTTGCCAGTTCATGTACACATGTGTGTAAACACACTTGCGCATTAGTATTTCACTTTTCTGCTGACTTGTTTCATACCGCGCTGTGATCTGGAAAGCCTTTGACTTGTGGCCTGCTACCAGCTTGTCGAGAGATGCCAACGAGAATTGGGCGCAGTCGATGAAGCAGAGCTTACCCAGGGAGAAGATGTATTTCTCGGTGTTGTTAGGGGTACAGGATATACGACCTTATACCTTCGAGATCGCCTGCATCAGCAGGTGAGAGTCATAGACCCGTAGAAGACCACTGGGATTGTGGTGGTTTTGAGGAATAGCCCCAGCTTCAGGTTGCAGACGTTGTTTGCAGCACCCCGGTAATTTCCGGTGATGTGACATTGGTCGCGGACAGAATCCCGTTGCCTTTCAACTACAAGCGGATTTCCACATACATGGCAAGTTGAAGCACTGTTGGATGCCCGGTAGTTCTCTCGAGTCATTGCTAAGGCTTTCGGGTTAGCTATCACCAACTTGATCCTACGCTCCTCTTCCTGCAGCGCTCGGAGGAAATGCTCTGCTGCATTGGGGGCAGGGTACTCAACTGGCGGCTCGGCCTGCCCATCACGTTGCACCATGATGTAGCAGTAGCTGCAAGCCTGTGTTGCTTCTTGTGGGTTTCAGCCCGGCGCCCTCGATTTTTGTGGTGAGAGCCTCGGATTAGATGATGTAAGGAGTTGGGAGCTGCTTCTGGTGGTTTTCTGGAAGATGAGCTTGTTTTCACCCTCTTCCGGCATCTCCAATCGCACAGCTGCCTTACCGATCCCACGGCACTCCAGTTTGTGGGCTTCCAGCAGGTCTTCCCTAGAGTATCCATGGAGGCAACGCTCGGAGATGTGCATGCGCTCCTGGTGCTTGCTCTGGTCATATAATAGGCGGTTGATGTCTTTTATCCAGGTGTAGTGGAATTCACCGGCCTTCTCAATCAACAGTAGGTTTATGAGGGGCGTGCCTGTCGGCTGCTTACTTAAGCTGTGGACGATAACCCCTTTGTCCCAGCCGAAAACGTTGCCGGTCAGGTTGTTTTGTTTCTCAACCTTCAGGATCTGGGAAATAGGATGTGGGGCTTCGATTCCTCCAAAATCCAAACCATCCTTCGTGTGGTACTTACCAGGCCTCCGTGGATCTTTGGCTGCAGGAAACACAGTTGATCGGAGCGCCCATCGAAGGCAGTGATCATCCTTGTTCTTCACAATCACACCTCTCTCCTTATTCCTCATAGCCGCTGGAAGTGGGATGTAAGATGCACCTCTCAGCGGTTTTTATCGAGCGAAGTCCAGCCATAGAGCTCCCACTCGATCGAAAACCCACCATGACCTTCTCTGCGTCCACTTTTCAAGAGTCTCCAGGATGTGAGGGAAAGACTTGTCTCGTGCCTCACTGATCTCATCGGCCTGTAGAACAGCCTCCTGTTTTTGGCGGAGCACAAGATCGATGTACTCCTCACCACCATCCTTCTTGCTTTTTCGGAGCTGGACCTTGAGGGCGAGTTGAAATTTTACACCTCTGAATGCTCGGAGTTCTTCTTCGAGCTTTTCTTGTATCTGGGGGCGCACCCCTTCGATAAAGGCTCTAGGGTCTCCACCGTGGGAATGCCCTTCGAGCACAGCCATCTGCCTGCTGTGAATATACCTTCCGATTGCCCGGGGTTTTTGACTGGAGTGTGAGCTCATTTGCTTTAGCACCCTCAAAAAGCTGTAGAACCTCCTTTTGGTAGTCCTTAGTGGATCGGAAAGTTTTGGGGACGGGGTTATACTCTCCCTCAATGGCCTTCCTCCTCCTACCCCTCTTCCTATGTGGTGGAGGCAGAGGCCGATATTTTCCAGGCTGTAAGGTCTTTAGCAGGCAACCCTTGACTGCCTCAGGAATGGGCTCCTCCAGGATGTTTTGAACTACATCATGGAGAGCTGTTTCTGGCAGTTCTGCCAGTAGCTGATAGATGTATTCATCCATAGGTCAGCCCCACAAGGCCCGCATAGGTAAGCCTCTGACTGTGTCCCGATGTTACACTTTCGACAGGGCGTCGGGACGGGGGAGTTCCGGCGCTTGCGCTCAAGATGGATCTTGCAGAATGGATCGCCATGGCTGCTTTTTCTGCAGTTCTCTCGGGAGCCGATGAGAAGCCATTCACAATTTCGCTGTCCTTTCATGATCATTGGTATACCATACCCACACTTTTCTCTAACAGGAGGGTCTGTTGGCCTATTGCAATTATCTCTGAATGTGAACGCCCGTTTGTCTACATAGATATTTGGGAAAAGTTTATGTAGGCGAACGCGTGTTTGTCTACATAGGTAATTGGCAAAAGTTTATGTAGCTGGACACTATATGGCTTAAGCTTGTGTTGAACTTGGGTTGGGGGCATTCCAGGAGGGTGGGGAGGGCCCTAGCGGGTGATGCGCCAGAATCCCCATCGTGTATACTACTCGACGCATAGAACTGGTGTATCAAAGGGGCTCTTAATGACATTAAATAGCCTTGCCATAACAAATTAAACCTTTAGGCGACAGTGGTCGTTTAGAATACATGGTTTTACCATCTATGTAACATAGAAACCGATCAATACGTCACTATCGAATTTCACCAAGGACGTGCCACACAACTGATTGTAGCTTATCACTACACTCGAAAAATTTTCCCATCTATGGAACATAGAAACCGATCAATACGTCACTATCGAATTCCACCAAGGGCGTACCACACGACTGATTGTTGCTTATCACTACACTCGACAAATTTTCCCTCATATGTTGGCGGGTCTGTGTGTGGAGGAAACCGATATGTCCGGAGTAAACCACCGACCGTTGGCAGATTTTTTTACACTTTCCCAAATGTGACATACTTGTCTTTCACCATATTGGTTCAGGGAGCCTTCAACGAATGTTAGACTGAGGCAAACGGCCACACGGAAGTGGCCGTCATCTTTATACAGCCGCCCCACGAAAAGTTAGAGCGTTGGTGTTACACAATTGACACAAATTGCACGCTGACATACCCAGTCTCTGCGTCGTGGTAATACTGGTCATCTTTGTCATGTATCTCTTGCATCGTAGCCCCTTCGAAGTATCGCAGAGTCTCGATTATTTCCCCTTTGTCGTTCTCCAGTTCCCAGAAAACATTGAAGTCGTGCAATGTTTTGATGCATATCCCGACCGTCACGAAATCATCCCTAAGAGCAAAGCGTACGGCTCATATGAGGCGGGGACAAAAATGTGAAAAACAACATGCAAAATATTTTTTTTAGTTTATTAGTATATTTATTTACTTATTTATTTATTTGCCTTTTACGACAATAAAGGAGATATTATACATGTCTAGATGCAATGCCATTTAAGTTGCATTTGTTTTCTTTGTGACATCTAGAATAGATTAATAGGAGGCCTCACTATGGCCCACCTTGATATTTTTTACATACGGTTCAAAATAAACACAATGATTTTGCTTAATAATAAAAACTGCGCGAACATACTTATTCAGATGTATATTTCGCACACCCTTCAATACATCGTAAGATAAGATCGATGTGTCATGTGCATACTCTAAACAGCTGTGGTATATGTGGCTTGGGTTCCTGTAAGCGCCTACATTTTAAACAGTTACATGAACCGTTAGAATAAAACCCTTACTGATGTAAACTGACAAGAGGCCGGATTTCACCGGCATGACAGGTTACAAGTGATCATTTACCAAACGTATTTGAACTCAACTGTCATCGCCGCTATGGTTTCCTCTCTATGTTGTGGTATTTTGCATTATTTTACTTACTCATCAAAGACCGTGGGAGAGAAGGTGATGTCGTGAGGAAGACTCCAGCCCCAGCTCATCATATAACCCTTGTTTCTGATAACGTTAGGGTGGAACTCCGTCCTCCTGTCTGCGCCTTTACCAACGGGGATGCCATCCAGCTCTAACGGGCTTCCGGGTACCTCATTCCTCCAAATCTTCATCTGCTGGTATTTCCCCATGTCAGCTCGCACGAATAACTAACGGAAAACATAGAGACAAGTTATTCAAGAAAGAAAACGTGCATTTATTGGTTATACATCAGTGAAATCTCAGCATTTCCTTCACTGATGAAAGTGAATTCAACTGTCACACTGAGACACCGTTCCTTATTTTACCGATACACTCCATTCCCGTGACTTGCAGTGCCACAATTCGTCTGTTTCACTGAAAGACCATTCCCGTATCTTACCGAAACACCCTATACCCGTGACTTACTGAGCCATAATTCCCCTGTTTCACTGAAAGACCATTCATGTATTTACCGAAACACCCCATTCCCGTGTATTTCAGAACAATAATTAGTCTATTTCACTCCCGTATCTTACTAAATCCCGAAGGCCTCCGTGACTGAGGGGGTTAATGATCCCGTTGCCTCCCACCATTGCGGTCTTTGTGAGTTAAAGTCCAGCTCATTCTGGCTTCCTCTGCGGCCGTACGTGGCAAGGTCAGTCAGAAACCTGCGGATAGTCAAGGGTTTTACCCGGACTCTTCCTGCTTTCCTTCCACCATAATGCTGGTCGCCGTCGTATAAGTGAAATATTTTTGAGTGCGCCGTAAAACACCAATCCAATAAATAAATAAACTACTAAATCAGCTCTCGTTCGTCACCGAACCGTAGTTCCCACTACAGACAGCACAAGCGCAGTCCTTGCTCTGGATACATCCTGCGTGTCTGCTGATCCAGTTATTTTTGTTCATGATGTAGGTCTCGGGGTATCCCGACAGCGACCCGTCCTCATCTAGCAGAATTCTTGTCCTCTCGCCGTCGTTGCTTGGTTCTCGGCCAATAGAAAACCGTGTGGTCTGCAAAAGTAATGCATGTGTTACAATGAAATTCCTAACCCGGCATTTTTAGCCGGACTGTGTTTAAAACTAATCCCAATGGAATATATCACTCTAATTTGTTTCTTACTTTTTCTATCTTTCAAAATTTTTTTTCTGTTCCTTGTACCTCTACTACAACGTGAAGAAGTGAAGAAATCACCTCGTGATATTAATTAAGTTTGGATCTAGTGCTAAAAACTTATTCCGTGACAAAATTGGAAACAGGGCAGAGGGCTTATCTCGTAAGCAAACCTAAGATCAGAAACAGAGATGAGAACTTACCTCTTGACCGAACCTAAGATCGGAAACAGAGCTGAGAACACTCATATGACCCTCAGCATCCACACCTTCCATAAAAGTAATTGCGGCGTCAGACGTGTAAAAGTCGTAAAAGGTGCAATTCGTAATGACGATGGGGCCTTGGAAGAACTGGACACCATCAGCACTTAAAAACATACAATAGTCACAGCATATCACACCTGTTCAATAGAGATTCTAGATTTTGATTATCGGCCTTATGGACTTACGTTTATGGTAGTCGAAGTAATCGAGATGCACCCTTATACCTTTTCATTTGACAGTTTAAGAAATTCTCGTGAGGGGCAAATGTATACTTTAAGGTGTTGGGGTCATCGCCCTTTAAGAATACTTCATAAATGGAATTTCTGAATTTCATTTATTTGTTATATTTGTTACATTTATTTATTTCATTATTTGGTGTTTTATCACGTACTCAAGAATATTTAACTTACACGACCTCCTGTAATGAATGGTGAAGCTATTTCAGATACAGGGGGTCTGCGTGGCCCAGTCGGCTAGCGCGCTATCGCAGCGAAATGGCCGAAAGGTTCCCACCAATGCAGTCGCTGTGAGTTCAAGACCAGCTCATGCTGATTTCCTCTCCGGCCGTACGTGGGAAGGTCTGCCAGCAACCTGCCGATGGACGTGGATTTCCCCGGGCTCTGCCCGATTTCCTCCCACCATAATGCTGGCCGCCGTCGTGTAAGTCAAATATTCTTGAGTACGGCGTAAAACACCAACAAATAAATCAAAAATAAATAAATAAATTTCAGATGCAGCGGCCAGTGGCTCATTTGATTCTATCTGGTTTATTTAAGATAGTCCAGTGGTCTTGAACAAGAAATTTTGGTTAATGTGAGGTCACAAACAATGCACCCAACAGTCAAGAAGTACACTATCAATAACAACAACAACAACCACGCATTTTAATACAGTTTTACAGCGCGTAATGGGTAACCATGCCAAGTGACTTACTCTTTGTTCTCACTGACGTCATTATTACTGTGACCAATTATCGTGGATTTCTCCACTCTCTGGTGAGATCCACTGTCGTACGGGAACGACGGAGAGCTGGGTAACGGGAAAAAGTGAATCGGTAATTGTGAACGCAAGTGGCTATGACAGCATGACCAGAGGCCATAGTAGTCTGTGTATTAAACCAGTCAAATAAGTAAATAAATAAATTTTTCAATAAATAATTTAATACAGAAATAATTATATGGCACCCTATCTTCCGGAATATGGCCTCTATATATCATCTGAAAATTCGGAAATAAGGCTACCGAATAGAAAGTACCAGAACTTCCGAAATACTGTAAGTACACTTTTGGTCAAAACTATACTTGGCAAGAAATAATATTTATCTGCTTCAGATATATATATTAATTGATGTGATTAGTGTTTCTTCGCCATACTCAAGAATATTTCACTTATACCACGGCGCCCAGCATTATGGTTGGAGGAAACCAGGCAGGACCCAAGGAAAAATGCTTTGAATGTACAGAAAGAATATCACCCTTGAGAGTCACCTTGGGTCCTTATAATTTTGCTATTTATTCACGGCACAGTTGTTTACTTTAGCGTTCTCAAGGCAATTTCACTTGCATTTATGAGCGGAAACAGTCGAACAGTGCCCTGAGAAAGTACTCTGGAATTTGCAAGAACAGGATTTGAACAGGCCAGCCTATGGTCGAGGTGTGTGCATGTAGGCCTATGGGAAAACCTCAAGTGCCTAATATGCAGAAAACACATATACTCCTCGTCCGGCTTGACCAACAGACCGTCCTCAAAGAACAAGATTGTCTAATGTTTATTCTTAAGACAAGTTTCCAATTTTACAAGCTTTGTTATCAGATTTGTAAAATGAGATCACCATGGCCAAGTATTTGAATTTCAAACATTACATAGTCGTCTAATAATTCGTTGACATTTTTATTTGGAGTTTTGTGTGGCGGCGATCGTATTTACGGGCGAAGGACACTAACAATATCTACATTAAATATGATTTAATTTGCGCCCTATGTGTTGCTTTCATATTTCCTTTGGGGTTGGCTTTAGCGTCTTTCTTCAAATTTGAGGCTGGTTATTACCGACAATTATTTGCTCTTAAATTTACGCGTAGCACACCATGTAGGGCTAATGTATACTACACAACAAAAAAGACGGAACAATCTCAGGGTCGAACCCCTACCTGAACAACTGGACAGCAGCTAGGTTGTCTGAAAACCTTAAAAAGAAAACAAAAACCGGAGTTATTTATTTCATTGGTGTTTCATACCATACTGAGGAATTTTTCTTTTTTTATTCGACTGCTGACAGCATTGTAGTGGGAAACTACCTCAGAAATCGGTTGGTCATGTCCCTACAGAATAACGTCGCCGTTAACCTCTCAGAATCGTTACAGATGCCAATCTGGATCTCGGTCATTTCGGCTGTGAATTCCAGAATAAAATAAAATTAAGGCTTCCAAGCATGTTTTCCATTTGCGTTATCACTGGCAACTGATTGCTTGTAGGAATCATTCCTATGTATTTTCTTATTTGGCACACTCTCTTAGTTCTCTGGTGGTTTGTGTTGATAGATGTGATGTAAATTGCTCTTACACGTACAAAGGTTTGCTTTAAATTTGACGACTGGTATGCTAATGTCTGTTTCGACTCTTATATACATGAACACCCGTAAAGAATACATACCAAGAGTCCGTGACGAGCAGATCTCCTCCGCGGGCCTGAATACCCTGGTTGTTCTTAAACGTGGTGAACTTTTCAATCCTAGCAGGGACACGTGGCTTGGACGTGTCTCTGTCTTTGTGCGGAGAGTATCTGTACAAGCAAACGAGATTGATTGATTGATACGTGTTTAACGGCGTACTCAAGAATAATATTTATTTATTTATTTATTTGTTGCTGTTTTACGCCGTACTCAAGGATATTTCACTTGTATGACGGCGGCCAGAATTATGGAGGGAGCAAACCGGGTAGGGCCTAGGGATAACCCACGACCATCAACAGGTTGCTGGCAGGCCTTCCCAAGTACCGCCGGAGAGGAAATCAGCGTGAGGTGGACTTGAACTCACTCAAGAATAATTTAGTTATGATGTTTAATGCAAGGAAAAAGCAGAGTGCTTGGAGAAAACCCGTGACCCTTGACATGCTTACTACTGAACTTTTCCACATAGAACGCATGCATTTTTACCGCCTGACAAAGGTGAATTTGGATCTAGTTTTGACAGAAGGGCAGTGATTTTCAAGGAAATTCATCTCAGAATTTACTGTTTTCTGGCCCTCGTCACGATTTTACCAAAAAGCTGCCAAAGCCATAATCACCCGTCCTTTCAATATTTCAGTTCTTCATGAAAACGGCCAAGGTTGGTAACGTGTATTGTAACGACGATCGTCAGAATATCAAAGATTACAGCACAGAGAGTAAACCCAGAGCTGCAACGACAGTGTGATAATTGACAAATGGTCGCACGTTATCAGTGAAATCCGGCCTGTTGTCAGTTTACCTCAGTTAGGGTTTTATTCTAACCGTTCATGTGAGTGGTTAAGAAGTCACAACTTACAGACTCATTAGAATGCTGGGGTTGGAAAAATGCTCCTCTTTGAATGAATCCGTCCTCATTTTGGACTTAAAATATAATCTTAGCTCTTCAGTGGTTTATGCTGAGTGTTGTTTTGGAGAGTGGTCGTAAGATTTTCTACCCGGAATGCCTATTTGAAACACTGTGCCCAAGCCCTTCAGTCGCCACGATATGGTTGAGATTCTGCCGACGTGGCGTTAAGCCATAAATCTTTCATTCATTCAAATCCTCCAGAGATAAGTCAGTAAAGGGAACATCACATGCAAAATTAGCTATTAATGATATGATAAAGAGGAGCTCACTCGGCAGGCTGCCTGGCCAGATATTCCTGCGGTTCTAACTCCGAGCTCTCTACGTCGTCACCCCGTAGAGTCCATACTGCGGGTGCAAGACAGGCAAGCGCTATCAAGTATTTTCTGTGACTGTTTACGGATTACAATTAAAAACTTTGCCTTTTACTGTTCCAGTGGAATCCTCCAGCTATTCAACCTGAACGAAAATCATTAAAGAGAAAGACCGAACAAAAATGAAGTTATGGTGAGAGAAAAGGTCATTAAAAACAATGTCCGAAAATACCTTCACTAATTTTGTTCGACTTTTTCCACTAAATTAAACGCAGTCAAATATTTTCAAGTTCCCATTTTAAATTTCACAACAATTCCATTGGTCAAATGTGACTACTTCGTCAATATTAGCTTCTAACGGTTTATCTATGCACTTGAGAATCTGTGGATCTATAGCACGGACGTCATCTGCTCCACTCTCTGCCTCAGACAGTAAATGTGCTGGCTCGAGCGCGCAGTCAAGTCACTAAGTTCGTGTGTTCGAATCCAGCTCTCGTAAATAGGCCTTCCCGCTCCTGCCAGCCTTTACAAAAGGGGTTCAAAGTCATGTGCTCCTTTGTTCTTTCTTGGATTACGTCACAAGTCTAGGTGCATGTGTGCTCTCAAAGCACTTTGGTAGTACACAAACACAGCAGCGTCACAACCTGAAACGATGTGTTTCTTTGCGATTTGGACCCTTTGTGTTGCCCGTCAGGGTCTCCTATTGTTGACGTAAACGCAAGCATGCATACATTAATAATGAAACGAATGGCGACAATGCCCTCTATTCACTTCGCAAATGACGGATTGTCAGCACCTAACTTACGTTGCTGGAGTGCGCCCTGTTCTTGTAGAACGTGCCCATGGGGCTCCTGAGGGCTGCGAATGGGACCAAGGTGCCCGGTGCGTACCCCGTGGGGCGCTCATGGAAGATGAACCGAAACCCGGCCTCCTGAAAGCAACAGGTGTGAAGCCAAAGTAGTCATGAGAGGTGTTGAAGCCATCGGCATACCATTTAACTGAAAATCTCTTCAGTGGTTTACGACTTACAAACTGCGGGTATATTCAGTTTCTTTTAACGTCTCAAGCTACCTGCACTACTTTCATTTTTGTTCATCCGTGGCACGTAACGTCAGAAGCTCTGCGAACTGATGTACATGTATTTCCTATCCACATTAGTCCACAGAGAATGCCGTTAAATTACTATTCTAAATTCATGATGTTAAACTCCCAAGCTTGTTTACCGGACGCATATTTCATTGCCTCAACTGACGACATAATTATCCATCAATAACACAGATAAAGTGTTAGTGTGCTAACGTGTCATGTCTAACATTTCAGGGAGAACTAAAACTAGCATCCTTGACTTCGAACCCCCCGCCCCACCAAAATTCCTGTATAACCACTTTACTATCAGCAGCATTTGCCAATTTAAAATGTCATCCAATGGAAATAAAACTACTAATTATTTGGACATAGTTTTGCGACACAAAAAGAGGCCTTGCAGATCAACAAGTCTACAGATAAAACAAATCAACACAATTTTAACATCTCCGGCGTGTCTGCTAACAGCTTGACAGTGAAATCTTAACCATGATATACGTAAAAGAAAGGGCTAGACTTGATCTACGGCGACTTACTTGTATGGGTGTGCCTAAGGTCTTAAAGTATTCATCGAACCTATTTTGCGTCCGTTATCAGCTGTAATTGTCAAGGTCTTTTCAATCTCTATTATTAGGGTAAACACTGAAGAACAATCATAACATTTGACGGTTTCATGAATCCTTTGAAATTCGATTAGATGAGGCTGAGTTCACTTTGTAAAATTTTATTGATTAGGGTTTGCACGTACCTCACTTCCCCCAGCGGCATTCTCGATGAAGTTGTTGTTCGGGTGAAAAATCCAGAATGTTGATACGGCCCTGAAACAAATATTTTATTTCACGAAAAATTAAAGTCGCTTGGTCCACATTACAAATCCATTGTACTCTTAAGCAGCGCGATTCGCAATAAGCATTTGGGAATTGATCTCAAGTGGTGTTTCCACACTATTGTGTCATCATGCAGGACTCACGTCTTGCATGATTTCACGTCACTGGCAAACTTACTGCGCCGTTGATCCACGGCTAGGGCTACTGGTTCATTTCAAGATATTAAAGTTAGCCCTGACTTTTAATATGTAAAACAATCGTCTTGGCCAATTGCACCCTGCTTGATGGTGGTGATCGGGGGGGGGGGGGGGAGGGGTCCTTGTCTATAAACCTGACCCGCGCCGTTTCAATAGAACATTCTGGGCCATGGCGTAAACCTTCTAGCGCCAATCTGCCACATGTCATAATAAATCACGTGCATATATCTTGACCACACAAATCCCTCGGCTTATGTTGGGATGTCAACACCCCACTCACGTGCATTCCTCGGTGTTTGGCATATACCCTGGCCACACAGCGCCCAGTATCCCTCAGTCTATGTTGGAATGTCAAAACCCCACTTACGTTCATTCCTCAGGGTCAGGCATATACCCTGGCCACACAGCGCCTAGTATCGCCCTGCACATGCTAGCGTCCCTGTCGGTTGGGAGGAGCGTCCCAGGCCGAGTGACCAGTCCTAGATTGTGGGTGAATGTGTTGTTCTGCTCATTTCCATCTTCCAAAAAGAAACAATGACCCAGAGTGTCGTATCCAACGACGTCTTTTACCTAAATGTGGGAATATTGTGAATAGGTACAACGTTGTCATTTGTTAATGTACGCTTTTATTGTACGCAGAGCAACGTTTAAAAAATTTACCGACTAGCAACCTCATCCTACGAACAACTTATTTTCTTTATTTGATTGGAGTTTCACGCCGTGCTCAAGAATGCTTCATTTATACGACGGTGGGAGGACACCGGGCAGAGCCCAGGGGAAACCCACGACCATCTGCAGGTTGCTGGTGGACCTTCCCACGTGCGGCCGGAGAGGAAGTATCATGAGCTGGACATGAACTCACAGCGACCACATCAGTGAGAGGCGCGGGGTCATAACGCCGCTCTGGCGCGCTACCCCCCCCCCCTCCTCAACCTTTTTCGGCCACGGAGTTCTCTATAAAAAGTAGAGTTCCCCTCGGGCCCTGCCCGGTTTCCTCCCACCATAATGCTGACCGTGGTCCTATCAGTGAAATATTCTTGAGTACTGCGTAAAGCACCAATGAAATAAAGAAATAAATAACAACTAGAGACGGGTACATATATGGAAGCCGAACAGGACAGGCGAATCACACGGTAATGGACGTTCCTTCTATTTATTTTATATATTTGATTGGTGTTTTACGCCATACTCAAGAATATTTCACTTATTCGACGGCAGCCAGCATTTTGGTGGGAGGAAACCGGGGGAAACCCACGACCATCCGCAGAACTTGCCTCTAAGCTGCTTGTGCCATGCACGGTGACACACCGGTTGAAGCAGTGGTGTATGGAGAGACTCTTGGCGTAAACTCTGTGATTGTAGAGATCTGGGTCACCCACGTCTCCAAGCACGTGGAATTGAATAGGGTAACGAGCTAAGAAAGCCTGTTGTCCCATGTTTACCACTTCTATACCTTCGAGGCGAGCGCTTTTGCTTCCCATCAGAACCTGGCGTGAAGGATAAAAAAAACGCTATGATATTTTTCGTATTAAAACAGACATGCGTTGTGTCAGTTATTCCGGGTTGTATATTACAGTTGAGATCTTTTGTTTTTAAAACGGCTGAGTCGTTCAAAAAAGTTACACATTCAGAGTTTGTTGTTCTGCCTGTCTTAATGTCTCGGCAGAGTAGATGAGTTTTATTTCCTTATGATCCTTATTCAGGACTATCGTAACGTTATAATTCTACCCCAGTTAACCAGTCCTGTTTGATTTCGTCTGTAGGCCTCAGGGAAAACATGTTTCCTGACGTTGATAATGACCATTAACAGACAAAAAACTCTTATGGTGGACTGTCCACTCTCATTCATTTTGATGTCTCCAGAGAGATACTACCCCTCTATCAGAAGAATTTACGAACTGTGAAAATGCAAGATGTGTACTATGACATCATTAGGAATTAAGCCTGACTGGGGTAAGCGTCACGCATAGCGCAGGATGTCTAATGTGACACACAAGTAATACGACAGACAATGCATTATGACTGACGTGACACAGACGCAAACGACACACATAATGCATTATATCTTACGTGACATACACGTAAGGCACCGTCCTCCTAAATCTTTTACTTCGGGTTCAATTTAAACGAGTAAAATGAGAGAATATTCAAACGAAGGGTGTCGAACTCGTTTGTTTATTACCCTTACAGCCGATTATTCGAAACAGCCGTGGTGAGAGCTGCCACAGCGAAAGTAGCCCCGCTGGCCCTGCGGGGAGTGTCCCGTTGTCATTATAATCAAGTTTATTTTTTGATTACGTAGTAAAATAAATACCAAATTTAAATTACATGTAATTAAATTAAGATACGGACCAGTTTTCAGTTCTGAAAGCTTTCTCACCTTTCATAACTTGGTTCTACAAAATGTTATACAGGGATGCCCAATAAGAGTGGATTGATAGTGTGGCCAGACTTATAAGGAAATGCCCCCCTCCTCCCGCCCTACATTTAAAAGGCATATCCACCCGAGCACACCCAAGAATTCCTTCCAGCTTGTTTTTGATGGAACGTAGAATGAATGAATGATTACGGCTTAACGTCACATGGGCAATATCTCAGCCATATCGTGGCGAGATGGAACGTAGAGGATTGCCGTTTATTAATCCCACCCATCCTTAAAAGTACATCTATACATCTATGTGAATATAACACAGGTGACCGACCGACTTGAATTCCTCTGTACTGGTCACATGTCTACCTTGGCGGGACATCGACATGACAGTCCATTCTTAAGGATGGGGAGGATGGGTAAGACTTCGCACTTTTTGTGCGGGGGGGGGCATCAATTCGCAGAAAATTATCCAGTTTAACAAACTCTTTCAACGTGAGAGTTGGGAGAGATACTTATTAACTTATATTGTGGATTATTTCAAGAAAAATGTCAGTTGTACACTCATGAAAAACGTATGGGGTTTTACACTTATCATAACGATTTCGAAGCCTACTTTACAAATGAAACGCTGAGAGACTTCGTCAGTCTCTAAATAATTTTAGGTGATATATGTTAATATGAAAAGTCGTGCGATTTGACGAAAAGTATAAACAATTTTCCTTCAGCTGACAACAAAATTCGAGCGGCTACACCTAACCTAAAAAATGAAGGACCTCATTTTCGGACTGCCCACCAGAGCTGTCACCTGTTGCTCTGTGACAGGTAAGGCTCTGGAAAGTCTCTCCATTTCTTGACGCAACACAATTTCTACTGTACAGTGTGACGTGCGAAAAATTGCCTTATTCACATGGGCATTTACTTATATACTAATAAAGGTAAATTTATGCTCAGTGTTGCGAATTATGCACCATGACTTGCCATGTTATTGTGATTGAAAAAAAAAACAACAAACGTTCCTTTAGCTCCCATCCCTTAGAAGTCTCACTCAGTTTTATCATATTGAAATAAAATAGCATAAAGTACCTTCTGAACAACCTTTTTCAGTAAGGCGATAGGTCGCCAAACATGATCCTACAGTGTGCATGTACAAAAAAAGGCTGCTAAACAATCGCTACAGGTGCTGACTTTAGCAATCATTAGCAAATAACAAACATCTAACAAAAAAGGTTGATTAGATCATTTATGTTAGACTTCAGACAATAGTTGGAAGTTGACAACTTGTGTGCATCTCGCTGACATTTTCTAAGCAGCTTTTCCTAACCCTAGGCAGGTGGTGGTCACCGTATTTATGTTTTTAGTGAATGACGATTGCCTACTGAAATATAAACCTGCAGATTTCTTTTCACCAAAACTTGGTTTGAGTAGATGCTGACACTTCATTTTTATTTTTAATACGAAAATGCAAGCGTTTAATTCACTGGAAGCAAGGCTTGATCAGCAGAAGTTTTTAACACACGATGGCTCGGACCAGAGACATTCTCATGACTGGATATGGGCCTTTAACGTTTATTCTTTCAGTAAACCTCACACCCTGGTTTCTTCAAAATCTGACAAACATTAATATTACACAAACAAGAATTCAGCACCAGGCACTTGACATCGGCCGGTACAAGACCTCCACAACGCCGGGAGCGTGGCATGCCTTTTAGCAGTATACATTTCCAACGCACATTCCCGACCACATACCTGGGTTTATATACTGAGAATAGGCCTGGGAACGTGGTCAAGATATGTACATGTAAGTAGCTATATACATAACACATATTTTGCGCATTTTGATTTGTCATTTACGAGTGAAATCGCCGCTGTTGTTGTTGTTTCTTCAGATTTATTTCGTCCAGTGTAGATATGCGCTATTTCCTTTTTACTGACCGCCGGATTGCACAACAATGTTTAGATGTATCACTACGCGGTAGCTGACCGATATTCACTTCATTTGTTTAAACCGAATGGACAAACGAAGGGTGTAGTCTTCGTTTGTTTCTCTGGAGGAAAAAATCCAAACAAATGCAAACGATTTAGGGGGACAGCCCCTAAAACGACACACAAAATGTATTATGCCATGCGTGACACACACGTAATATGACATGCAGACATAATGCATTACGTCTTACGTGACACACGTAATACGACAGACAGAGTGCATTATGACCCACGTGACACATATGGTACGACGGACATAATGCATTATGACTTACGTGACACACGTAATACGGCACACAAAATGCATTATGTGTAACATGACACACACATAATACGACTGACATAGTGCATTATGACTTACGTGACACACCCGCAATATGATACTCGTAAAACATTATGTCTTAAACGCAGAATTATAGGATTGCAGTTGATTATGTGATTCCGTATTACCATGAGATGTCCTCCAAAAGTGTCATGGCTGAAATAATTACACCAGTTCCTCCCATAGCAATGAGCTTCCATCTCGCCTCGTAATTTCACATTTCGCGTGAGAAGTCCAATATCAGCCCGCATGTCCACACCTTTGTAAAATTCCCCATAATGATCGTGTTTCACCAAACCTGACAACAGTATAACATGCAACAAGTGAGTCACAGATGGCATAATCGTCAAATCAGTACATTTTACGATTACCCCTTATGTGAATAGCGACGGGTTGACTATATGAGGATTTTACTGGATACGACGGTACAGTTATGTCCCTTTGTTCACTGACGTCGATCACTTTAGGATAATAATTACTTTTATTGTTGCTCTTTGCGTTCTTCTTATTAATATTGTTGATGTTGTTGTTGTTGCTGTTGGCAACATTTACCCCCGATTTTGAGCTGGTTGTACACGCAGTCTTCACAGCTCAACACTGTAAACTCCTCAGCGTCGTGCATGTCCCGACTGGTGCTACTGATCACAACCCTGTCCCCTTCCTCCCAAGACGAGACGTTATCTTCCAACGTCAGCACGTTCACATCCTTTCCTGAAACATGCGGATTACAGCATTTTTAAAAGTAATTATCCAGTCTGGACTGGTGAACGAGGTCAGGTGTTCGAAACTGGTTATTTGGGACTGGTCTGTGGTTTGTCAGTTAGTTGTTGGTCGGTATTTTAGTCGGAGCACTCGAAACTCGTTTTCTCTATCCATAAACCTAACCACCGTCGTAAATTCTTGAGCTTGGGGTAAAATACCATTCAATTAAAATAAATATATTAAGTATTGGAAATTTTGCAGCGAAATATATGGATTACAATCACTTACTTCCATTAGGGTGCACGTACGATTAATACTAGAAGGCTTTGGTTTAAGAAAACCGCTTCACATTTACACGGGAGCTGGCCACAATCGTACATGATGCAAACAGCGCTTAAGCCACCTCCTTTGAAAAATGGCGAAAACGGCACTTTTAATCTCACTTGTATGTGTTTAGATAAAGTATTTCTTAAATTTTTATTTATTTATTTATTTACTTATTTATTTATTTATTTATCTGAATGCTGTGGAGTACGCCGTACTCATGAATATCTCACTTATACGACGGCGGCCAGCACTATGGTGGGAGGAAACCGGGCGGAGCGCAGGGAAAACCCACGATCATCCGCAGGTTGCAGGCGGACCTTCCCACGTACGGCCGGAGATAAAACATTTTAAAACGACGCCATGATTTAAATCTGAATACGTACACTGCAAGGCCTTGAAACATTATATAGCCGTATTCAGGAATATTTCACTCATGCGACGGCGGCCAACAAAATGTGCGAAGGAAACCGAGCAGGAATGCTGGCGGACCTCCAACGTACGACCGGAGAAGAAGCCAGCTGGGCTTAAACTCACAGCGATCTCATTGGTGAGAGACATCTGGGTCACTGCACTGCACTGGCGAGATAAGCCACGCAGGCTTCCTTCCAGTGAAACAGTACTATAAATTTACTTGGATTCTGATACCGATCTGTCACAGAAATATAGGCTGTGACATTATAATTCTGATATTGAGAACATGTCATTTTTAAAAAATTCCATACAGATTCTAATAAATAACTTGAAACATTAAAAGATAAAGTAACCCGTCGGATATGGTAGTAAATGTTCAAGACAGGCAACATGAATTCATGGGATGTGATACCTAAATATTCCGAAGGGATAGGGTGGGATGGGGGGGTGCTGGTTCAGTATTCTTAGGCAGTAGGCTCAGTGGTCAATTTTTGCTCAACGCACCCAATATAATCTCAAAGAAGCATTCTGAAAGTATCGGTGCTGAGAACACGGCTAACGTTCGAGCTCTCCGAAGAAAAGCAAAGTCAAATTCCACAGCAGAAGTCATGCACCAAGTTTCAATTCAGAATATCCCATGGTATTGAAAACATGTCCCAAAAACCTGTGTGGAAAAGTCCAAAACAGGACAAAGAAGGATAAAGCGTTGCCAAAATGTTCCGAAAATCATGTTTACCTGTGGCTACATGTACTTATCATGGTGAAGTTTCACTTAGAAAAAGATAAAACGGACAAGGGTAACAGGGTCCCTTACCGGCCCACAAGTGCTTGTTGAGAAAAGTCCAGGACAGCTTCTCCTTGCCATGTATCTCCAGGATCCCACCGTCTTGTACACACAGGCCTTTCTTGCCACACTCGATGTCGTAATCCTGGTCGAAGGACTTGCCCCTGAACACGATGGTGGCCTCGCCCTCATAGTAACATCCTTCACTGCCGATGTGCAGGGCTCCCCCGTCCCTCAAGTCTATGAATTCCACTTTCAGGACGATGGGGCCCGGTCCGTCGTTAAATATCAACTCCCCTAAGGTGTGAGAAACAAAGCGAATATCATGGCAGTTCTCTTTAAAAACAAAACCCCATCAAATTGGCGCCCGAAAATCGTATGCCCTTGGTGTTCCAAGTCGATGATCGCAGGGCACATTTCCAAAAGAACCTAAAACACCGCTTGACACACTAACGACACAGAGTGATACACTGAATCGAGCTGAAGTAGTCATCAGTGTAAGGTGGTGCATGGAGAATAGTCGCTTTTCTAGGCCATATCGCTGGATCGGTGTCAAGGTTATATCACCGGATAGGTGTAGACGTTATATCCCAGGATCGGCACCAGGGTTATACCACAGGGTCTATTTCGAGGTTATATCAAGAGATCGGTGTCATAGCTATGCCACAAGGTATACCATACCTCGGTATGAGGTTATATCAAGGGGTCAAGGTAATAAGCCGAGATTTGTGTCAAGGTTGTATGCCAAGATCGGTGTCAGAGCTAAACCCCAGGATCGGTGTCAAGGTTATATCTAAGATCGGTGACAGGGTTATACCACGAGGCCTTTATTGAGTTTATATCACGGGGTCGGCGTCAAGGCTACATCCCAGGATCGGTGTCAGTGTTATATCCCAGGATCGGTGACGAGCGAATATCCGGAAATAATGCCCATGCTGTGATAGATATGACGAGTAGATCCTGAATTGCTGTCAACACTATGCGCTAGTGGTAAAATATACATAAGTTCTTCCAGTCTCATATTATATTTTAAATATTGTGTTATGATTTGATCAAACGATTGTTGTCAGAACAGATTTATGTTACATGTCACGAGACCAGTCTGACTCACATGTAATTTGCGCCGACTTAACCAACAAATCAATCAATACGCTGATGTTTGAGCAATACGCTCATTGGCCACTTAGGATGGAGAAATTAATTTGCCCTGAGTTAGTGGATTTAGTTTGCTTAATCTCTCTCTTCTTTCGATGGCCAAAAAGAGAGAATTTATTTATATTTTAAAGAAACTAAATCCTCTAACTCGAGGCAAATGAATTTCTCCATACTAAGTGGCCAATGAGAAGCTATTATTTCAAATACCAGCATATTGGCATACTTTGTGCTAAGTAGCACTTACCTAAGTGCACTTCCTATCTCTACAACATACGTTGTCATGGCAGTTAACGGAATACTTAGCTGTAAGTTTTATATTACAAGAAAATGTAAGAAACTAAGTCAAAAATGTCACTTTTTGAAAACTGGGGAAACTGAAGTAATCAGAATGACGAATTATTTGTAGAATGGTGCAATGAATGGACATGCGAAAATTTAAAACCATTGAACCTGTAAGAATATCATTTTCTTACAGTACATTTTAAAGTCAGAAATTAAACATATATCTAGCTTCGTTTGCATAGCATGTTCTGGTGGATAGGGATGAAACCGAAAGTCAAATTGAATGTATAAATTTATACATAGCTTCATTTGCCTAGCGTGTGCTGGTGGATAGGGATGAAATTTGTCATTCAGCTTTAACACAACTGCCAGAACATACAACTTCAAAGCATGATTTGCGACCGTGATATTCAAAAGAAAACAAGGGAAAATATCATGGAAGTGTGATACAAAAGCCACGAAAAAGTGGGCCACTCTTTCGACCGCATATGAAAGCATTCCTAACCTGCCCCGTGGGGCTGTCGTAAATCCTCACTTACTGAATCTTCAACTCTTTTACAAGTCTGAATACATGATTAAAAACTGAAAAGTATGTAATTTAATTTGTTGACATGTTGTGTGTCATGCTCATTCATGCCGAACCGAAACATTCTTTTTTTTTTGTTAATTTTTTATTTTGGAACCATATATATTCCGACTAGCAGCCGCCCTGGCCTTCATACTGGCAATGGATGAGAAACGCGAAATCTGGGATATGGTAAAGACGGGTCCGCCTTATAACTAAGTGTTCGTTCAAAATGTGGTAAGTCGATCCCTTATTTCACACTCAGTATGGGTAAATTAGAGTCAAATCAGCTCTGTCTTACCCTGATCATATTTATACTTTAATTCATGTCTTAATCATCACTGTTCTGTTTTACAGTCAACATATTGCGCTGTTTTGCAATGAACACAAAAATGTTACAACCATTAGCATCAAATTACTGCTTTTTTTCTTCGGAGCAATTTAAACTTTAATGTTTGTTTTTTCAAGCAGTTTATGTCAGCGTGCCCACAAAACAGAAACCAGGGATAAGAGCAGACATGCATTTTTAAGAAGAGTATGGGTGTATTGCTGGGGAGGTGGGGGTGCAGGGGGCGGGGTGGCGGGTGCAGGTGTCGGTGCAGATGCAGAGCTGATGTAAAAAGGCATTGTGACTACTGCTGAGTGTTGCGAAGTGGAGCATGAAGATTTTACCGGCTCTCAGCAGTTGATTTAAAACTCGTGCGACTAACAACTCTCTCAAGCCGACAAATCACGATGTTCCACTCTGCAACATGTAAAGATTGTACAGAAAAACCCCACGATTCAAAGGGAATGTCGTGCATTTTATGGAGTGTTTGTGACACATCAGATTTTAGATATAGTAAACAAGGAAATGAATCCGTCAGGCTCATGACTAAAAGGCTCTGGACATGTACACTACATGATGCCACGTACACAGGATCTATAAAAGGCTTGGTTTTTATTTTTCATGTTCTGTTCAGGATGTTTCATAACATCTAGAAGTACATTCTTTTCAGTTTTCTTCTTGGGGCGTAAACATGAACTTTACCCACAGATTCCCCAGAGCTACAGCTGTCAGTCCAGAAGTTATGTTGTCTGCGTGCCGTCCTTACCTCAAGGCTGAAAGCCATTACGATAATGATTCCTTTGTAATGTAAGCCCAAATGACGTGTGTATCGGTAGAAAAAGCATTGAAATCCGCCCGTAGAGTTTACTCAATCAAGCCTATATACGCGTATCCCGTCAATGACCCTTTACGGTGGTCATTCTCTCTCACTTGTACGGTCAATGTGAGTTCCAGCTCACACTGGCTTCCTCTCCGGGGAGACCTGGGGAAGCCTGCCAGCAATCTGTGGATGGTCGTGTGTTTTCACCCGGGCTCCGCCTGCCTTTCTCCCACCATAATGCTGGCCGCCGCCGTATAAGTGAAATATTCTTGAGAACCGTGTATATAAATAAACCCAGCCAAAATTATGACGTAATGCCGTCACCACATGAATCTTCTTACACATGTTTCAGTACTGTTGACATGCATGAGAAGATCTGCCAGCAAAACTACGGATGGTCGAGGGCCTCACCCGGGCTCTTGCTGGTTTCCTCCCACCATAATGCTGGCTGCCATCGAATATGTGAAATAGCCCTGATTACGACGTAAAATTCGGCAGCCAAATGAATAACTCAATAAATAAATGTTGGAACACGAAGATCTCAGCACTGACGAGCTCCATCAAGCACTGTTTTATGGAAGGCGACACAGCCAAAAATACATTTCCCAAATGAAATAATCATCTCTCAAGCGAAACGAACATTACACAAATTAATTTCAGAGCCATTGTTAGTGTGCTGTGTTTTCCCCACATAAGTAATCATTCCGGTGCCTCTTACTAAAATGTTAAAAGAAACGATCTCAAATAATATATCCATAGACCTTCCCAATACAAACCTCACTGACGTGTTATGGTTGCATTTCAGGCTCTGCAAGTTCTCTGGCATTTTTCATCTTTATTTACTGGGTAAGTTGTCGTCGGAATACAAACATGACAAAAGCTTTCAAATGGGATCAGAAATAAGATATGAAAAAAAGTCAGTTTGCCCCACTTTCAACAGCAGTAAGAGAAAAGGTACCTGTTGGACTAGTAGAAGACGGACCAGTAAGAGAAAAGGTACCGGTTGGACTAGCAGAAGAGGGACCAGTAAGAGAAAAGGTACCAGTAAGCCAGGAAGACCCATACGTCCACCAGGCCGTTTTGCACCTGTACCTCCACGCCCACCACACCGTATTATCCATTTACCTTCACGCCCAACACACTATGATCCACCGACACCTCCACAACCCTCCTGGGACGCTGTCGTTACTGAGGCTATAATTCGAGTGGATGACGAAGACAGCGCGATGAAGCGGCGACTAGACGCAGGTGAGTGCAGACAGAGTGTATCGGTGCTGCCCCCGTATCATGAAATACACGAAATATAAAATAATCTAGAAGACATTTTTAACCAGTGTGCTACTCTTGTGTTGTTTTTTGGGCCGTGTTTGTACTGTTTTGTGGGCCGTGTTTGTGCGGTTTTTTGGGCCGTGTTTGTGCTGTTTTGTTGGCCGTGTTTGTGCTGTTTTGTGGGTCGTGATAGTGCTGTTTTGTAGGCTGTGTTTGTACTGTTTTGTGGACAGTGTTTGTACTGTTTTCTGGGCATAGCCCGGGGGAAACCACGGCCATCTGCAGGTTACTGGCAGACCATAACACGTACAGCCGGAGAGAAAGCCAGTACACACTTACAGGAAGGTAACTTGATATTGTTCATTGGTTTGCACAGCGGGCCACACCCTTTTCTTCCACAAATGAAAATAATACACATTGTCTTAGGGTTGTAACCAATGAATGACGTAAACAACAATAGTCAAATATATAAAATAAATATATGGGAAAACAAGATGGATATGTCATATGTCATGTTGACTTTCGCGGGAAGTCTTGTGTCTTATGTAGAAACAAATGTTTCATAAGCGTTCGTAATGTCGCAGTTTCTCTTAGAATGTTCCATAAGCGTTCGTAGTGTCACAGTTTCTTGTAGAATGTTTCATAAGCGTTCGTAGTGTCTCAGTTTCTCTCAGAATGTTTCATAAGCGTTCGTAGTGTCGCAGTTTCTCTCAGAATGTTTCATAAGCGTTCGTAGTGTCGCAGTTTCTCTCAGAATGTTTCATAAGCGTTCGTTGTGTCGCAGTTTCTCGTAGAATGTTTCATAAGCGTTCGTAGTGTCGCAGTTTCTCTCAGAATGTTTCATAAGCGTTCGTTGTGTCGCAGTTTCTCTTAGAATACCTCCTGGGACTTGTTTCACAAAGACATTTTGAACTTTTATTGAATGAAGTTGAGATCCAGACCAAACTCTTGCACTACCGCTGCCGGAGTATCATTTCAACCCAGTTTAAGCATACAGCTTCAAGTGTTTGTAAAGAAGAGAACTTTCATAAAATTATTTGGAGGGCTTTACCTCCAATTGGCTTTATGAAATAGTCTCTGATGCTTGTTGTATTGTTGTCTGTTTTTCACCACTTTCTGGCTCCCGCTGATGATGTTTTGTTAGCGTTGATTACAATAGACGAGTTTCGAGTTCGAAGTCTCTTATTACTAAAAATAAACTAAAAATAAAAGTGTCACAATAAGGTATAAGGACTAGACGAACGATGAAGAAAATTGCGGAGCTCTTGAATGAAGGAAAGGTCATTTGTACCTCCTTAACACAACGAGACAGGTGATCCGTGAATTAAAGTCAACAAAATTGCCTGACATTTTTGACAAGTCACATGATACAGTTTAACTTCTTTTATCTAATGCTACAAAAGGGTTTGACCTCCAAACTCGCCTACTGCGTGTATCACCCCAGGTATCCCTGGTAGCTACTCGCACTATAGAGGATATTAGACTTCTTCGTGTGACCAACAGGGCCGTAACAGAGTACTAGCAGTTAAACGGGAAAGGCTACGCAAACATGAAGTTATGCTGAGAGACAAGGCCATCAAAAACTATATCCGGAAATACCTTCACTGACTTTTTCAGATTTTTTTTCTGCCATCATATTAAACGCAGTCAAATGTTTGTATGCTGGACTTCATTGAACATATTGAACGTCAGTGAATGAAGTCAGTGACGTCACACATTCCTTTCAGATGGTAAACTGACTCTCCTTGTTATATTGCCCATTAAATACAGTATTGCATGCGGTACTGTGCGTATATTTATGAAGAATATAATCGTATACCAGTCAGAGATTGTTTAAGAGCTGAAAGGAATGTGTGACGTCACTGTGCTTCAGCTTGCACTGTATGGTGCATAAAGCCCGCCATGTGATCAAAACACTGACTGCCTTTAATTTTGTGAGAGAGAAATCTTAAAAAAGAAATCAGTGAAGGTATTTTGAGCCATATTTTTTATGCTCATTTCGCTCACTATAACTTCATTTCTGTGTAGTCTTTCCATTCACAAATTGTCCAGCCAGGGATACGTCTGAACCTGTGAACCCCTCACCGTAACAATCGCCCGCCATGTTTTTGCGAGGATCCCCAACATGTAAAAGTTCCTGTATATTATAACCTTACGCTCATAAACAAGTCTGTTCCTAGCAGTGCAGAAACACATATTGGTGCGTCGTGCCGCTGTGGTACTTATAAACTACCCCTTTTTTTTTACGAGTACAACTCATATTGTAATTTTCAGTGACGTATCCTACGGAAAAAAAAACTGCTTGTACACACTTCCATTTTTGGCGAGGTTTCCGAGAAGTTAGGGCTACTTTATGGAGATAATTCTCTAAATCAAGGCCGTTAATACAACACAATGACAGAACAACCCCCGCTGTTATGCTGCAGTGCCTGTGAGCAGTGACCTACTGTACAAAACAACAAAACAGTATACACTGCTTGGACATGCTTCTTTTTAGGCCTTGCATGTTTATTAATGATTCAAAGCCTTCCGTTCAATCACAGGCGCGGTTTCTTCCCACCATAATGATGGCCGACGTTGTATAAATGAACAATTCTTGAGTACTGTTCGACATAAAACTCACATCAATCAATCGATCACAGGTATAGACAAATATGCTCAGGGCTTCGACGTTCCTGACCCACTGCTGTTCTCGGAAAGTCAGGAAAATGCCGACGTATTCTCGAGGCAGAGCAGAATCATCAACTGGATTTCACGAATTGTCAAGTAAGAGTTGAGCTGCTTGATTCATTATAGTCTGTAGCGTTAGGCTCGAGAATTCGACTAAGGTCAGAGCGTCGACACGTTTACATGGCCAAGAACGATCTATTCAATCCAGGGAATTCAGAATGAATTATAAATATATTGTTTTTTTCCGTTTTGTTTATTTATTTATTTGATTAGTAATTACGCCGTACTCAAGAACATTTCACTTATACGACGGCTGCCAGCATTATGGTAGAAGCAAACCGGGCAGAGCCCGTGGAAAACCCACGACAATCCGCAGGTTGCTGGCAGACCTTTTCACTAACGGCCGGAGAGGAAGCCAGCATGAGCTGGGCTTGAACCCACAGCGACCGCATTGGTGAGAGGCTTCGGGTTATTGTGCGGGAATAGCGCGCTAACCGATTGAGCCACGAAGGCCCCCTTTTCCGTTTTGATTCCCTACTTTATGGAATGGATAAACTTATCAGAGGTCAGATGAAGTATTATTGAGCCTGTCAGAATTTGTGGCTGTACTTTGAATGTTGTTCGTTATTTTGTTACCCTTTTGGTGCTATAAGCCATTTAGATTACTCTGGCTATACATGATGCTTTCTAAGGCATGATACAGTATCCCAAAACACTGGTATAAGTGGACAACACCTTCAGTGATATAACTGTAATTCTTTAAACAGCATCGCAATTCTATGGAAGCCGGTTAAGACCATCGTCGTACTACGTGGTACTATCTGCGAAGCTGTGCAACATTTCTAGCATAGCTTGGCAGTATGGCGTCATCGGCTCGGAGTATCGTGTTATCCCTTCGCAGTATCATGTAATACCTTTTTCCGACAGTACGATGGTGCACTGATGGCATTACCCGACTCTGTAGATACCATCAAGTATGTCAGTGCAAATCGACGTCACTCGCTGAATATGTTTTCGCCACGATATACGGCTGCAGCATTGCCCCAGTGACGTTACACCATAATCATTCAGTCATTCAAATCGACATAGTGCAACACTCTTTGTTTACAGAGAACGTCATCTTGACTACAGCATTGCCTTAGTGGCGTTAAGCCATAATCATTCATCGTTCAATTCTACATAGTGCAACACTCTTTCTTTACAGAGAACGTCATCCCGGTTACACATTGGGTGGCATCGTGTCCCACCCAGCCGCCCGTCAGCATGGCGTCGTGTGTCCATTCCAACCCCCACGGAACTGCCCTTCAGTACAGAGGTACAGAATGATAGACGGAACGTGTAATAATCTACAAAACCACCTGTGGGGAGCGGCCTTCACACCCTTTAAGCGAACCCTACCGGCTGTGTACGGTAAGACAGAGTTACCTTTTTTTTTTTTTACTTCTTGCATGCCGAGGTAGTTAGCGCGCTAACACAGCGCAATGACCCAGGAGCCTCTTATAAATTAGATCACCGTGAGTTCAAAACCAGCTCAAGCTGGCTTCCCCTCCGGCCGTACGTGGGAAGGTCTGCCGGCAATCTGTGGATGGTCGTGGGTGTTCGCCGGGTTTGCCCGATTTCTTCCCAACATAATACTGATCGCTGTCGTACAAATGAAATAATCTTGAGTGCAACGTAAAACACCAGTGAAATAAATCTTTTACTTCATGGTTCCCGGAATACTGGAGTAGGGTACAGGTTTAAACCTAAGCGGTCAATCCGTTAGCCCGGCACTCATCAGTTTTCTGGATCAGTTGATTCGAGCATCGTATTGAACTGAGAGTGGGCACTTAGGCTCACAGAGGCAACTTCAGATTTTGAGTTTCACGCCGTTTCAGCGTTCTTCAAAATTTCGTCCTTCTTCCAGACATCTTTCCAGACTCGTGGCTAAAATGGTTCATCGTATTCAGACTCGTGGTTAAAATAGTTCATCGTATTCAGACTCGTGGTTAAAATGGTTCATCGTATTCAGCTGATGCAGGATTTCATGATAACAAGCCACAAACCACTTTTGCCCTAACAAAATTACATGGTAAAGTATGTGCCTTTTATGTATAGGTCAACTGATGCAGGATTTATCCAGTTATGTACGGTTTCCTGGCCCTTTTGCAAGATAAGTTACCAGGTCCGAGGATTGTGATAATGTTTTAACAATATTAAATCCGTTTTTGTTCTTATTTTGACCATGACATAGCCATTAATGTGACGACATAAACCGTGTCATGTATTTCAAAAGCTAAACTTGCATAATGGTCTTTCTCAGGTCATTAAACATTCAGAAGCCTATTCTCTTGTTATATGTTAATATTTTGTATCTTAGTCAGGGTTAATTCGTATGCATGTTTCAGAAGAGCGAAATGGGCGTGACGACTTTCCCCGAAGTCGCTTGGTTACTGGTGAGCCGCTGCCATATCCACGTGTTGTCAGCACGCGGTTTAACGCGGATGCGCTTACCGGTGACGATTCCATTTTCTCCATGCTTGTTACCATATATGGACAGTTTCTGGCTCATGACCTTACCGACAGAGCTCCCACGAAAGGTGAGTGCCGGCCTTTCGGTAATCTCTGATGTCCACCTTCACACATAAACCTGAGGTTTATTTTCGGTTTCCCTAAACGAGCCGGGGCCACCGTGGCTCAGTCGGTTAGCGCGCTATCGCAGCACAATGACCAGTAGGCTCCCACCAATGTGGTCGCTGTGAGTTCAAGTCCAGCCCTTTCGGGCTTCCTCTCCTTCCGTACGTGAGAAGGTCTGCCAGCAACCTGCGGATGGTCCTGGCTTTCACCCATAATGCTGGCCACCGTCGTATAAGTGAAACATTCTTGAGTACGACGTAAAACATCAAATAAATAAATAAATAAACAAACAAACAAACAGAAGAGACCTTGACTGCTTCTATTGCTACGGCTAGTTCGCCCCAGTCACAGGCTAGTCTTTTTTGGGTCATGAAATCTCATGACCATTCTCCTTTGTTTTTCGGTCGTACTGACTTGATTGTTGTTCTCTGGCACTACACGAGTAACACGTCTTCAAAAATGAACAAACAAGCCATCAATTCGTCTGTCCAGCAAGATGGAAAAGCCTTGCTGTATAAGGTGGTGTTTCAATAGGCTAAATTCAGTACTCCTGTTCACAGTCCCACAAATACCGGCCAGTACTCATGTTCACAATCCAACAAACCCCGGCCAGTGCTCATGTTCACAATCCCACAAACTCTGCCTAATACTCACGTTCACAATCCCACAAACCCCACCCAATACTCATGTTCACAGCCCCCAAAATCCTGGCCAGTACTCATGTTCACAACCCCACAAATCCCGACCAAACCTCTGCCAGAACTGATGTTCACAGTCCCACAAATCACAAACAATACTGATGTTAACAATCCCACAAACCCCACCTAATAATCATATTCACAATCCCACAAATCCCGGCCAGTACTCATGTTCACAATCACACAAATCTCGATAAATACTCATCTTGACAATCCCACAGCACCCATGTTTGCCGTCCCAGAAATTCCTGCCAGAACTGATGTTCACAATCCGACAAACCCCGACCAGTGTTCATGCTCTCAATCCCACAAACCCTGGGCAGTACTCACGTTCACAATCCTACAAACCTCGCTCAGTACTCATGCTCGCAACCCCACAAACAACGCCCAATGCTCATGTTCGCAGTCCCACAAATTCCGGCCAGTACTCACGGCCAGTTCTCATGTTCACAATTTCACAAATCCCGGTCAGTACTCATATTCACAATCCCACAAACCCAGCCCAACACTAATGTTCACAGTCGCACAAATCCCTACTACCCATGTTCACAGTCCCACAAATCCCAGGGCAACACTCATGTTCACAATCCCACAAATCCCAGCCAGTACTCATCTTCACAGTTTCGGCCAGTATTCATGTTCACAATTTCAGAAATCCCGCCAGTGCTTAGTTCACAATCCTACAAACCCCGGCCAGTACCCATGTTCACAATCCCACAAACCCGGCCAACACTCATGTTCACAGTCCCACAAATGCAAGCCAGTCATGTTCACAATCTCACAAATCCGGGCCTGTCATGTGGACGTTCCCAGAAATCCGGGCCAGTCATGTACACAATCCCACAGATGTGAGCTAGCCATATTCACAATCCGACATATCCAGGCCAGCTATGTTCGCGATCCCCAAAATCCGGACTAGTCATGACAAAGATCCAGAAGTGTGTTCATTATCCCGTAAGTCCGGGCCAATCATGCTCACAGTCAACGAAATCTCATTTTATTCCAATTTTTTTATTTTCAGTTACAATACCGTTCGCCATTTTGTTTCAGGTAGTGACCAGGCAGTCTTAAAATGCTGTAATCAAGCAGTTCCAACGTAAGTTAAAGTTACTAACGGTGTATGTTTTTTGTCGTCTACACTGCTCGTTCCCAGTGTACTTCAAAATTTCTCTGTGCACCAGTGAACAGGTGTGTACCGTCCCTGTTAATTTTTTTTTAAAAATCCCCTAAGCATATACACATATACACAGGTTTCAATAAAATTATTTGCCAGGTCTATATATAGAAGACATGTCGCACGTTTTCTGTAAAATACTAAAACTTTTGTGAAGAAGGTTTAGGAATTATTGAATGAACACATGGACCTGGGCATTTTAACGCAAATGCTTGATTTTTGATTTCAAAGAAGAGCCTGTAAGGTGTTCAAACCTTATCAATGCATATCAATCCACAATTTGCAATATGCTGTAAACCGAAAAATGCATTTTTTCCTAGCTTATCTCAGATATACTGAACGTTATATTACTGTTTTGCTTTAGATTTGCTGAAAACTACGTAAAAATCTGAGATCAAATTTTGCCATGAAAAGGATATACACTGCTGTCAGGAGTCGATCTCTGGTAGGCCATATGGTATCATGGATATCGTTACGATGAGCCCTGCCAGTATTCCAATTAATCGGCAAGATCGAGGGTTGGTGGTGAGTGGGGGCTTTTTGCAACAGAAACCGTGAAAGTTCTGTCGTGGCTTCAACACAATATTTTATTGTATTGACATAACGTTGTGTTTGTTAGATTTAGGTATGGCAGCCATGCCATACTGATTATATATAAGTCTGATTATATAGTTCGGACAAATCACACACTGCACGCCAACTTTACAGCTATTCAGATTCAATGTTTTAATTCGTCTTCTCTAACTGTAGTTTGACGCTAGAATGTTTCTCCCCTACAATGGCAGTCAAGTCTGCGATTAAAGGAAACTGGGGGAAGTCACCGCCCTTCGCCGATACCTTACAAATCAATCCGATGACAGACAGCCGCAGCCGTGCTGGTGACAGTTAGATTTGGAAACAATAAACAGTTATAGACTAAAGTAAGTTTAGTGCCTACTGGAAGTTAATCCAGTCATACAGCACATTACCCAGCGATATAGCTCAGTAATTTAGACCATCGGGTTTCCCCCCTTGGACAACATCCAGATGGCATTTTGCCTACCTTGGCCATGGGCTTGCCACGGACCCTACAGTCTGCCACTTTAGAAAGGCGTAGCAAACAACCCTGCAAGCATGTATTACTACTAAAGGATTGCTAAACCTCCGTTTATCACCGTACTATATAGGAGGTTGGAGTTACCTTTTTACCGCACCTGTCGCAGGCTTTCCGATTCAGTCAGATTTAATCTGGGATGAACATGCTTTCATTTCTCTTTCCTGCCAGGCCTCACGGAAAATGTGCAAACTTCCCAGTTCCCGCCCAAGACTTTTTCCGAAATTACAACAGAGACTGTATGGAATTTCCTCGCTCGTTGGAAATGACGGATGTAGACTGTACGCGCGGTGAGGCAAACGTAAAAACTTTTTTTCATTATTATTTTTTTTGTGTGAACTGAATTACTGTATTTTGTTTAAAACTCTTACCAATACCGATCCTGTGACAGAAGACAGATTCGTCTCATTAGGGCCTACTGGTTTTTCCGGATCCTGATAACCCTACACATTGTTGGTTTCTCCGGATTCTTATAACCCTACACATTGCATAGACAAACAGCCTCTTGTCAGTTTACCCAAGGGTTTTATTTCAACTATTCGTGTACACGGTAAAATGGTAAATGGTAGCAACGTATACATCCATAAGTATTATGGGTTGCTCAACAAGCAGGTTATTTATTTATTTGATTGCTGTTTTACGCCGTACCCAAAAATATTTCACTTACACGATGGTGGTCAGCATTATGGTGGGAAGAAATCGGGCAGAGACCGGCGGAAACCCACGGCCGCCCGCACGTTGCTGGCAGACCTAGGCCTACCCATGTACGGCCGAAGAGGAAGACAGCATGCGCTGGACTTAAACTGACACTAACGCATTGGTGAGAGGCTACTGTGTCATTACACTGCCCTAGCGCGCTAACCAACTTGAGCCACGGAGGTCCCACAAGTAGGTAGAAAAGCACAGTGAGGCTAACAGGAAATTATTAGGTGTAGAATTAATCAAATACTGTGTAGTCATCACACTTAAATATAACAATAACAGTACATTTAAACATCGATTTCTACCTTAAGATGAAACTGCGTTTTTACAGATTATTATTAAGCTCTCCAAATTAAAATATTAACAACAACAACTAGGTGTTACCGTGACAAGATTTAAAATTTTAACTTCAGTCAGAGATGGCCTCTGTCCTCTGAATCCTCATTATTGTTCACTGTAGGGTCACGTGAACAGCTAAACCAGGCATCTTCCTTCATTGATGGAGGTGCAGTCTACGGAGCTACGAAGAACAAATCCGACAGTCTCAGGCGATTCAAGGGAGGTCAGTCACTTCCGTTATTATTAGCTCCTAACTAGATGAATCAACAATTGTTTAACAAACCTTTTCTAAAGAGAAATTATGAATAAGGCCAGAGCTTTAGACCACAGTCTGTTATGTGTTATTAAGTACCCTTCGTATGTTCGTCCATGCATGCCGTCGTAGGGTAAACAAACAAAAAATGGCCGATCTGCGCCAAAACGGTGCAACGCATATGTTATTTGGTGCTGTCTGCCCCCTGATTACGTGAATTCGATCAAACCCAATTTCCTTGGCAATAGATCAACATTGTCAAAGCCATGCCCTAAATAATGATCTTAACCCAACATTTCCTGGTCCTCTTTAGTTGAACTCTCAGTCCTGTACATTGTGTCGTGGTTATCACTGGGTATCCACTAAACGCCAGGGAGCAGGGCCTTGACGTATTTTTACTGGCGTTAAATGTTCCTTTTCGGACTCATTATAATGACGCCACATTTACAGCCCTGTACATTGTGCCGTGGTCGTCTGTTGCTGGCCTGTTGATGGTGTCCGTTCCTCAGCAATTCCGATAATTCCTCACGGTAACGAGTTTTACACGGTACATAAGAATATTTCACTTACATATCGGAGGACATTGTCAAGTTAATTGTTTCGAAGAGAAAAACCGAAGAATTTCATCATGTACCTGAATAATCCCTTAAGAGTGCAGCGCGGAGGAGTTAAACCAGAACAGCGACGACAGTGTGATAATGGTCACAAGCAACCTGGAAGTATGGCCTTTGGTCAGTTTGCTGGAGTCACGGTTTTATTCTAAATTCTAAATATAAATTCTTAAACAGTAGCAAGCTCATGCTGGCTTCCTCGCCGGCCGTACGTGTGAAGGTCCGCCGGCAACCTAAGGATGGTTGTGGGCCTCCGGTGAGCTGTGCCGTCGAAGAAGTGAAATATTCTAGAGTACGGCGTAAAAAACCAACAAATAAATAAATAAATCAACAGGAGCAACTTACACGTCGCCTAGAACAATGGAGAAGAAATATATACATTTATTATGGTTCTGGGACCCGCTTCATAAGGCACGGCCCGTAACTTCCATGGTGACCTGGGCACACTTGAACGAAGCCCTCTTTACGTTACGAGCACCGAAACACTGTGAGAGGCATTATGTGTGAAGAGAGTGAAAACTAAACTAAAATCTACCCTCATCAGATGACTCGCAATCCCTCTGCCACAGCTTGACGAAGTATGTTTTTATTGCACTAACTGCTTCTGGAATAGACAGAGGTAGATAACAGGTTACATTTCTAAAGACACAAATACCCACCATACAAAAATTATTTACTTCTGTCTTTTTCTCCTTAAAGAAAAACTGAAAAAATATGTAAGACCACATTAACAAATAACTTTTCGCACTCTTTCATCTGAACTTTATGTAATTTATGTTTTCTCCAGCTGTGTGCAGTTGTTAGAGAGGTTACAGACTGGTCGTCCTGGTGTCGGCCCGGTGTCATTATGATGTGACTGGGTTTGGTGTCGTTTTCTGGTGTCTTCCGCATGATGTTCCAGTGGTGGCAGCACTTTGGCGGCATGGGCTCGCCTTGCCACAAGAAGACACACTAAATGTATGCACACACCAGAAAAATTCCTCGTCGTAATATGACTGAAACAGTGTTAAGTACGACGTCAAACCATAAGTAGTCACTCACTAACTCAAGTAAATTAGCGTATCACCAATACCTTCACCAGATCCCTGAGAAGTCCCTTAATTTGAAGCCGCAGCCGAAACAACCAAAGTTACAGGATTCGAACACGCAACCTTAATAAGTACACTGTATCTACCATCACAACCCGTGTTAAAAATAAATGTTGTTGTGGTAATGGAATTCTTTTTCACGCGCAATAACAATTCGGTCCCAAGCTGACTTGACTATTGCTGTCTTTGCTCTGCACGAGAACTACGTTATCGCTCTGCCGACAAAACGTCATTGTAAATGCGGGAATGGACAATAGACTAACAGACAATAAACAGCTTTGGCCAGAATTACCTTTGGTGGGAAGAATCCCGGTTACTATAAATTTATCCCAAGATATTTCCACAGAGCAGACACCGGGTGTGTGGCCAGTTACATGTAGATGTTTCGTTTGTTTAACTATGTATATTAAGCAGGTTCCAGGGCCTCCGTGGCTCAATCGGTTATCGGGCTAGCGCAGCGCAATGGCACAGAAGCCTAGTTCATACTTGGTTCCTCTACGTCCGTACGTGGAAGGTCTGCCAGCAACGTGTGGATGGTCCTGGGTTTCCCCGGGGCTGTGCCCAGTTGCCGCCCACCATAATGCTGGCCGCCGTCGTATAAGTGAATTATTCTTGAGTACGGCGTAAAACACCAATCAAATAAATAAATAAGCAGGTTCCAATACGGAATTCCCCCTTTTGTATCTTCGATCGGCTCCGATGCTGGCTTTCTCTCCAATCGTATGTGTGAAGGACCGCCAGCAACTTGCAGATGGTCGTGGGTTTCCGTCGGGCTCTGCCCGGTTTCCCCCCACCATAATGCTGGACGCCGTTGCATAAGTGATATATTCTTGACTACGGCTTAAAACACCAATCAAATAGATAAATAAATCGATCGGCTCCTGACTGGTTCAGGCGATTACAGCGCTGGTTAGGTACCACTATCTTGACCTTCATCTGCGTGTTCGATTCCAGCTCTAGTAATTTAGGTGCAACTTAATGAAGATTCCTGAAGAGATATAATCGGTTGTGTATTTTCACGGACGTCAGAGATGAGGATCTCTTTACGGCCGGGGTGTAAGAAATCCCTGTACGTGACGGAGCAGTGGGACCCACGTTCGGTAACATTCTTGGCAAACAATTCAAGGCGTTGAAGAAAGGAGACAGATATTGGTATGAAACCAGCGAACAGCCACAAGCATTCACTCTAGGTAAGTTAAGAAATATTTCATTTCTGATCGCAGTCTGACTCTGTGCTGTGAGACTCTGTGAGAACTTTTCACTTATACGGCGACGTTCAGGTTTAGCGGTCGATCCGTGCGTCTGGACTTCTGTGTACATATGCTTCCTTTAAGTTTCATTACAGGATTTTTTCTAATAACTTGAAGTTCTTTATGATATCACTGAAGATCTCTTTGGTTCATTAATACAGCTGATGTCAGTGTTATACCTGCCTATCCTTGTAATTGAAGCCCTTCATGTCGCACGTTTTACAAAATGTCAGTGTTATCTGTATGTCTGTGTATCGGGATAGGTTGGAGGGGATGGCACAAATCATTGGCAGAGACTTCAAAAATTGAAGGCTATTTGTAGTGGTGATGTTTTGGTAAGTGTTGTGAGATTATGTTTACGACAAGATGCTGGTTTGTAGAGTTTCTTGCTTAAGGCGTAACGTTTTTGTTTTGTTTTTTTTGTTTGTTTTCTCTCTCTTTTTTAGTATACATGTATCGTAAAGAAGATGAGGGGCCACGTCGTGACAACTTAAAACGTTGCTTAGCTGTTTAGAACGGAAGACGTTCATCAAACAGAGAGAGTTTAACCGCCTCCTCCGAATGATTATTATTACCACCACCACCATCATCACCATCATCATCACCATCACATCATCATCATCATCATCATCATCATCATCATCATCATCATCATCATCACCATCATCATCATCATCATCATCCTCGCCGTCGTCGTCGTCGTCATCATCATCACCATCACCATTATCATTATTATTGTAAGTAGTACAGTAGTACACTGCAGTAATAATAGAAATTCAACTTTATGAAGCCAACAACACCATTTCTAACGTTGACTTTGCAGAGCAACTGCGTGAGATCAAGACAGTAACGATTGCCTACCTGCTGTGCAAGACATACAATTTTGAGAGAATACAACGACGAGCATTTTACAATCCAGATCAGCTGACGTAAGTATTCAGTTCGTTCTCAAATATGGACCTTTATGTGTTTCGAGCTTTACATTTAATAGACGGAAATGGGGGTACCTTAGAGATCTATATTCGAATCCGTTTTAAATAACATGGACTGCTAGCCGGTGTCTGAAGATGGCAAGAAGCAATGGTTTCCACCGGATCCAGTCCAGGTTTCTTCAGTCATTCAGTCACATACTCGGAAAGAAGTATTTGGGCTTTTATGTGCATATTTTACCATTCTGGAGTCTTTATGCTTTGCTGCAGACAGTGCATTACTTATATGGATGGATTCTTTGACTTCACTGTTCGTAGGTGTTTTTTTTTTTACACAGGCTAAATTGTCCTCAATAGGCAGCATATCAGTGTAGTAATTATGAGACGAAATGCGCTTTGAAAGAAAAAACATCCTACATTGAAAGATTTCGTTTGAAAACTGTTTTGTATTAAATTTATTGTTTTCATTGCCTTTCAGAAACAACTTAGTACCCTGTTCGTCGATACCATCATTAAACCTTCATGTCTTTTAGACGTCATAAAAACAATGATTCTGAGTACAGCCGTTAAGATCTGCGGGTGAAGATCTAGTGATGTGATGGTTTTTATACGCGGGAGGGGGGGGGGCCGTGTCCGATTCCACAATAAAAAGGCATTTCCGATCAAATTAAGCCAAACTATAGAAAGTTGTTACAGCTTTGTTTTCGGTTCTTGGGGTTTAGACCCCTTTGACCTTTGGGAGAAAGCCAGTAAACAGCATCGGTTCATCTGATGCATTTTCCCAGATTATCTCCCAAATATCGCCAAGCACAAGCCCGTATGATGCATTCCACGCAATTATGTCCACAATATCAACAAAGGCGTCCCGTCTGGTGTATCCCACGCAGGGTTAATAATTCTAATGTTTGGGAAAGCCATGACCAGATATGACGAGCCATCAAATCATCAAAATGCTCATGGATGGCTCTACAGATCATGGAAGCGCTCATGGAGGGCTCTACAGATCATGGGTAGAAATAAGGTTTAATTCAACAGCTTAGGAGTGAAACATTGTTTATTACAAAACAAAAATCAAAAGTACAAGCTTGCACAAGCATCACATGCAGTTAAATATGTTAGTTCAAGATTATAAAATCCAGTACGTAAGACATGTGACTTCATTGTTCCTATTGTCATTTCCTTTTATCAGTGAAATGTAGCAAGTGAGACTTTACCAATTGATTTGCATCACATCTCCGTACTGCCATGAAACTCAAGCATATCAAGTTAAAATACTTTTTGTTGTGTTCATCAATCCTCATCTCAATTGCCTCGAGTATTATAATTAGCATGGCGCACTGAGTAATGGGAGGGATCAGTCCTGACTGACAGGTGTTGACAGACGTGACGAAAGACACTGTGGCTAACACTGACATGACGTAATCCCGGGCTACGAAGAGAGCAGATTAAATATCTAATAAACCCCAGTTAAACAGATATAGAAATATAAAGTGTAACGATAAGAGGAGTTTGAAGACACTTCCAGCACGGAAGCAGTATAACCTGTAATATAACAATACATTCATGCTATGATATGAATAGTTAATACCACACGTGATCTGAACCCCCTCCCGTTACCCAGTATGTCACGCTAATTATAATAATGGCAATTAAAACGAGGTGTTGAAAACAAAGTTATGGGAATATAACATTATACAACTTAAAAAGTGTTTTAACTTGTGTTTCCTGACAATTACGGAGATGTGATAATACATTTCGTAGAGTTTTGTGTGACAAATGTCGTTGAAAAAAGTGAGTGAGTGAGTGTTTGGGATTTAACGTGGTACTTAACGATGTTTCAGCCATATGACTACGAGGGGTCCTTCTGGTGTGTGCATATAGTGTGTTTCTTGTGGCAGGGAGAGTCCATACCTAGAATATCATGCCGAAGACACCAGACATGATACCTCACCCAGTCACATTATACTGACACCGGGTCGACCAGCCCTGTTTCCTTCCTATAACTCCTGAATGCCGAGCGTCAATGGAGGAACTGAAACAGGCGAATTCATTGCAGGCTTAAGTACGCGACTAAAGGAAAAGGCTTTAAATCATTTTCACTTTCTATATCTCCGTACACACTTAAAGCATTTCTACTCATTCTGGCTTCCTACAAACGTAATGGGTATTCAGTTGTTACAACCTTGTACACACGTAAACTATTTTCAATGGTTATAGCTTTGTACACACTAAGAAACATTTGCAATTGTTATAGCTTCGTACACATATAAAAAATTTCAATTTCAAATTATCATAGCGTTATACAGACCTGAAGCCTTTTCAATTATCCTAGCTTCGTAGTCACGCAAAACATTTTCAATTATCATACCTCCGTATATACCCAAAGAATTTTTAACTGACATAGTTTTGTGTACACATAAAGTCTTTTCAATTATCATAACTCAGTACATACCCAAAGAATTTTTAATTATCATAGTTTTGTGTAAACATGAAACCTTTTCAATTATCATACCTTAGTGTCCACATAAACATTTTCAATTATCATGGCCTCGTACACACCAAAAACCTTTTCGATTATCATAGCATCGCAGCCAGCGTGAGCTGGGCTCAAAATCTCAATAATCGCATTTGTGAGAGACACCTTGGTTAAATTAGCTAATCCTCTCTTATTGCGTTTGTAGGTACAGGTACATGCATATCGGCAGACAACTTATATTCTTTTTCACACACTATGGGAATTAAACCCCTGTTTTATTTTGTTAAATTTCGGAACGGGTCAAAACATTTCATGAAATGACACTTTATAGTGCACAGTTTATAGGTTATATTTAAAGCATGTCACCTGCTCTCGGTGGAAAGGTCTCAGGAGCGCTTTGGATATCACGAACACAGTCACGAGACACAGTTTTGCGTAAAGCGGTGTCACGAAACACGGTTGTATGTTTTTGCATCAATCAATGTCACGTGGCCTTACCACAGCCCTGTTGTGTGAGCCGTTGAACATCCGGTCAGTTTATGTAGATGTATTTTGCCACTAGTAGTGGTGTAAAATTATAAAACAGTGGCCAATCCTTTGAATTAATACCAAGAAAAATGAATCCATCCCGCATGTGACTTGCAGGCTGTTTATCAGTTATAAGCATGCATTACGTTCATTCAAGAGTAACAGGAATCACCTTGGCCGAGTAGTCAGAGAGCTCAGGACAAAATCCTGATAATCTCTCACCAATGCGGACGCTGCGAGCTCAAGCCCATCTCATGCTGGCTTCCACTCCGGTTGTATGTGGGAAGTCGTTTGCCAGCAACCTGCGGATGGCGAAAGGCTTTCCCCGGGCTTTGTCCGGTTTCTTCCCACTATAATGCTGGCCGCCCTCATATATGTCCTTGAGTAGGACTTGAAACACAAATCAAATAAATAATTACAACAGGAGTGACATGACTTACCTGCCGGTATAGTCTGGAGATTCGCGATCTGCTAACCACAAGAAAGTGGGAGGAAGGTTCCTGCTTCACCGGGTAACCACAAAAGAATCTTGGCTCATAATAGTGATCTGTAACACTGTAATACAACAAAGAAGCTACTTTATATCCCTATCAACTCACTGACTCCGACGCGTGGCTCAGGACGCATGTTGAGCCCAATGGAAGCCGGATTTGGCCGCAAACCGGTAACAGCGATAACATCTGAATCTATTGCTTTCGACTGAAAACCGCGTCCTCGTTGGATTCTTGCCAGCCCGTTCAATTCTCGACCAAATCTTTGCCACACTTCGGCTTAATCTCGGCTTAAGTCTCGACTTAATCACAATATCGCCTCTTTCTTAATCTTGTCCAAATGTTGTCTCTGTAAAATGAGTAACATTATCGCCAAACCTAATCAATTAGAGACGGCGACAATTGGTCGACAACGGATATTTATACAAGATTTGGTCGACAGCGCGCCATCCGGCCACATTTTCACCACATTCAGTGGAGGACACGACATTTTAACAGAGTCTCACAGAGTCTCGCTCTGTCGTTCGAATTGCGCACCAATCTATAATAAATCTTGTAAATCTAAGTCGTTTGAGCGACGTAAGAATCTCGACTAAATCTCGCATTTAGCCCGAAACTCGCGTTGTTGCCTGGATCTCGCACTTGATCTGAGTTAACCAAGCAGTATCTCTTTGGCTAATATTAAAGTACAGTAGAGTCTATAGATATACTGGATTTCACAAATTAAGTACAGAAAACTCAATATGAATATTTAGAAGAAAACAGGTAAGCATGTAAACTACATGTCTGTACAGTATGTCTACACCAATATACACTGCACTAATATAGGCCTATTATATAAATACGACATACCATAAATTATATATTATTTTCCTAACAATGAAGCATAAATCTGCACTGATGGTGAACATCATAACACTGTAGATAAACCCACACGAGTTGTATTATAAACATGGATTGATATGTGGAGTTTACTGATACATAGCATACACGCCATGTCGGTAATAAAATTGTTCCAAACAAGCAAAACGTTCATAGAAATTTCGTGAAGATATTGAACGAGGAGGCGAGAATCCAAAAGGTACGCTATATGCAAGTCGACAGCACCAGATTCAGGCAAGGTAGAGAGATTTGCACGAAATTCTCGATTGAATGTCGCCCAAGTCTCTTTGCAGTCTCGCCATAATGTCGCATTGGCACCCTCATCTCGACTAAACCTCGTTTAAATCTCACAGTGTCGTTCAAATCTCGCCGTTAATTATCTGGGGCAAAATTCGGAGAGACATCATTGCGGTATCTGGCTTCCATAGAGCCCTCTGCCTCAGCCCGACATGCGGGTACATTAGAGCCCATCAGAGTCTCTAAACCTGCCTATTTTGACTTCAGTCTTTTCACGTTTACGTATAAATCAATCACAATACACCTTATGAATTGAATGTCTTAGGCTTGTCGTTAATACATGTAGTATTAAATTCGCGGTTTTCATTGGATTGAATCCCTAACCATACTGTATTCCAAAAACCGTATACTCTATTGCAAGAACCATCAAGGCTACTGAATCCATAAAATCGTCTACTGTATTCCAAGAACTGTATTCCAAGAACCGTCTACCGTATTCTGAGAACCATCTAGGCTACTACATCCATAAAACCGTCTACTGTATTCCAAAAACCGTCTACTGTATTCTAAGAACAGTCTATTATATCCCTAAAACCGTTTACTTTATTGCAAGAATAAAGTCTATGCTGTCCAAGGACTGTTTAGTACATGACACGTTAGATATTAGTGCATTGTAAAGTAAACTCTCTGTAAACCGACCGTACTCGGGACCGAAGAAAAATGTCGGTTTAGACAAGATGTATCACACATGGGCAAGTGGCTTACAATAACGACATAAGAGGCTAAAAGAGGAGTGGCGGGCTGCATTGAACAGGTCCCTGTCAGTGGGTACATATCTTTGTCTATCATTGGCTATGGGTAAAACTCGCCGTTCAGTTACACAGTCACAATATTATGTACCGGTATGGCGAGGTGTTTCTGGGAATCGTACTCGCAGCTTGCTATTTCTAAAATGTTAGAGAGGCACCGAAGACAGACTACTCGGCACTACGGATTCAATAAACCAGCAACACTAAAATCCACCAAAACGGCACTACGGTTGTATTAAAATGAAAGACCACTCAAAAATGAAGTTGTGGTGAGTGAAAAGAACATACAAATCTTATCTGAAAATACCTTCAGTGACTTTTTTTAGATTTTTTTTCCATCAAATTAAACGGAGTCAAATATTTTGATTGTATGATGGACTTTATGGACTATATTGCACAGGTTGAAAAACAGTGACGTCACACATTCCTTTTATTTGCTAAACAGCCTCTGATTGTTATATGTTCACCTTCTACATGAATATATATGTAGCATTTCAGCTGCATCTGTATCTGAAATATGACAATCAAATTAGCAGCTAAATGGAATGTGACGTCATTGTTCTCCAACCTGCTCAGTATGGCCCACCAAGTCCACCATACAATCAGAACATTTGACTGCGTTTAATTTGGTAGAAAAAAAAATCTAAAAAATTAGAGAAGTCATTTTCAGATACAGTTTTTACACTCGTTTTACTCACCACAACTTCATTTTTGAGTGGCCATTCACTTTAAACGGCGCTAAGGATGTAGTAAATGACATTAAGGATGTGTTAAACGACACTAAAGAGGCACCGAACAGCACAAAGGATTAATATTCGGCGCTATTGTGATGTACTCAGCGACAGTAAGGATATAAGAAAATTTACTATAGATGCAATTAACGGCACTAGAGATGTATTAAATGGCACTAAGAAAACATTAAACGATAATAAGGATGTACTTAACGCCCCAAAAGAGACACTAAGGGTTACTCTTCGGCCGTAAGGATGTACAATGGATGCAATGACCTGCATTAGGGATGAATTAAACGGCACCGAGGAGTTATTAATGATTAAACATTAATGATTAAACATTAATGATTCATTAATAGGTTCCTTATACTAATCGACTCTTAAACATACGCTGAAGGCCACAGAGGATGTACCAAGCCCTTCTAAGGGGTTTGCTAAACGGCACTAAGGGAATAGCAAATGACAGCAGTAAGGCGCCAGAGAAAAGGAGTAGTTATGACCAAGAGTGTCCATCTTACGTGTACAAGGCAGAATTCAGGTCACATGATGACGCAACATCGATTTAAAAAAATACAACATGCTGATTGATTTCATTGGATGATCCAGTTTAAACTAGTCCGTAACTAGGTCGAACCAGTTGTATTTTTTTATTTATTTGATCGTGTTTTACGCCGTACTCAAGAATATTTCACTTATACGACGCTGGCCAGCATTATCCACCTCCATCCGTAGGTTGCTGGCGGACCTTCCTCACGGAGATGAAGCCAGCATGAGCTGGACTTTAACTCACAGCAAGCGCATTGGTGAGAGAAAAAAGGCACGGGGTCATAACACCGCACTGGCGTTCTAACCCTCGCTGCCACGGAGGCCTCCTATTTCACTCTTGATCTGGTGCCTTTAGCGTTTGGTGCTGGTATTGCATGAATTAGACGGATTGCTTCTTGGCGTTGGCCGTTAATACTTGTGTACTTTTTTACTCATGTTTTACAGGCTGAATTGCGCTCAGTATGTTGGAAGAAACAAAAACTTAACACTAAAAGATTTGGTTTGACGAAATTTTTGTTTTAGTTTTGCTGTTTCCAATATTTTTCAGAAACAACCCGGTGCCCTGTTCGTCGATATCATCATTAAACCCTTGGTGTCTTTAAGGCACTATAAGAATGGCACCAGAATATCATGGTTTTGGGAAATCCAAATGTCGATCCATTTGTTAGTATAACAATAACATATATCAGGGGGTCAAAATGTTAATATTTAGGAGCTCAAAGTAGACTGTGCACTCCTAATTCGTATTTCAAACTTTGACGTAGGTCAAAAAAGACTTTCTGGAAACGACCCCTAAATACTTAATTAATATAATAACACCAGCGGTTAGGGCTGGCTAGTAGATGCCCTGTGTCCCTTTTACTCCGTCCCTAAATGGACTATAACGGAGAATTTTCGCAAATAATTTGTTTGAATCGACTTTCATTGAACGTTTAGTACTTTCTTCCAATAGCAAACATAAGCGCTTTCAGAAATGTCACCCTCGCTATCTTGCGATTTTTTGTTTTTAAGCAATAATTAATTTTCCAAAGTGTTCCATTTCGACCCGAACTACTGAGGTTAATGTATGCAGGAGAAGTAATGATTATTACCATATATGGATGTAGAAAGGCGCTCGGTAAACTTTGTGCAAAATAGACCCTTTCATTTCATTCCATTCTCGGCTAAAGCAATTGTGACGTCATGACATCAAAGAGATACTGATCATGTGTAACCAATGTTTGCGTCACCCGGTTGCCGTTTTGGAACAACCTGGATGTCATATGCATGTTTTTGAGTGACAGTTTGGAACACGGGCCGCAGTAAATTTGAATATTAGGGAGTTTATGCATATTGCAAAAAAGCTCACAAAAAATGCGATTTTCTACCCGGTTTATCATCAAATACTTATATTTAAGCCTACAGCAAACAAAGCTACTTTATCAATTCAAGATATACACAAGAGATGATATAAAAATTCTGCAGTACAGTCTCTTTAATCACCTTTCCCCTTCGATGCAGAGTGAAAGTGGAGAGCAGAACAACAGTGAATCTTGCATGAACTTTACTGTTCCCATTGTTTGACATTTAGGACATTTCATGCGGAACCGCTGACAAACGAACATTTTTAAGATTCCTAAACGTAAAGCAGACATGAGACAAAAGTCATTCATAAGTGATTTTCTGTTTTTCATTTGTCAAATTAAAGAACTATGTCATATTTTCTTATGCGTTAGACACACGGAGTGCTCATGTGAGCTCCACACAAATAAAGTTTAACTCACCAGCTTCGGAATGAAAGATTGTTTATTCAAGGAAAAAAAGCATCACATTGAGACAGAAAAAAAACAATGTAGGTCGTGTGACTTCACTTATTTGTTTGAACTGAGTTCTGCCCCATAGTAAAGCATTTTTGCTTATTACAACTTCGTACACAAGAAAAATCCTTATTTTCTTACTGTATTATACCCTCGTACACATGTAAAGCATTTTCACTTATTACAACTTTGTACGCATGTTTGTGACGATCAGGTAGTTTGCATAACACACAAGCACCATAAGTCATAGAATAAAAGCAGAAATAACTTGAGCTTAACACTCATAATCAAGTGTTCATCCCGAATGGGTTATCTTTCTTTTCTTGGATTTACCGTCGACTTGACCAATATTTTGGTTATACATACATCAACTATTCCATCATCTTCATGTTCAGACTTAAGCGGAGAGATGGATAGATTTGTTTGTTTTTTTGTTCGTTTGACGACGAGGAATCCTTGGAATGTGTATATACTGTGTCTTCTTGTGACAGGGCGAGTCCATGAGGCCAAAGTCCTGCCGCCACTGGAACATCGCGCCAAAGACACCAGACAGGACAACCTACCCAGTCATTTTATACTGACACCGGGACACTGACACTGTTTTTTTTAACTCGTCGCCCATATTCGACGATATGTTTAAACCCAGTCATTCTCGGTAAACCAACAATGCCTTTAGTCTAAGACATGCAACACATCGTACTCTACACAATGATAGGCAGGAGGTCCATATTTTTGCAGAGAAAATGCAGTTAAAATACTTTTTCTAATTCACAATGCTAAAATCCATCAGCTTCTCTTCAGCACCAAGAACTCATTCACTCGAGTGACGTCATAATTATTAGAAAAAAAAAACAGTGGCATGATGGGCAACGGGCGTGGAGAGTAACTTGTTTCACAGTTACAGCCCCTCATGCTCCAAACATGTCAAAACCTATACTACAATCTCTCAGAATAGACAATATATACAACACCTTTTTTTCATAACAGAATTTCTTAGCATTTAAATCTAAAGCCATACTATAAATAATAAAATAAATATAAAATAAATATAAATAATAAATATATAAATACACGAGGAAGCGAACATTACAAAATGCAAGTTTGAACAAGTTCATCTTAAGGTTAACCACCAACACCTATACACGACGACCCTGTGCGTCCGTGGCCTTCCATGACACCAATGCTTAGTCTGTGGCAAACTCAACGGGATGTCCTCTTTCACTTTTCTGCCAAGACAAGAAGTTTCCAAAAATAGTATATATTAAAGTGGTAAGATCCTCCTCCTCTTCAATATTATTAATCAGTATTGTTATTGCTGTTGTTGTTGTTGTTCTTCTTCTTCTTATTATTATTATTATTTATTTATTTATTTATTAATTATTATTATTGAGTAACTTTGTATCACAAGTCATATTAACTATTGCAATCGGCCTCAGAGTCATGGCACCGAATGATAGTAGCGCACCGCACCTGGCCTGATGGACGTCCCAGGGGCGGAAGACGGGTGTGGCTGTCACTCATTGGGCGTGTCCCAGTGATCTGATTACCTTGTGATGCATCTTCAGCTGACGGCTGGGTTACCGGGAATCCCAGCAGTGATACCTGTCATGGAGAAAGCACAGGTACACAAAATAAAAGCACGAGCGTTTAGAGCATCAGTGTGGACGACGAGGGATTGCAAAATACAGACATATAAGTATTATGCTTCTCTCATCCGCTAAATGTAAATTGTTTTTAAACGGAATTTTAACTTACAAGTGTAATCCTGTTTCTCGATAGTAAATTAAATAAGCCTGTCTAATTGTAATTATAGATACAATTATGAAACATTTATACTTTTCAGATTTTTGCTCAACTCCCTTTACTATATGGAATTTTTCACATCCTTTACGGATAAATTAACCCTTAAATATTTATCAGCTGTTCCAAACGGAAAGTTGTATTGCGTGCCACTTGGATACCAGCCCTGTTTCCTGGCTCTAACCTTTCAATGTTGAGGGTCAAGTGAGGCAGCAACAAGTACAGTTTTTTGGTATGAACCGACCCGGGATTGATCTCCGATCTCCACACCTCGTAAGAATGACTGATACAGATTTATACATGTTGTGTAAAGTAAGCAGAGTGATAGGAGAAAAGAATCACAATACATTCTCTCATATTTGGACCAACGCTTTTTTATACTTCACAAAATCTTATCTTCACTAAATCAAACTTTGCAGCCTTTGCAACAGAATAAAAGGTACAATGACAAGAAACCGGATATCACTTTTAACGTGTGGCCATTGGTCAACTGTCGTCGTTGTTATATTGTATACCTGCATAAAGCCGAATTCTGCTCTCGGGCTAAGACATACCCGAGTTCTTGTCACATTGCATTGTTCTCATCTTATTGTGCACAGTTGTTAAATGTGTTGAAAACAGATCGTTTTGAGTAATCCTAGATCAGTGACGTCTGGTATATTGCATTTAACATCGGTGCAATTTTTTTAGCTAATTCTGGTTGAGCCATGCTGTTAAGGGGCGTGTAAGTTGTTAAGTCTTAAACACTTGCATGAAGATTTAGAATAAAACCCTTACTGAGGTAAACTGACAAGAGCACGGATTTTTACGCCCTGAAAATTCTACACACATGACTAAGTACAAACATCATCATCATCACTATCATTAATTAGTATTCTTGTTATTATCGTTATTGTTTTTATTGTTGTTGTCGTCATCACCATCACCACCACCACCATCATCATCATCATGTTTATCAACTTTGCATCGCAAGTCATATTAACTATTGCAATCGGCCTCAGAGTCATGGCACCGAATGATAGTAGCGCACCGCACCTGGCCTGATGGACGTCCCAGGGGCGGACGACGGGCGTGGCTGTCACTCATTGGGCGTGTCCCAGTGATCTGATTACCTTGTGATGCATCTTCAGCTGACGGCTGGGTTACCGGGAATCCCAGCAGTGATACCTGTCATGGAGAAAGCACAGGTACACAAAATAAAAGCACGAGCGTTTAGAGCATCAGTGTGGACGACGAGGGATTGCAAAATACAGGCATATAAGTATTATGTTTCTCTCAACTGCTAAATGTAAATTGTTTTTAAACGGAATTTTAACTTACAAGTGTAATCCTGTTTCTCGATAGTAAATTAAATAAGCCTCTCTTATTGCAATTATAGATACAATTATGAAACATTTATACTTTTCAGATTGTTGCTCAACTCCCTATACTATATGGAATTTTTCACATCCTTTACGGATAAATTAACCCTTAAATATTTATCAGCTGTTCCAAACGGAAAGTTGTATTGCGTGCCACTTGGATACCAGCCCTGTTTCCTGGCTCTAACCTTTCAATGCTGAGGGTCAAGTGAGGCAGCAACAAGTAACAGTGTTTGGCATGAACCGACCCGGGAATGATCTCCGATCTCCACACCTCGTGCATCCAAGAATGAGTGATACAGATTTGTACATGTTGTGTAAAGTAAGCAGAGTGCTGGGACAAAAGAATCACAATACATTCTCTCATATTTGGACCAACGCTTTTTTATACTTCACTAAATCTTATCTTCACTAAATCAAACTTTGCAGCCTTTGCAACAGAATAAAAGGTACAATGACAAGAGACCGGATATCACTTTTAACGTGTGGCCATTTGCCAACTGTCGTCGTTGTTATATTGTATACCTGCATAAAGCCGAATTCTGCTCTCAAGCTAAGACATACCCGAGTCAATGTCCCATTGCATTGTTTTCATCTTATTGTGCACATGTGTTAAATGTGATGACAACACATCGTTTTGAGTAATCCTAGATCAGTGACGTCTGGTATATTGCATTTAACATCGGTGCAATTTTTTTAGCTAATTCTGGTTGAGCCATGCTGTTAAGGGGCGTGTAAGTTGTTAAGTCTTAAACACTTGCATGAAGATTTAGAATAAAACCCTCACTGAGGTAAACTGACAAGAGCACGAATTTTTACGCCCTGAAAATTCTACACACATGACTAAGTATAAACATGACGGTACACCTCATTCTAATGAATGGGGCAACCTCTGTGGCCGAGTGAGTCTCGTGCCAACCGGGCACAATGACTACTGAACCTGTTACGAACGTCATCGCTGTATCAAATTCAAGTTAGTCTAGCCCATGATTGTTTCCTCCACTGTCGTGCGTGGGATGTATCTCAGCAACTGCATAGAGGATAGTTTCCTCCGGGCACTGCATGTCTGGTTTCTTTCCCATTCCCAACACCACGACGCCGTCAGCCGTCGTGTGAGTGAATATTCCCAAGTACGGTGTAACAAGAGTAAAGAAAACATGGTTTACCTGTGGCAAAGCCCTGGCGAGTCGCTCGCCGACGTGGGGGGATGATTCCTGTTCAACAGGAAAGCCATTGGAAGACATTTCGCTCATCTCCTAACAATCTGTACAAAACGAGTTACTCTGAAAAGAAAGAAATACCGCGCAATGCACTTAAAATACCGTCTTAGGCACATGTACAACGTAACAAATAGATGCAAATTCCAAGAGATATTATGAATAATGCCAGCCATTTATAAAATTTTGTAGGCGAGGTAAGTATTGTTTGGTGAAGTTGGGACAATCTGTTCCAAACTTCAAAAAAACTGATGCAAAAACCTGAATGACCCCCAATGACCTAGACGAAAGAGATCAAGGTTGCTAAAAATCAATAAAGTTCTCTCTCACACTAAGCTGCAAATATAGCGCAAGTTTGGTGAACTTAGGCTAAACCGTCCTAGTGACATCATGTTTACGAGCTTTTTAGAAAATTTAAATTAAATGTCCTCAATGACCTTGAAGAATAAGGTCAAGGTCAATGAAAATGAATAAGTTTCTTCCTCATGCCAGTGTGTAAGTGTGGTTTAAGTTTGGTGAACTTGGCCTAAACCGTTCTAGAGATATAGCGTTTACAAGCCTTTCTTCTTCCCTGTGCTGCCTGGCAAGTGTAGCATAACTTCTGACCTTTCGCGGCTAAGTCTGTTGCTGTCTATCATAAGGGATGAATTATATATGCTGTAACTTTTTCACTGTTGACTGGTGCTTGGTGCAGTGAGATACGTAGGTAATATTATGGGATGGAACAGTCAAAAAATATTGGCGTGGTGTCCAGATCAAGCGCTAATCGACGTGCTGGCGTTTTGATGGATATGTCTATTGGCCATGTGAGACTCGCAGGACACCAGGAAGTACAAATGAGTTTAAAATTAGGGAGGGAAATGCTTTACTTCTAAGATTGGTGAAACTTTGTTTCCAACCTCGTCTTTCTAAATACATATAGTAAACCTACACATGTAGTGTAGCCGGGCATGCTGGATGGGCATGACGGCTTCTGGTAATGTTTCGATAAGGCCCTCTACACCAGATACCCTGTTTGGTAGCCTTAACTTTACTTACTGACTTAGTAATGAACTAGAACACAAACAAAATCTATATTGCGAAAAGCGAAAATGATATTAATCGACTTTGGGAGGATCAGTTTATATGATTCGAAACGCTGGCTGACGAAGTTTGTATGCTGCCAACCTACAATGCAAATTGTGACTTTTGGGCATTTTAAAATTACGGACAAAAAAGAGCCCATTTTGAAGAAAACCCTGTTTGTCTGATGATGAGCTTTCAAATGTTGAAGGCCGCCAAAGCAGAACAAAATTCAACTGACTTTATCTTTCCTCAGAAGTCTTCGGTAAAAAAATGTTGGATGAAAAAAATGAGAACGAAAAAAAATGCATTAAAAATGAATGAGATGATAACAAAATTCATGTATTAAATAGTCTTTCATGAAAAGACTTTTGGGCGAAGATAAATGTTGCACCTTTTAAAATGTTGAAGTACCTGATATGGAAACAAAATAAGTAGACCTAACGGAAAATTTATTATTAAAATTCTTTGCGTTTGTTTTTGGCCTACAACGAACTGACATTTCCTATGGGATAACAAAACATAAATTAATAAATAAATACATAAATACAGATAAGATCACTTGGAAATGTCTCACCTGCTTGTGATATCCATGTTATTCGATGCAAATTGTTCAAATAATTCCCAGTCACGATGAAACTTTCAATGGGAACAATCCATTGTATGAGTGTGTGAAAATTATACACCATAAAGTCTCTCTCTCTCTCTCTCTCTCTATGTATATATATATATATATATATATATATATATATATATATATATATATATATATATATATATATATATATATATATATTGTGGGGGCCCACACCACTACACTGCTATTTGGTGGGCTAGTAATTGTGACCTAGTTCTTGAGCGCTGACTGCTGGGCTGGTCGATTACAATTCAGTGCAATAGATATATAATGTGTTGCACTAAATTATAATCGACCAGCGCTCAAGTTCGCACAAACCATGAGGAACAGGGTGAAGGGGTTTGTATGACGATATCTTTGTGGCAAAACATGTAGGCGTGGGATTTCTGCTTCCCCGTCAGCTTTAGTCTTCTTCGATCAGTACCAAAAAAAATAACCCGATTTCCCTTGAGTTCCTCAATAATAATTAAGCTGTTGGTAGGAAATGTTTGGCATATTTAAGTATGTGGGTATTTGCTGGTTTAAATGTTTTCTCGGTTTACCTTTACTTTCGCTCTACGCCCCTTCCTGCCCTCCCCACCCATAACCTGAGCCATCTAATCACGATATGATACACGGGGCCTGTGCGTCAGGCGACCTATATAAGGAGCTGTTTATGTCCGTCTCGAACGCAACAATTATTAGGCAGGCGTGATGCGCTATAGAAATGTACAAGTAGGCCGACATACAGTACTTTTGTCACATCTGCTACTCGATCACCTAATGGATCAGTCCAGTCGGGTTGCACGTGCCCACAACGTTAAAGAACGTTTCTTGAAAATAAAACCACAAAACCATGTAGATGTGCCGTAATATTTATCTAACACTGCCTGTGGGTCTACAGGCCTACATTTTCGTAAGAGGGTTAAAATGCATGTCCATGCTTGCCCAAATTTCTAAATGCGATATTTGTAAAGGCTAAGGGAGGTGTGACGAAATGAAAACAGCATTATCGATCCATGATCAGCTAACAAGGGCTACCAGTAAAGTGTGCCAAAACACAACAGTAGGCTCTAAACGTACCAGACCGCTTTGAGAATTCTTCCAGGAATTTACAAAACAAGACATTACAAAGGTACTAAATGGCACGAAGGATTCACTACCAAAAGGCACCAATCGGCACGAAGAATGTAGCAATCGCCATGAAGGACGTACTGAACGGTACTAAGGATGTATAAAACGACACTTCATAGGAAGGCTGATTGGTTAGACTACTGGTGTACTAATCGGCATTATGGATTTATTGAATGACACTGAGGATGTACTGAAAGGGATTAAGCATGTACTTAATTGTACTAAAGACGTGCCAAGTCGCAGTAAGGTTATACTAAATGGCACTAAGGATTTACTGAACTGCACTAAAGGGGGACAAAACGACATGAAGGATTATATTATGTACTAAGGATGTACTCAACGCACTAAGGATATACCAAACTGCACAGAAAATTACTAAACGGCGCTAGTCATGCACTACGAGGCGCCAAGGATCTTGTAATCGACCTTAAGGGTGTACTAAAGATTCTAAGAGTGCATGCTAATTGGCACTGAAATGTGTTGAAGGGATGTGTTACAGGATGTACTAAGCGATTCGAAGGGTTATACTGAATAGCACCAAGGTCTTACGAAGCAGACTCTTGAAGTATGAAGCGGTTCTAGAGGTGCACCAATAAGTACTTGAGAATTTTCCAATGTACTTTGGATCGACTGGAAGGTTCTGTATATATTTCACAGTTCTTGGGATGTATCAAACAATTCTTGGAAAGTATCGAACCCTTCTTGGAATGTGTCACATAGTTCCTGGGAAGTGTCAAACAGATTTTGGAACGTATATCAAGGATTCTGCCGTTTGACACTGATGTTTGGTGATGAACTAGCGTTTTTGTCATCGGAGTTCCCACCTAAATAAATCCGCTTCTTTTTGAAGTAAAGACATTTACTTCAAACTTTGGTACTTTATAACCCAAATTTCTCTTGGCGGGAAAGGTTTCTATAACATATTAAGAGGGTATGCGCCTTGATTTTAGAAGACTGGACTGTGAAAATTTGCAGCCAGTCTTGCTGATCTCACCTTGATCTTTGGCACTTTAAAAATGTCAAGTTAGGCTTTTGATCAGAAAACTGGAAGGCGACAAAATATTTCTAGTTATAAGAAAGGCAGAATGGTTCCTGTATACAGTTCACCAAATGTATGGTGCCTGTGACAAGATATTCCAGCTAATGGCAATACTATAAGTATAGCGACACGGGTTATCCTGCTACACATAAAAACATTCAGTCTGTTCTGTTATTAAGACATATATCTGTGTCACGTTATGTTAATCTAAATAATAGAATGTGTGGTCAAGTAGTGGGTAAACTACTGCAATGACATAATAATCCCCTTGCACTAACAAAATGCATTCCTAGTATCACCTAGAGAAGAGCCTCTCTGTTAAATTTTGATCTGACACTATAACAGCTGGTTTCTTTATTCACAGTGATGAACTATGTAACTTGAGCATTTAAGTATAGGCCTAAGGTTTATCCCATTACATGCTATATGTGACATTGAATGTTGTAGGAAAGCATGTCTTGGCATGTTCAGTAAAACAGGTTATCTCGGTTGTCAAAGAAGCTTTGTCATGACAGCCTGCATTTATACGTAGTAAGGTTAAAGTCCTCCTTTAGTATAACGCCAGCCTTATGAGCTGGTCAGATTCATATCATGGGAGGTGCTAGGCCTACATCACCAATATGGAGACACAAAAATCAGGGATCATTCGACATTTCAATCCTGAACGTGAATGGAGTTCTTCACGGGGTTTAGCGGAACTTCATCGCCAGGGAATATTTGCCAAGAGAAACTTCAGTGAAGTTTATGTTCAGGTGCAAAGAACGACTGCATGTCTGTTATATGCTCTTCCAGGTGTAAACGCCTTATTATTAGAAAGGTACCATTGTTGAAGTGATGTTGATGAGAAATGGAAATTGCTGCAAAGTTCCAAAAAGCGTGAATATGTCATTTGGAAACCTCGTTTGTTAGAAAATGTCAGCGACTTGGTTAAGGAGAATCAACATTCCAAATGTCAATCAATATGGAGCCCAGCCTTATCTCCTTCAATGTGAACGGAACAGTCCTATTGATTACATATAGGCTCCGCCTTTACTGACTGCTTTTGTTGACCATATATGTCGGCAAAGAAGGAGGAGCATTCAAGGCAGAGTTGGTGACGTAGAGGTAAGTGACCTTTAATATTCAGTTATATACATATATATATTTAGATACACTTCGGCGCGCGAAGCATTCTGGTAAACATTATCTGTAGTGACGTTAGAGTGTAGTTTATGCACATGGCGCCATCTTGAAATTTATAAACCGCATGTCCCACAATTTCATCCGACTTCACGCGTAAAATACTGTTGTAATGTGCACCACAAACCTTGTGTTCGGCACTCAAACTTGCAGATCGCCATGATAAGGCTGCAATATTGCTACAGTGACGATAATCCACACTCAAACATGTAACTGGCAGATTTAAATGAAACCACATGCAGTGGCTCCGTAATAACACACTATTGTGTACACCTCCGTCACGGTCAAAATGAAGCATTTTTCTTGTTTTATCAAAGCTTAGTTCCCAAATGTAAGGAATATAGGCTCCATTCCAGTATAATTGCGCCGTTTTGAATATGTCTGTTATTCGGCTCATGTCATCTATACGTAGGGTATATCGGGGAATAAAACAACTCTGTGCAAGACGTATTTACAGATTTGTCGAAAATATCATTTCAATGTATACTCTAATACTTACAATTTGAAGAAACAGTAGACTTGAAACCATTAAGGCAGGCAAAAGCAAAATGGAATCCGTGTATGAACACATGAACGTGCATGTATGTCGCTCACACACTGGTCTGTCGCGTCTTGAAGATGCAGTGACGGTGGGGGAAGTGGGTGGGGGAGGGAAAACGGAAAACAAAAATTCATGCGGAATGTTGATCGATTCGTTGATAAACGTCATTAATAAAGCCAACAAAACATTTTATACCAAAGCTTTGAATAGTCAGGTCCAATAATTCAGTGACGATAAAACACTACAACAAGGGGGCTACAAGGAGGCCTCCCTGGCTCAGTGACCGAAGCCCTCCCACCAATGGGGACGCTGTGACTCTAGGTCATGCTGACTCTCTCTCCGGCCGCACGTGCGAAGGTCTTCCAGCAACCTGCGGATGGTCGTTGGTTTCCCGGGCTGTGCCCGGTTTCCTCCCCGCATAATGCTGGCGGACGTCGTATAAGTGAAATATTCTTGAGTACAGCGTAAAATACCAATGAAATAAATAATGAATACAACTGCAGTAGTCCTATACTTGTATATGTCGCGCATATGTAAGATATTAGGTGTCTACGAGATAAGTGAAGTTAATATATACTGTGTTTTGTATGATGATACCTGATATTTTCTGTCAAAAATTGCGTATTTTCATAATGAATATTGGCACCAAACAACCTTAACTGCAAGTCTAGAAAAGGACAAGTTCAACATCAAATAAATAAGTCGGTAATTTAACCAGAATTATTTCTGCAATAAATTTATGTACCATCGTGCATAAAAAAACTAATACAAGGCAATAATTTCCCACTGCATAGTGGTGGGAATGAATTTTTTATTGTCGTTTAAACTAAGATTTTGGTTTACTTATCTATCTATCTATCTATCTATGTTTTATGGTTCCCTAACGCCTCGAAAATGTTCGCTGACACGATGACTGTGGCTAATCAAGTCCACTTTAAAATTAACGTGTGCTAAAGCATAAAGTAAGATGAAGAAAAAATAAACAAAATAACAAACACTCAAACAGCACTCACAGATCTCTATCGTGATGATTAGGGTGCTATTTACGGCTGTCTGACTACACAGTGACAGAATGTGGTGCGGTATCATTAGTTTGTGCTCTTTGATTAGACTACAGGAGGTGTGGTATTCTCTGTGACTGATGTTTGATTGAAGACTGGATCAGGTAGGGTGTCATCATTTTGCCATGTTTAATTAAAGAGCGAAAATGGTGTGATGTCATCATTTTGTGCTCTCTCATTACAGAGAGATTTAATGAGTCGAGTATCATCAGTTTGTGCTGCCAAATTACACACAGATTGAATAGGGTGGGGTGTCATCAGTTTTTGTCGTTTGATTACACACAGACTAAATAAGGTGAGATGTCATCTGATTACACACAGACTGTATGAGGTGAGGTGTCATCAGTTTTTGTCGTTTGATTACATACAGACTGAATGAGGTTGGGTGTCGTCAACTTGACCTGTCTGATCACAACCGGTTATATGTGATTACACGCACATTGAATGATGCGGGTGTCATCAGTGCTGTCTGATTACCCACATATTGAATTACGTGGAGTGTCATCAGTTTGTGCTGTCTGATTTCACACAAGTTGAATAAGGTGGAGTATCATCAGTTTGTGCTCTGTGTTTGCACACAGGTTGAATGAGGTGGGGTGTCGTCTGTTTATGCTTTGTGAATATATACAGATGCCGACAGAATGATTTGGAGTGTCATTAGTTTGAGCTGTCTGATTACACACAGACTGAAGGAGATGAGGGGTCATTATTTGGTCCTGTCCGATTGCACACAGACTGAATGAAGTGGGGGTGTCGTCAAATGTGCTGTCTGATTTCACACAGAATGAATAAGGTGAGGGGTCTGATTACACACAGACTGAATACGGTGTGGTGCGGTCACCTTGAGCTGCATGTCTTATTCAGTTTTGAAAGCTTTTCTCTCGACTTTTACTTCTTTTTTACATGCGTACACTGTGAAGATGACATGGTTGGGCAAATGACCAAATAGAAAAGTCTGACCATTGCTGAATAGAAAAGTTGAAATTCATTATTAATTTTTAAGTGCATTGAGTGTAGAGTATAAATGAATATCCAGACATGAATATGGGAAACTACCGCTTACTGCGTCTTACTTATCAGTTAATGCTAAATTTGAGAATTGTAAGAACTAACATAAAACCTGTGGATATAATGATGTTTTAGCTTATTTTTTAATAAGAGTTTGCCATGACTAGCTGTCCTTCTTTAATCATTCCGTTTAATTTTTCTCTAAAATCTAGTGTTTTTCCTTCCGTATCAAAATGACCAAACGTAATACCAGTGTGTAAATCTGGAAACAAAAATCGTGATGGAGAGTATGGATCTTTTTCACTTTTATACGAGTTATTATAAAAATATTTGGTAAATTTGTAAACTGTCAATAGCCATCTTTTTAACACGTATTTACAAATAAATAACACAAGAAGTATAAGAAAGAAACGAATTTCGTTTCTATGGTGTTTTATACCAGACAAATTTTGAAATTGGTTAAAATCTTATCTCAGTTTCCTGGCTAATTGTACCGTGGTGGGGAAGGGGGGGGGGGGTGATCTCACAAGGTTCAGTTTTATGACCAGTACTTTTTACCTCCCTTTAAATCAATGATTTTCTCCCTTTCGCAATATTTCCAATGTCTTTTATTTACAAAAAAAAAAAAAAATTGAGAATTCCATGTCAAATATACTTAAATCTGATCAGCTGCAAAATTGTGTTGATAATCCAAACAACTGGAGAGTCAAATGTATACTAAATGTCAATATATCTAAATGTTGCTTCATCTAAATGTAATTGTTTAAAACAAATGGTGATAGGGGTCTTAACCGGGAACATATTATCAGCAAGCTGTAGTTAATTACGTCACATCCAAAGGTAACAGAAGGCTAGGTTTTATTTCTAGAACATGCCGGAAGTTTAACAATTCGGCAACTGCCAGATCATTGTACTGTCATTTCTGCCAGTAGCTATGAAGTTTGCAGAGGTTTTGGTAGCTGTGACAAGTCATTCTGTAGCATTTTGGTGTTTTGAACAAAATTATAAATATTTCTTATGATTTTTTTCTTGTACATGCACTTTTGTTTATCATACCCCAAAACACAATCACGCCATCCCAAACTGTTTTATCCTGCTTACAAACGTGTCGATATTCGTATCAGAGCACGAGGACATTTTGACAGCCTGCATACAAGACGGGAAGGTCTATATTTTACCATCAGTCCATACATTTAAGAGAAAATGCAAATTTTTACTTTATTCTCAATTGCTAGAACCTTCGTTATATTTGTGTCCATTTACTTAATCATTTTGGTATATTTAGAATATGCCTACTCACAGTCAGTGTGATGTCTAATTTATCAAGTCTGTCGTTACTAATTTGTGTGTGCTACCTCTTTCTCCAGTGTTCATTGGGAAAGTCTAAAGAAAGGGATGTAGTTACGTCAAATGAAAATGTCCCCTTTCATACCATATTCCCCGTCAATTGGCGCCTGCATCTTGAAATTTTTAATCCGCATATCCCACAATTTCATCCAAACTATGCTGACAAGTTTCACATGTAAAATACTGAAGTATTTGTATTTGCTCAAAAACCTTGTACTCGGTGCTTCAACTTACAGATCGTCATGATAAGGCCGCCATATTGCTGATAAATAATCCTAAAACACCACTGTGCAAGATATAAGCACTTGCAGAAATATCACCCTCGCTATCTTGCGATTTTTTGTTTTTAAGCAATAATTAATTTTCCTAAGGGTTCCGTTTCGACCCGAACTACTGAGGTCAATGTATGCAGGAAAAGTAATGGGTATTACCATATATGGATACAGAAGGCCGCTCGGCAAATTTTGTGCAAAAGAGACCCTTTCATTTCATTCCATTTTCCGCTAAGGCAATTGTGACGTCATGACATCAAAGAGAGACTGATCATGTGTAACCAATGTTTGCGTCACCCTGTTGACGTTTTGGAACAACCTGGATGTCATATGCATGTTTTTTAATGACAGTGTGGAATACGGGCGGCTCTGAAGTTGAATATTAAGGTGTTTATGCATATTGTAAAAAAAGCTCAGAAAAACGCGATTTTCTACCCATTTTATCATCAAATACTTATATTTTATATTTAAGCCTACAGCCAGCAAAGCTGCTTTATTAATTCAAGATAGATACAAGAGATGATATAGAAATTCTGCGGTATAGTCTCTTTAATCACTTTTCCCCTGCGATGCAGAGTGAAAGTGGAGAGCAATGCAGCTGTGAATCCTGCATGACCTTTACCGTTCCCATTGTTTGACATTTAAGACACTGCATGTGGAACCGTTAAAAAACGAACAGCTGTGGAATTCCTAAACGTAAAGCAACCAGACATGAGACAGAAGTCATTCATAAGTTATTTTCCGTTTTTCATTTGTCAAATTAAAGAACTATGTCATATTTTCTTATGCGTTAGACACACGGAGTGCTCATGTGAGCTCCACACAAATAAAGTTTAACTCACCAGCTTCGGAATGAAAGATTGTTTATTCAAGAAAAAAAAAGCATCGCTTTGAGATAGAAAAAAAGGTGTACGTCGTGTAACTTCACTTATTTGTTTGAACTGCGTTGTACGCCATAGTAAAGCATTTTCGCTTATTATAACTTGGCACACAAGAAAAATCCTTTTTTTTCTTACTGTATTATACCCTCGTACACACGTAAAGCATTTTCACTCATTACAACTTTGTACACACAAAGGTAGTTTGCATAACTCTCTCTCTTTTTTAGTATACATGTATCGTAAAGAAGATGAGGAGCCACGTCGTGACAACTTAAAACATTGCTTAGCTGTTTAGAACGGAAGACGTTCATCAGACAGAGAGAGTTTAACCGCCTCCTCCGAATGATTATTATTACCACCACCACCACCATCATCATCATCGTTGTCGTCGTCGTAATCCTCATCATCATCATCATCATCATCGCCGTCGTCGTCATCGTCATCATCATCACCATCACCATTATCATTATTATTGTAAGTAGTACAGTAGTACACTGCAGTAATAATAGAAATTCAACTTTATGAAGCCAACAAAACAATTTCTGACGTTGACTTTGCAGAGCAACTGCGTGAGATCAAGAAAGTAACGATTGCCTACCTGCTGTGCAAGACATACAATTTTGAGAGAATACAACGACGAGCATTTTACAATCCAGATCAGCTGACGTAAGTATTCAGTTCGTTCTCAAATATGGACCTTTATGTGTTTCGAGCTTCACATTTAATAGACGGAAATGGAAGTACCTTAGAGATATATATTCGAGTCCATTTTATATAACATGGACTGCTAGCCGGTGTCTGAAGATGACAAGAAGCAATAGCTTCCACCGGATTCAGTCCAGGTTTCTTTAGTCATTCGGTCACATACTCGGAAACAAGTATTTGGGCTTTTATGTACATATTTTACCATTCTGGAGTCTTTATACTTTGCTGCAGACAGTGCATTACTTATATGGATGGATTCTTTGAGTTCACTGTTCATAGGTGTTTTTTTTTTTTACACAGGCTAAATTGTCCTCAATAGGCAGCATATCAGTGTAGTAAATATGAGACGAAATGCGCTTTGAAAGAAAAAACATCCTACATTGAAAGATTTCGTTTGAAAACTGTTTTGTATTAAGTTTATTGTTTTCATTGCCTTTCAGAAACAACTTAGTACCCTGTTCGTCGATACCATCATTAAACCTTGATGTCTTTTAGACGTCATAAAAACAATGATTCTGAGTACAGCCGTTAAGATCTGCGGTGAAGATCTAGTGATGTGGTGGTTTTTATGCGTGGGGGGAGGGCTGTGTCCAATTCCACAATAAAAAGGCATTTCCGATCAAATTAAGCCAAACTATAGAAACTTGTTACAGCTTTGTTTTAGGTTCTTGGGGTTTAGACAACTTTGACCCCTGCGATGGGGAGAAAGCGAGTAAACAGCATCGGTTCATCTGATGCATTTTCCCAGATTATCTCCCAAATATCGCCAAGCACAAGCCCGTCTGATGCATTCCATGCAATTATGTCCCAAATATCAGCAATCAAGGCCCGTGTTATGCACTCAGCCAAATTGTTTCCTAAATATCACCAAACACGGCCCGTCTGGTACATTCTACGAAGTTATTTGCTAAATATCACCAATAACGTTCTTTAGGGTACACAAACGTTTATGGGGGTTAATAATTCTAATGTATTGAGGTGTTGTATGTAACGTCTACTCTCAGAGATTGTGGTAGACACAGTATATACACATCTCAAGGATTCCTCGTCGTCAAAACAAACAAACATACAAACTTCCATAAATATAAGGTCTATTCTCAGAGATTGTTGTGTAGGTTTTGACATGTTCGGAGTTTGTTGTAACAGCATGAGGGGCTGTAACTGTGAAACAAGTTACTCTCCACGCCCGTTGCCCATCATGCCACTGTTTTTTTTTTCTAATAATTATGACGTCACTCGAGTGAATGAGTTCTTGGTGCTGAAGAGAAGCTGATGGATTTTAGCATTGTGAATTAGAAAAAGTATTTTAACTGCATTTTCTCTGCAAAAATATGGACCTCCTGCCTATCATTGTGTAGAGTACGATGTGTTGCATGTCTTAGACTAAAGGCATTGTTGGTTTACCGAGAATGACTGGGTTTAAACATATCGTCGAATATGGGCGACGAGTTAAAAAAAACAGACTGTTGTCTTCCCGGTGTCAGTATAAAATGACTGGGTAGGTTGTCCTGTCTGGTGTCTTTGGCGCGATGTTCCAGTGGCGGCAGGACTTTGGCCTCATGGACTCGCCCTGTCACAAGAAGACACAGTATATACACATTCCAAGGATTCCTCGTCGTCAAACGAACAAAAAAACAAACAAATCTATCCATCTCTCCGCTTAAGTCTGAACATGAAGATGATGGAATAGTTGATGTATGTATAACCAAAATATTGGTCAAGTCGACGGTAAATCCAAGAAAAGAAAGATAACCCATTCGGGATGAACACTTGATTATGAGTGTTAAGCTCAAGTTATTTCTGCTTTTATTCTATGACTTATGGTGCTTGTGTGTTATGCAAACTACCTGATCGTCACAAACATGCGTACAAAGTTGTAATAAGTGAAAATGCTTTACATGTGTACGAGGGTATAATACAGTAAGAAAATAAGGATTTTTCTTGTGTACGAAGTTGTAATAAGCAAAAATGCTTTACTATGGGGCAGAACTCAGTTCAAACAAATAAGTGAAGTCACACGACCTACATTGTTTTTTTTCTGTCTCAATGTGATGCTTTTTTTCCTTGAATAAACAATCTTTCATTCCCAAGCTGGTGAGTTAAACTTTATTTGTGTGGAGCTCACATGAGCACTCCGTGTGTCTAACGCATAAGAAAATATGACATAGTTCTTTAATTTGACAAATGAAAAACGGAAAATAACTTATGAATGACTTCTGTCTCATGTCTGGTTGCTTTACGTTTAGGAATTCCACAGCTGTTCGTTTTTTAACGGTTCCACATGCAGTGTCTTAAATGTCAAACAATGGGAACGGTAAAGGTCATGCAGGATTCACAGCTGCATTGCTCTCCACTTTCACTCTGCATCGCAGGGGAAAAGTGATTAAAGAGACTATACCGCAGAATTTCTATATCATCTCTTGTATCTATCTTGAATTAATAAAGCAGCTTTGCTGGCTGTAGGCTTAAATATAAAATATAAGTATTTGATGATAAAATGGGTAGAAAATCGCGTTTTTCTGAGCTTTTTTTACAATATGCATAAACACCTTAATATTCAACTTCAGAGCCGCCCGTATTCCACACTGTCATTAAAAAACATGCATATGACATCCAGGTTGTTCCAAAACGTCAACAGGGTGACGCAAACATTGGTTACACATGATCAGTCTCTCTTTGATGTCATGACGTCACAATTGCCTTAGCGGAAAATGGAATGAAATGAAAGGGTCTCTTTTGCACAAAATTTGCCGAGCGGCCTTCTGTATCCATATATGGTAATACCCATTACTTTTCCTGCATACATTGACCTCAGTAGTTCGGGTCGAAACGGAACCCTTAGGAAAATTAATTATTGCTTAAAAACAAAAAATCGCAAGATAGCGAGGGTGATATTTCTGCAAGTGCTTATATCTTGCACAGTGGTGTTTTAGGATTATTTATCAGCAATATGGCGGCCTTATCATGACGATCTGTAAGTTGAAGCGCCGAATACAAGGTTTTTGAGCAAATACAAATACGGCAGTATTTTACATGTGAAACTTGTCAGCATAGTTTGGATGAAATTGTGGGATATGCGGATTAAAAATTTCAAGATGCAGGCGCCAATTGACGGAGAATATGGTATGAAAGCGGACATTTTCATTTGACGTCACTACATCCCTTTCTTTAGATTTTCCCAACGAACACTGGAGAAAGAGGTAGCACACACAAATTAGTAACGACGGACTTGATAAATTAGACATCACACTGACTGTGAGTAGGGCATATTCTAAATATACAAAAATGATTAAGTAAATGGACACAAATATAACGAAGGTTCTAGCAATTGAGAATAAAGTAAAAATTTGCATTTTCTCTTAAATGTATGGACTGATGGTAAAATATAGACCTTCCCGTCTTGTATGCATGCTGTCAAAATGTCCTCGTGCTCTGATACGAATATCGACACGTTTGTAAGCAGGATAAAACAGTTTGGGATGGCGTGCTTGTGTTTTGGGGTATGATAAACAAAAGTGCATTGTTACACAATCAGCCACGCCAAACGAACTTAAACCCGACCGTGAATTTAATCACCTTGTGTGGGCCTTAAACTTACGCAGTTCCTAACCCGGACACATGTAATCACGACATGTGCCTCGTAACAGCATGTACAAGAAAAAAAATCATAAGAAATATTTATATTTTTGTTCAAAACACCAAAATGCTACAGAATGACTTGTCACAGCTACCAAACCTCTGCAAACTTCATAGCTACTGGCAGAAATGACAGTACAGCTGCCGAATTGTTAAACTTCCGGCATGTTCTAGAAATAAAACCTAGCCTTCTGTTACCTTTGGATGTGACGTAATTAGGTACAGCTTGCTGATAATATGTTCCCTGTTAAGACCCCTATCACCATTTATTTTAAACAATTACATTTAGATGAAGCAACATTTAGATATATTGACATTTAGTATCCATTTGACTCTCTAGTTGTTTGGATTATCAACACAATTTTGCAGCTGATCAGAGTTAAGTACATTTGACATGAAATCCTCAATTTTTTTTTTTTGTAAATAAAAGACATTGAAAATATTGCGAAAGGGAGCAAATCATTGATTTAAAGGGGGGTAAAAAGTACTGGTCATAAAACTGAACCTTGTGAGATCACCCCCTCTTCCCCACCACGGTACAATTAGCCAGGAAACTGAGATAAGATTTTAACCAATTTCAAAATTTGTCTGGTATAAAACACCATAAAAACGAAATTCGTTTCTTTCTTCTACTTCTTGTGTTATTTATTTGTAAATACGTGTTAAAAAGATGGCTATTGACAGTTTACAAATTTACCAAATATTTTTATAATAACTCGTATAAAAGTGAAAAAGATCCATACTCTCCATCACGATTTTTGTTTCCAGATTTACACACTGGTATTACGTTTGGTCATTTTGATACAGAAGGAAAAACACTAGATTTTAGAGAAAAATTAAACGGAATGATTAAAGAAGGACAGCTAGTCATGGCAAACTCTTCTTAAAAAATAAGCTAAAACATCATTATATCCACAGGTTTTATGTTAGTTCTTACAATTCTCAAATTTAGCATTAACTGATAAGTAAGACGCAGTAAGCGGTAGTGTCCCATATTCATGTCTGGATATTCATTTATACTCTACACTCAATGCACTTAAAAATTAATAGTGAATTTCAACTTTTCTATTCAGCAATGGTCAGACTTTTCTGTTTGGTCATTTGCCCAACCATGTCATCTTCACAGTGTACGCATGTGAAAAAGAAGAAAAAGTCGAGAGAAAAGCTTTCAAAACTGAATAAGACATGCAGCTCAAGGTGACCGCACCACACCGTATTCAGTCTGTGTGTAATCAGACCCCTCACCTTATTCATTCTGTGTGAAATCAGACAGCACATTTGACGACACCCCACTTCATTCAGTCTGTGTGCAATCGGACAGGACCAAATAATGACCCCTCATCTCCTTCAGTCTGTGTGTAATCAGACAGCTCAAACTAATGACACTCCAAATCATTCTATCGGCATCTGTATATATTCACAAAGCACAAACAGACGACACCCCACCTCATTCAACCTGTGTGCAAACACAGAGCACAAACTGATGATACTCCACCTTATTCAACTTGTGTGAAATCAGACAGCACAAACTGATGACACTCCACGTAATTCGATATGTGGGTAATCAGACAGCACTGATGACACCCGCATCATTCAATGTCTGTGTAATCAGATATGACCAGCTGATGACACAATCTTATTCAGTCTGTGTTAAATCAAACTGCACAAACTGAGAAGACTCCACCTAATTCAATACGTGTTTAATCAGACAGCACAAACTAATGACACCCCACCTTATTTAATCTGTGTGCAATCATACAGCACAAACAGACAACACCCAACCTCATTAAGCCTGTGTGCAATCAGGCAGCACAAACAGACAACACCCAACCTCATTTAGTCTGTGTGCAATCAGGCAGCACAAACAGACGACACCCGAACTCATTCAGTCCGTGTGTAATGAGACAACCCAAACTGAGCACACCCCACCCCATTCAGTCTGTGTGTAATCAGACAGCACAAACTGATCATACACAATCTCATTCAATCTTTGTGAAATCAGACAGCACAAGCTCATGACAATCCATGTTATTCAATACGGTTGTGATCAGACAGGTCAACTAAACGACACCCGACCTCATTCAGTCTGTATGTAATCAAACGACAAAAACTGATGACACCTCACCTCATACAGTCTGTGTGTAATCAGACAACACAAACTGAGGACACCCCATCTCATTCAGTCTGCATGTAATGAGACAACACAAACTGAAGACATCCCAGGTCATTCAGTCTGTGTGCAATCAGATGACACCTCACCTTATTTAGTCTGTGTGTAATGAGACGGCAAAAACCGAGAACACCCCACCCCATTCAATCTGTGTGTAATCTGACAGCACAAACCGAGAAAGCCTCACCTGATTCAATCTGTGTGTAATCAAACGACAAAAACTGATGACACCCCACCCTATTCAATCTGTGTGTAATCAGACGGCACAAAATGATGATACCCGACTCATTAAATCTCTCTGTAATGAGAGAGCACAAAATGATGACATAACACCATTTTCGGTCTTTAATCAAACATTGCAAAATGATGGCACCCTACCTGATCCAGTCTTCAATCAAACATGACACATAGAGAATACCACACCTCCTGAAGTCTCATCAAAGAGCACAAACTAATGATACCGCACCACATTCTGTCACTGTGTAGTCAGACAGCCGTAAATAGCACCCTAATCATCACGACAGAGATCTGTGAGTGCTGTTTGAGTTTTTGTAGTTTTGTTTATTTTTTCTTCATCTTACTTCATGCTTTAGCACACGTTAATTTTAAAGTGGACTTGATTAGGAACAGCCATCGTGTCAGCGAATATTTTCAAGGCGTTAGGGAACCATAAAACACAGATAAATAGATAGATAGATAGATAGATAGATGGATAGATAGATAAGTAAACCAAATTCGCAGTTTAAATGACAATAAAAACATCATTCCCACCACTGTAAAGTGGGAAATTATTGCCTTGTATTAGTTTTTTATGCACGATGGTACATAAATTTATTGCAGAAATAATTCTGGTTAAATTACCTACTTATTTATTTGATATTGAACTTGCCCTTTTCTAAACTTACGGTTAAGGTTGTAGCCTGCTGGTGAGACAAGCTTGTAACACAAGGGTTTTGGTGTTCTTTGTGCTGTGTTTAATCACAAGCAAGTTAGTATAATGATCTGGGGTTTGTTACTATGTCAGTTTTTCGCTTTGGTGCCAATATTCATGATGAAAATGCACAATTTTTGAGAGAAAACATCGGGTATCATCATACAAAACACAGTATATATTAACTTCACTTATCTCGTAGACACCTAATATCGTACATATGCGCGACGTATACAAGTACAGGGCTACTGCAGTTGTGTTCATTATTTCTTAATTTCATTGGTATTTTACGCCGTACTCAAGAATATTTCACTTATACGTTAACCGCCAGCATTATGATAGGAGGAAACCGTTCACAGCCCTGGGGAAACCCACGACCATCCGCAGTCAGCATGAGCTGGACTCACAGAGCCCGCATGTGTGGAAAGCTTCTGGGTCATTGAGCCATGGAGGCCTCCTTGTATCCCCCTTGTTGTAGTGTCTTATCGTGACTGAATTTTTGGACCTGGTTATTCAAAGCTTTGCTATAAAATAATTTTTTGGCTTTTATAATGATGTTTATCAACGAATCTGTCAACATTCCGCATGCATTATTGTTTTTCGTTTTGTTTTCAAACTCCCTCCTCTCCCTACCCACTTCCCCTACCCCCAGCACACCCGCTCGTCTTTATCGCGACAGACCACTTTATGAGCGGCATAGGCTCTGTTGATGCACGGATTGCATTTTGCTTTCGCCTGCTTTAGTGGTTTCAAGTCTACTGTTTCAACAAATTGTAAGTATGAGAGTATACTTTGAAATGATATTTCTGTAATCTGTGAATACGTCTAGCACAGTGCTGTCTTATTCCCCAATATACCCTACGTATAGATGACAAGAGCCGATTAACACACACGTTCGCATTTATACTGGCATAGAACCTTACATATTCCTCACATTTGGGAACTAAACGATGGGAAAACATGAAAAAATGCTTCATTTTGACCATGTTTTGAGGGAGGTGTAGATAATGGGGCGTTACTCTCAAACTGTATGAGAGTATACTTTGAAATGATATTTCTGTAATCTGTGAATACGTCTAGCACACTGTTGTCTTATTCCCCGATATACCCCATGCATAGATGACAAGAGCCGATTAACAGACATATTCAAAATTTCGCAATTATACTGGAATAGAACCTATATTCCTTACACTTGGGAAATAAACGATGGGAAAACATGAAAAAATGCTTCATTTTGACCATGTTTTGACGGGGGTGTAGTTAATGTTGCGTTGTTGTGGTTTATTTAAATCTGCCAGCTACATGTTTGAGTATGGATTATCGCCACTTTAGCAATATTGCAGCCTTATCATGGCGAGCAGCAAGTTTAAGAGCCGAACACAAGCTTTTTGGTGCACATTACAACAGTACTTTACACGTGAAGTCGGATGAAATTGCGGGACATGCGGCTTAGACAATTCAAGATGGCGAAAATTTCCCAGGAGAGGGGCTAACAAACCGCCCGGTGACGTCACTACATCGCCTGCGTACAGAACGTTTCCCAGAAGGATACGCGCGCCGGAAGTGTATCTAAAAATATACATATAAATGAACATTAAAGGTCACTTACCTCTACGTCACCATCTCTGCCTTGAATGCTCCTCCTTCTTTGCCGACATATATGGTCAACAAAAGCAGTCAGAAAAGGCGGAGCCTATATGTAATGCACTAGGACTGTTCCGTTCACATTGAAGGAGATAAGGCTGGGCTCCATATTGATTGACATTTGAAATGTTGAATCTCCTTAACCAAGTCGCTGACATTTTGTAACAAACGAGATTTCCAAATGACATATTCACGCTTTTTGGAACATTCCAGCAATTTCCATTTCTCATCAACAACACCTTCAACATCACTTCAACAATGGTACCTTTCTAATAATAAGCCGCCCGTGGCGTTTACACCTGGAAGAGCATATAACAGACATGCAGTCGTTCTTTGCACCTGGACATGAACTTCACTGAAGTTTCTCTTGGCAAATATTCCCTGGCGATGAAGTTCCGCTAAACCCCATGAAGAACTCCATTCACGTTCAGGATTGAAATGTTGAATGATCCCTGATTTTTTTGTCTACATATTGGTGATATAGGCCTAGCATCTCCGATGATATGAATCTGACCAGCTCATAAGGCTGGCGTTATACTAAAGGAGGACTTTAACCTTACTACGTATAAATGCAAGCTGTCGTGACGAACCTGCTTTGATAACCGAGGTAACCTGTTTTACTGAACATTTCAGGACATGCTTTCTTACAAGGATAAATAGGATAAACCTTATGCCCATACTTAAAATGCGCAAGTTACATAGTTCATGACTGTGAATAAAGAAACCTGCTGTTGTAGTGTCAGATCAAAATCAATTTAAAAATAACCAATGTGACATTCTGACTGAAATCGACCCAAAATCTCCTTGTCTAGCATTGATTTGGTGGTATCACAACATTGTCTCCGTGTACCGTCAAAAAATAGTCTGTTAAATTTAACAGAAAGGCTCTTCTCTGAGTGATACTAGGAATGCATTTTGTTAGTGCAAGGGGATTATTCTGTCATTGCAGTAGTTTACCCACTACTTGACCACACATTCCATTACTTAGATTAACATAACGTGACACAGAATGTTTTTGTGTGTAGCATGATTACCCGTGTCGCTATACTTATAATACTGTCATTGGCTGGATTATCTTGTGAAAGGCACCATACATTTGGTGAACCGTATACCATTCTGCCTTTCTTATGACTAGAAATATTTTGTCGCCTTCCAGTTTTCTGATCAAAAGCCTAACTTGACCTTTTTCACCGTGCCAAAGATCAAAGTTGAGATCAGCAAGACTGGCTGCAAATTTTCACAGTCCAGTCTTCTAAAATCAAGGCGCATACCCTCTTAATATGCTATAGAAACCTTTCCCGCCAAGAGAAATTTGGGTTATAAAGTACCAAAGTTTGAAGTAAATGTCTTTACTTCAAAAAGAAGCGGATTTATTTAGGTGGGAACTCCGATGACAAAAACGCTAGTTCATCACTAAACATCAGTATCAAACGGCAGAATCCTTGATATACGTTCCAAAATCTGTTTGACACTTCCCAGGAACTATGTGACACATTCCAAGAAGGGTTCGATGCGTTCCAAGAATTCTTTGAAACATTCCAAGACCGGTTCGATACTTTCCAAGAATTGTTTGATACATCCCAAGAACTGTGATATATATACAGAACCTTCCAGTCATTCCAAAGTACATTGGAAAATTCTCAAGTACTTATTGGTGCACCTCTAGAACCGCTTCATACTTCAAGAGTCTGCTTCGTAAGACCTTGGTGCTATTCAGTATAACCCTTCGAATCTCTAAGTACATCCTGTAACACATCCCTTCAACACATTTCAGTGCCAATTAGCATGCACTCTTAGAATCTTTAGTACACCCTTAAGGTCGATTACAAGATCCTTGGCGCCTCGTAGTGCATGACTAGCGCCGTTTAGTAATTTTCTGTGCAGTTTGGTATATCCTTAGTGCGTTGAGTACATCCTTAGTACATAATATAATCCTTCATGTCGTTTTGTCCCCCTTTAGTGCCGTTCAGTAAATCCTTAGTGCAGCCTGGCACGTCTTTAGTACAATTTGGTACATGCTTAATCCCTTTCAGTACATCCTCAGTGTCGTTCAGTACATCCATAATGCCGATTAGTACACCAGTAGTCTAACCAATCAGCCTTCCTATGAAGTGTCGTTTTATACATCCTTAGTACCGTTCAGTACGTCCTTCATGGCGATTGCTACATTCTTCGTGCCGATTGGTGCCTTTTGGTAGTGAATCCTTAGTGCCATTTAGTACCTTTGTAATATCTTGTTTTGTAAATTCCTAGAAGAATTCTCAAAGCGGTCTGGTACGTTTAGAGCCTACTGTTGTGTTTTGGCACACTTTACTGGTAGCCCTTGTTAGCTGATCATGGATTGATAATGCTGTTTTCATTTCGTCACACCTCCCTTAGCCTTTACAAATATCGCATTTAGAAATTTGGGCAAGCATGGACATGCATTTTAACCCTCTTACGAAAATGTAGGCCTGTAGACCCACAGGCAGTGTTAGATAAATATTACGGCACATCTACATGGTTTTGTGGTTTTATTTTCAAGAAACGTTCTTTAACGTTGTGGGCACGTGCAACCCGATTGGACTGATCCATTAGGTGATCGATTAGCAGATGTGACAAAATGCGATGTACTGTATGTCGGCGTACTTGTACATTTCTATAGCGCATCACACCTGCCTGATAATTGATGCGTTCGAAACGGACATAAATAGCTCCTTATATAGGTCGCATGACGCACAGGCCCCGTGTATCATATCGTGATTAGATGGCTAAGGTTATGGGTGGGGAGGGCAGGAAGGGGCGTAGAGCGAAAGTAAAAGTAAACCGAGAAAACATTTAAACCAGCAAATACCCACATACTTAAATATGCCAAACATTTCCTACCAACAGCTTAATTATTATTGAGGAACTCAAGGGAAATCGGGTTATTTTTTTGGTACTGATCGAAGAAGACTAAAGCTGACGGGGAAGTAGAAATCCCACGCCTACATGTTTTGCCACAAAAATATCGTCATACAAACCCATTCACCCTGTTCCTCATGGTTTGTGCGAACTTGAGCGCTGGTCGATTATAATTTAGTGCAACACATTATATATCTATTGCACTGAATTGTAATCGACCAGCCCAGCAGTCAGCGCTCAAGAACTAGGTCACAATTACTAGCCCACCAAATAGCAGTGTAGTGGTGTGGGCCCCCACAATATATATATATATATATATACATAGAGAGAGAGAGAGAGAGAGAGAGAGAGAGAGAGAGAGAGAGAGAGACTTTATGGTGTATAATTTTCACACACTCATACAATGGATTGTTCCCATTGAAAGTTTCATCGTGACTGGGAATTATTTGAACAATTTGCATCGAATACCATGGATATCACAAGCAGGTGAGACATTTCCAAGTGATCTTATCTGTATTTATGTATTTATTTATTAATTTATGTTTTGTTATCCCATAGGAAATGTCAGTTCGTTGTAGGCCAAAAACAAACGCAAAGAATTTTAATAATAAATTTTCCGTTAGGTCTACTTATTTTGTTTCCATATCAGGTACTTCAACATTTTAAAAGTTGCAACATTTATCTTCGCCCAAAAGTCTTTTCATGAAAGACTATTTAATACATGAATTTTGTTATCATCTCATTCATTTTTAATGCATTTTTTTTCGTTCTCATTTTTTTCATCCAACATTTTTTTACCGAAGACTTCTGAGGAAAGATAAAGTCAGTTGAATTTTGTTCTGCTTTGGCGGCCTTCAACATTTGAAAGCTCATCATCAGACAAACAGGGTTTTCTTCAAAATGGGCTCTTTTTTGTCCGTAATTTTAAAATGCCCAAAAGTCACAATTTGCATTGTAGGTTGGCAGCATACAAACTTCGTCAGCCAGCGTTTCGAATCATATAAACTGATCCTCCCAAAGTCGATTAATATCATTTTCGCTTTTCGCAATATAGATTTTGTTTGTGTTCTAGTTCATTACTAAGTCAGTAAGTAAAGTTAAGGCTACCAAATAGGGTATCTGGTGTAGAGGGCCTTATCGAAACATTACCAGAAGCCGTCATGCCCATCCAGCATGCCCGGCTACACTACATGTGTAGGTTTACTATATGTATTTAGAAAGACGAGGTTGGAAACAAAGTTTCACCAATCTTAGAAGTAAAGCATTTCCCTCCCTAATTTTAAACTCATTTGTACTTCCTGGTGTCCTGCGAGTCTCACACCGCCAATAGACATATCCATCAAAACGCCAGCACGTCAATTAGCGCTTGATCTGGACACCACGCCAATATTTTCTGACTGTTCCATCCCATAATATTACCTACGTATCTCACTGCACCAAGCACCAGTCAACAGTGAGAAAGTTACAGCATATATAATTCATCCCTTATAATAGACAGCAACAGACTTAGCCGCGAACGGTCAGAAGTTCTGTTACACTGGCCAGGCAGCACAGGGAAGAAGAAAGGCTTGTAAACGCTATATCTCTAGAACGGTGTAGGCCAAGTTCACCAAACTTAAACCACACTTACACACTGGCATGAGGAAGAAACTTATTGATTTTCATTGACCTTGACCTTATTCTTCAAGGTCATTGAGGACATTTAATTTAAATTTTCTAAAAAGCTCGTAAACATGATGTCACTAGGACGGTTTAGCCTAAGTTCACCAAACTTGCGCTATATTTGCAGCTTAGTGTGAGAGAGAACTGTATTGATTTTTAGCAACCTTGATCTCTTTCGTCTAGGTCATTGGGGGTCATTCAGGTTTTTGCATCAGTTTTTTTGAAGTTTGGAACAGATTGTCCCAACTTCACCAAACAATACTTACCTCGCCTACAAAATTTTATAAATGGCTGGCATTATTCATAATATCTCTTGGAATTTGCGTCTATTTGTTACGTTGTACATGTGCCTAAGACGGTATTTTAAGTGCATTGCGCGGTATTTCTTTCTTTTCAGAGTAACTCGTTTTGTACAGATTGTTAGGAGATGAGCGAAATGTCTTCCAATGGCTTTCCTGTTGAACAGGAATCATCCCCCCACGTCGGCGAGCGACTCGCCAGGGCTTTGCCACAGGTAAACCATGTTTTCTTTACTCTTGTTACACCGTACTTGGGAATATTCACTCACACGACGGCTGAAGGCGTCGTGGTGTTGGGGATGGGAAAGAAACCAGACATGCAGTGCCCGGAGGAAACTATCCTCTATGCAGTTGCTGAGATACATCCCACGCACGACAGTGGGGGAAACAATCATGGGCTAGACTAACTTGAACTTGATACAGCGATGACGGTCGTAACAGGTTCAGTAGTCATTGTGCCCGGTTGGCACGAGACTCACTCGGCCACAGAGGTTGCCCCATTCATCAGAATGAGGTGTACCGTCATGTTTATACTTAGTCATGTGTGTAGAATTTTCCGGCGTAAAAAAACGTGCTCTTGTCAGTTTACCTCAGTGAGGGTTTTATTCTAAATCTTCATGCAAGTGTTTAAGACGTAACAACTTACACACCCCTTAACTGCATGGCTCAACAAGAATTAGCTAAAAAAAAATTGCACAGATGTTAAATGCAATATACCAGACGTCACTGATCTAGGATTACTCAAAACGATGTGTTGTCATCACATTTAACACATCTCCACAATAAGATGAAAACAATGCAATGGGACATTGACTCGGGCATGTCTTTTCCTGAGAGCAGAATGCGGCTTTATGCAGGTATGCAATATAACAACGACGACAGTTGGCAAATGGCCACACGTTAAAAGTGATATCCGGTCTCTTGTCATTGTACCTTTTATTCTGTTGCAAAGGCTGCAAAGTTTGATTTAGTGAAGATAAGATTTAGTGAAGTATAAAAAGACGTTGGTCCAAATATGAGAGAATGTATTGTGATTCTTTTGTCCCAGCACTCTGCTTACTTTACACAACATGTACAAATCTGTATCAGTCATTCTTACAAGGTGTGGAGATCGGAGATCATTCCCGGGTCGGTTCATACCAAAAAACTGTACTTGTTGCTGCCTCACTTGACCCTCAACATTGAAAGGTTAGAGCCAGGAAACAGGGCTGGTATCCAAGTGGCACGCAATACAACTTTCCGTTTGGAACAGCTCATAAATATTTAAGGGTTACTTTATCCGTAAAGGATGTGAAAAATTCCATATAGTATAGGGAGTTGAGCAACAATCTGAAAAGTATAAATAATTGTATCTATAATTGCAATAAGAGAGGCTTATTTAATTTACTATCGAGAAACAGGATTACACTTGTAAGTTAAAATTCCCGTTAAAAACAATTTACATTTAGCGGTTGAGAGAAGCATAATACTTATATGCCTGTATTTTGCAATCCCTCGTCGTCCACACAGATGCTCTAAACGCTCGTGCTTTTATTTTGTGTACCTGTGCTTTCTCCATGACAGGTATCACTGCTGGGATTCCCGGTGACCCAACCCATGAGTGGCAGCCACGCCCGTCTTCCGCCACGCAGACGTCCATCAGGCCAGGTGCGGTGCGCTACTATCATTCGGTGCCATGACCCTGGGGCCGATTGCAATAGTTAATATGACTTGCGATACAAAGTTGATAAACCATTAACCATAACAATAATAAGAACAACAACAACAACAGTAATAATAGTAGTAGTAGTAGTAGTAATAATAATAATGATTGTGATGATGATGATGATGATCTTACCACTTTAATATATACTACTTCTGGAAACCTGTTTTCTTGGCAGAAAAGTGAAAGAGGAAACCCGGTCGAGTTTGCCACAGACTAAGCATTGGTGTCATGGAAGGCGAAGGACGCACAGGGTCGACGTGTATAGGTGTTGGTGGTTAACCTTAAGATGAACTTGTTCAAGCTTGAATTTTGTAATGTTCGCTTCCTCGTGCATTTATTTATTTATTTATTACTTATATTTGGCGCCTAACCCCTTGGTCAGGAATATTTCACTCATACCTTATGTGGGGTATAGGCAAACGAGATAAACCTCTGAACTTAGAGCCACTGTCAAAATTGATTTTTTTCTTCAGCTTACTAATTAAGGAGAGAGGAAAAACGTAACAGAGAAGTAAGCCTCTCGGGCCGATTCCACAAAGCCATTTTTCACATTGACCTTTGTTGCCAGTGGCTTGACTCTACTTTATTTACAACTATATTTGTAGAGTTCTTATGAATTTTACTCGTGACATGTGCGTTCGTGCAAGAAAAAAAAGCGAGCCTAAATTAAATACCCACTCTATAAAAGAAAGGAAAAGTGGGTTCGACGTCGTTGGTCTTCTAGTGGTACTTTTTATTTTTACGTTTTCTTTCAGTTTTACATTTTGGACCGATATGAGGATTAAAAACGTGTCAGCTCTTTGTTCAGAAATGGCAGTATCACTTTATTGGACGTCACCAGTAAATGTTACACTGCACCTGTAAAAGCAGGATGTAATTTTCGTTGTAAAACGTGTAATGTATTGATTTAAATGTTATTGAAATAGGTTTTATGCTAAACGTCAAACATAGTTTTAAAGGAGTAGTGGGTTTCTTGTTGTAAATGTTGCCTATTTATTAATATTTCCAGTGCTGATTTTGCCTGCGGGCACCGCCTTTGTGGTGCTTAGAGCTTCCGGGATCAATCCCGGGTCGGGTCACACCAAAGACTTTAAAAATGGTACATGTTGCTGTCTCGCTTGGCCCTTAGCACTGAGAGGCTAGGACAAGGAAACAGCGCTGTAAGAGCTGTCACCTATACTCAGCTCTGGGTAAAATCAGTCAGAGCCACTACCGAAATTGTCTTTATTTGGAGATGCTAAGTCTACATAATGATATAGTTGACATCCACATTATTGCAAGAAAAATGAATTTAGAACACTTATTCTCATTCATAATTTTAAATTCCATAAGCTGGTTTGCAAGGCGAAGACTCCAGTGCCTCTTGTGACCTCATAATTATTCGAAAGTGGTGTCCAGCGTGTTTGACGGGCTGTGATACGGGCAGTGAAGTTCCCTAAACCGTGATTGACTTTACTGTAAACCCTGTTTCTGACACTGCCATGTTTCAAATTGTTTTCAAGTTTTAATATAATATAACCTTAAGAAATAAGTACATGTGATTTATGATATCTGTAGTAGCTATATAATCTCACGACAGTGTGGCTTTAGATTTAAATGTTAAAAAACTCTGTAGCATATACAAAACAAGGTGTTGTATATAAGATCTATTCTCAGAGATTGTGGTATAGGTTTTGACATGTTTGGAGTTTGTTGTAACAGCATGAGGGGCTGTAACTGTGAAACAAGTTACTCTCTACGCCCATTGCCCATCATGCCACTGTTTTTTTTTCTCTAATAATTATGACGTCACTCGAGTGAATGAGTTCTTGGTGCTGAAGAGAAGCTGATGGATTTTAGCATTGTGAATTAGAAAAAGTATTTTAACTGCATTTTCTCTGCAAAAATATGAACCTCCTGCATATCATTGTGTAGAGTACGATGTGTTGCATGTCTTAGACTAAAGGCATTGTTTGTTCAGCGAGAATGACTGGGTTTAAACATATCGTCGAATATGAGCGAGGAGTTAAAAGAAACAGATTGTTGTCTTCCCGGTGTCAGTATAAAAATGACTGGGTAGGGTGTCCTGTCTGGTGTCTTTGGGGTGATGTTCCAGTGGCGTCAGCACTTTGGCCTCATGGAGCCGCCCTGTCACAAGAAGACACAGTATATACACTTTCCAAGGCTTCCTCGTCGTCAAACAAACAAAAACAAATAATCAAACAAACAAACAAGCAAACTTTCATCCATCCATCCTTCCATCCATCCATTCATCTATCCATCTCTTCGCTTAACTCTTAAGATAAGATGATGGAATATTTTGTGATCGGTTCGATGTCATTGTATGTGGTCTGTGGGTTTAGGGAGGGTTATCTTTGAGGGCCCTTGACATAGAACTCCAGAGAAGCAGCACTGTACAGATATCGGGTTTTGTGCTAGCGAGTTACCTGGATACACCGCCATGATCAAGTTGACGGTAAATCCAAGAAAAGAAAGATAACCTATACGGGATGAACACTTGGTGCATAGTGTTAAGCTCAAGTTATTTCTGGTTTTATTCTATGTCTTATGGTGTTTTGCAAACTACCTGATCGTCACAGTGAAAATGCTTTACATGTGTACGAGGGTATTATAGAATAAGAAAAAAAAAGGATTTTTCTTGTGTACGAAGTTGTAATAAGCGAAAACGCTTTACTATGGCGTACAACGCAGTTCAAACAAATAAGTGAAATCACACGAGGTACACTGTTTTTCTTTTCCTCTTAGTGTGATGCTTTTTTTCCTTGAATAAACAATCTTTCATTCCCAAGCTGGTGAGTTAAACTTTATTTGTGCGGAGCTCACATGAGCACTCCGTGTGTCTAACGCATAAGAAAATATGACATAGTTCTTTAATTTGACAAATGAAAAACAGAAAATGACTTATGAATGTCTCATGTCTGGTCGCTTTACGCTTAGGAATCTTAAAACTGTTCGTTTGTCAACGGTTCCGCATGCAATGTCCTAAATGTCAAACAATGGGAACAGTAAAGTTCATGCAGGATTCACTGTTGCATTGCTCTCTACTTCCACTCTGCATCGCAAGGGAAAGGTGATTATAGAGACTGTACCGCAGAATTTTTATATCATCTCTTGTGTATATCTTGAATTGATGAAGTAGCTTTGCTTGCTGTAGGCTTAAATATAAGCATTTGATGATAAACTGGGTAGAAAATCGCATTTTTGTGAGCTTTTTTGCAATATGCATAAACTCCCTAATATTCAACTTTGGAGCGGCCCGTGTTCCAAACTGTCACTCAAAAAACATGCATATGACATCCAGGTTGTTCCAAAACGGCAACCGGGTGACACAAACATTGGTTACCCATGATCAGTCTCTCTTTGATGTCATGACGTCACAATTGCTTTAGAGGAGAATGGAATGAAATGAAAGGGTCTATTTTGCACAAAGTTTGGCGAGCGCCTTTCTACATCCATATATGGTAATACTCATTACTTCTCCTGTATACATTAACCTCAGTAGTTCGGGTCGAAATGGAACAGTTTGGAAAATTAATTATTGCTTAAAAACAAAAAATCGCGAGATAGCGAGGGTGACATTTCTGAAAGCGCTTATGTTTACTATTGGAAGAAAAATACTAAACGTTCAATGAAAGTCGATTCAAACAAATTATTTGCGAAAATTATCCGTTATTGTCCATTTAGGAACGGAGTAAAAGGGACACAGGTCATCTACTAGCCAGCCCTAACCGCTAGTGTTATTATATTAATTAAGTATTTAGGGGTCGTTTCCAGAAAGTCTTTTTTGACCTACGTCAAAGTTTGAAATACGAATTAGGAGTGCACAGTCTACTTTGAGCTCCTAAATATTAACATTTTGACCCCCTGATATATGTTATTGTTATACTAAGAAATGGATCGACATTTGGATTTCCCAAAACCATGATATTCTGGTGCCATTCTTATAGTGCCTTAAAGACACCAAAGTTAATGATGATATCGACGAACAGGGCACCGGGTTGTTTCTGAAAAGCAATGGAAACAGCAAAACTAAAACAAAACTTTCATCAAACCAAATCTTTTAGTGTTAAGTTTTTGTTTCTTCCAAAAACATACAGCATACTGAGCGCAATTCAGCCTGTAAAACAAGAGTAAAAAAGTAAACAAGTATTAACGCCCAACGCCAAGAAGCAATCCGTCTAATTCATGCAATACCAGCACCAAACGCTAAAGGCACCAGATCAAGAGTAAAATAGGAGGCCTCCGTGGCAGCGAGGATAAGCACGCCAGTGCGGTGTTATGACCCCGTGCCTTTTTTCTCTCACCAATGCGCTTGCTGTGAGTTAAAGTCCAGCTCATGCTGGCTTCATCTCCGTGAGGAAGGTCCGCCAGCAACCTACGGATGGCCGTGGATAATGCTGGCCAGCGTCGTATAAGTGAAATATTCTTGAGTACGGCGTAAAACACAATCAAATAAATAAATAAATACAACTGGTTCGACCTAGTTACGGACTAGTTTAAAATGGGCCATATAATTAAATCATTAGCATGTTCTATTTTTTTAAATGTATGTTTTTAAATCGATCTTGCGTCATCATGTGACCTGAATTCTGCCTTGCACACGTAAGATGAACACTCTTACGTCATAACTACTCCTTTTCTCTGGCGCCTTACTGTGCGAGAGGTGTTGCATGTATTTGAATTGAACTAAATATACCCATCAAAGATGCCAGACTCGTAGCTGTCATTTGCTATTCCCTTAGTGCAGTTTAGTAAACCCCTTAGAAGGGCTTGGTACATCCTCTATGGCCTTCAGCGCATGTTTAAGAGTCGATTAGTATAAGGAACCTATTAATGAATCATTAATGTTTAATCATTAATGTTTAATTATTAATGTTTAATCATTAATAACTCCTCGGTGCCGTTTAGTTCATCCCTAATGCAGGTGATTGCATCCATTGTACATTCTTACGGCCGAAGAGTAACCCTCAGTGCCTCTTTAGTGGCGTTAAGTACATCCTTATTATCGTTAAGTGCTTTCTTAGTGCCATTTAATACATCTCTAGTGCCGTTAATTGCATCTATAGTAAATTTTCTTATATCCTTACTGTCACTGAGTACATCACAATAGAGACGAATATTAATCCTTAGTGCTGTTCGGTGCCTCTTAGTGTCGTTTAACACATCCTTAATGTCATTTACTACATCCTTAGCGCCGTTTAAAGTGAATAGCCACTCAAACATGAAGTTGTGGTGAGTAAAACGAGTGTAAAAACTGTATCTGAATATGACTTCTCTGATTTTTTAGATTTTTTTTTCTACCAAATTAAACGTAGTCAAATGTTCTGATTGTATGGTGGACTTGGTGGACCATATTGAGCAGGTTGGAGAACAATGACGTCACATTCCATTTAGCTGCTAATTTGATTGTCATATTTCAGATACAGATGCAGCTGTAGTGCTACATGTATATTCATGTAGAACGTGAACATATAACAATCAGAGGCTGCTTAGCAAATAAAAGGAATGTGTGACGTCACTGTTTTTCAACCTGTGCAATATAGTCCATAAAGTCCATCATACAATCAAAATATTTGACTCCGTTTAATTTGTTGGAAAAAAAATCTAAAAAAAGTCACTGAATGTATTTTCAGATAAGGTTTGTATGCTCTTTTCACTCACCACAACTTTTGGTGGATTTTAGTGCTGCTGGTTTATTGAATCCGTAGTGCCGAGTAGTCTGTCTTCAGTGCCTCTCTAACATTTTAGAAATAGCAAGCTGCGAGTACGATTCCCAGAAACACCTTACCATACCGGTACATAATAATGTGACTGTGTAACTGAACGACGAGTTTTACCCATAGCCAATGATAGACAAAGATATGTACCCACTGACAGGGACCTGTTCAATGCAGCCCGCCACTCCCCTTTTAGCCTCTTATGTCGCATTAAGCTATTTCAGCAAGCAAAGACATGCATTTTATGATACACCTGACACACCTTGATATTCAATAATGCACGACTAATGTGACACTCACATGTAATGTAATAAAAAATCGGTGTTATGTAATATCGCCCCGTAATGTAATAAAATGTGTCTCTTGTAGTAATTTCCAACGAACCAGAGTGCGAGGTTGAATTGCTGACGAATGCAAGGATGATACGGCACAGGGAGTTTTTGAGGAGGATCCCGTCAATGAAACGATGGCTGCTGAGTTGAGGTTACTCTGAAGTCTTAGCAAATTTACAACTGCTTTCTGGTTTTTTTCTGCACCAAAATATAAACGATTGTTGGATCACATCCAAATCATGACCTCCATCACCGAAGAGATGATAGAAGCAACAATCTACTCTGGATCGATTTTTTTGTCAAGTAATTCTGCATATGTGTTAAAGTAAAGTACAGATCAGCTTCCTTTCACAGTTTGTTGCTATGCACCACTGCGCTCTTTAACAAGTTTAATTAAACGTGTATGTATGTACAATATACACGTTGTTGTTGTTATTGTAAGCCACTTGGCCATGTGTAATACAACGACATCTTGTCTAAACCGACATTTTTGTTCGGTCCCGAGTACGGTCGGTTTACAGAGAGTTTACTTTACAATGCACTAATATCTAACGTGTCATGTACTAAACAGTCCTTGGACAGCATAGACTTTATTCTTGCAATAAAGTAAACGGTTTTGGGATATAATAGACTGTTCTTAGAATACAGTAGACGGTTTTTGGAATACAGTAGACGGTTTTATGGATGTAGTAGCCTAGATGGTTCTCAGAATACGGTAGACGGTTCTTGGAAATTTTATTACCGACATGGCGTGTATGCTATGTATCAGTAAACTCCACATACCAATCCATGTTTATAATACAACTTGTGTGAGTTTATCTACAGTGTTATGATGTTCACCATCAGTGCAGATGTATGCTTCAATGTTAGGAAAATAATATATAATTTATGGTATGTCATATTTATATAATAGGCATATATTGGTGCAGTGTATATTGGTGTAGACATACTGTACAGACATGTAGTTTACATGCTTACCTGTTTTCTTCTAAATATTCATATTGAGTTTTCTGTACTTAATTTGTGAAATAGAATATATCTATAGACTCTACTGTACTTCAATATTAGCCAAAGAGATACGGCTTGGTTAACTCAGATCAAGTGCGAGATCCAGGCAACAACGCGAGTTTCGGGCTAAAAGCGATTTAGTCGAGATTCTCACGCCGCTCAAACGACTTAGATTTACAAGATTTAGTATAGATTAGTGCGCAATTCGAACGACAGAGCGAGACTCTGTTAAAATGTCGTGTCCTCCACTGAATGTGGTGAAAATGTCGCCGGATGGCGCGCTGTCGACCAAATCTTGTCCAAATATCCGTTGTCGACCAATTGTCGCCGTCTCTAATTGATTAGGTTTGACGATAATGTTACTCATTTTACAGAGACAACATTTGGACAAGATTAAGAAAGAGGCGATATTGTGATTAAGTCGAGACTTAAGCCGAGATTAAGCCGAAGTGTGGCAAAGATTTGGTCGAGAATTGAACGAGCTGGCAAGAATCCAACGAGGACGCGGTATTTAGTCGAAAGCAATAGATTCAGACGTTATCGCTTTTACCGGTTTGCGGCCAAATCCGGCTTCCATTGGGCTCAACATGCGTCCTGAGCCACGCGTCGGAGTCAGTGAGTTGATAGGGATATATAAAGGAGCTTGCTTCTTTGTTGTATTACAGTGTTACAGACCACTATTATGAGCCACGATTCTTTTGTGGTTACCCGGAGAAGCAGGAATCTTCTTCCCACTTTCTTGTGGTTAGCGGATGGCGAATCTCCAGACTATACCGGCAGGTAAGTCATGTTACGCTTGTTGTAATTATTTATTTGATTTGTGTTTCAAGTCCTACTCAAGGACATATACGAGGGCGGCCAGCATTATACAGGGAAGAAACGGGACAAAGCCCGGGGAAAGCCTTTCGCCATGCGCAGGTTGCTGGCAAACGACTTCCCACATACAACCGGAGTGGAAGCCAGCATGAGGTGGGCTTGAGCTCGCAGCGTCCGCATTGGTGAGAGATTATCAGGATTTTGTCCTGAGCTCTCTGACTACTGGGCCAAGGTGATTCCTGTTACTCTTGAATGGACGTAATGCATGCTTATAACTGATAAAAAGCCTGCAAGTCACATGCGGGATGGATTCATTTTTCTTGGTATTAATTCAAATGATTGGCCACTGTTTTATAATTTTACACCACTACTAGTGGCAAAATACATCTACATAAACTGACTGGATGTTCAACGGCTCACACAACAGGGCTGTGGTAAGGTCACGTGACATTGATTTATGCAATAACATACAACCATGTTTCGTGACACCGCTTTACGCAAAACTGTGTCTCGTGACTGTGTTCGTGATATCCAAAGCGCTCCTGAGACCACTTTCCACCGAGAGCAGGTGACATGCTTTAAATATAACCTATAAACTGTGCACTCAATAAAGTGTCATTTCATGAAATGTTTTGACCCGTTCCGAAATCTATCAAAATAAAACAGGGGTTTAATTCCCATAGTGTGTGAAAAAGAATATAAGTTGTCTGCCGATATGCATGCACCTGTACCTGCAAACGCAATAAGAGAGGATTAGCTAATTTAACCAAGGTGTCTCTCAGAAATGCGATTATTGAGATTTTGAGCCCAGCTCACGCTGGCTGCGATGCTATGAAAATCGAAAAGGCTTTTGATGTGTACGAGGCCATGATAATTGAAAGTGTTTATGTGGATACTAAGGTATGATAATTGAAAAGGTTTTCTGTGTACACAAAACTATGATAATTAAAAATTCTTTGGGTTTGTACTGAGGTATGATAATTGAAAAGACTTTATGTGTACACAAAACTATGATAATTCAAAAATTCTTTGGGTATATACGGAGGTATGATAATTGAAAATGTTTTGCGTGACTACGAAGCTATGATAACTGAAAAGGCTTCAGGTCTGTATGACGCTATGATAATTGAAAATGTTTTATGTGTGTACAGAGCTGTGATAATTAAAAACGCTTTAGTTGTATGTGAAGGTATGATAACTGAAAATGCTTTAGGGGTGTACAAAGTTAGAATAATTGAATTTTTTATATGTGTACGAAGCTATAACAATTGCAAATGTTTCTTAGTGTGTACAAAGCTATAACCATTGAAAATAGTTTACGTGTGTACAAGGTTGTAACAACTGAATACCCATTACGTTTGTAGGAAGCTAGAATGAGTAGAAATGCTTTAAGTGTGTACGGAGATATAGAAAGTGAAAATGGTTCAAAGCCTTTTAATTTAGTCGCGTACTTAAGCCTGCAATGAATTCGCCTGTTTCAGTTCCTTCATTGACGCTCGGCATTCAGAGGTTATAGGAAGGAAACAGGGCTGGTCGACCCGGTGTCAGTATAATGTGACTGGGTGAGGTATCATGTCTGGTGTCTTCGGCATGATATTCTAGGTATGGACTCTCCCTGCCACAAGAAACACACTATATGCACACACCAGAAGGACCCCTCGTAGTCATATGGCTGAAAAATCGTTAAGTACCAAGTTAAATCCCAAACACTCACTCACTCACTTTTTTCAACGACATTTGTCACACAAAACTCTACGAAATGTATTATCACATCTCCGTAATTGTCAGGAAACACAAGTTAAAACACTTTTTATGTTGTATAATGTTATATTCCCATAACTTTGTTTTCAACACCTCGTTTTAATTGCCATTATTATAATTAGCGTGACATACTGGGTAACGGGAGGGGGTTCAGATCACGTGTGGTATTAACTATTCATATCATAGCATGAATGTATTGTTATATTACAGGTTATACTGCTTCAATGTTGGAAGTGTCTTCAAACTCCTCTTATCGTTACACTTTATATTTCTATATCTGTTAAACTGAGGTTTATTAGATATTTAATCTGCTCTCTTCGTAGCCCGGGATTACGTCATGTCAGTGTTAGCCACAGTGTCTTTCGTTACGTCTGTCAACACCTGTCAGTCAGGACTGATCCCTCCCATTACTCAGTGCCCCATGCTAATTATAATACTCGAGGCAATTGAGATGAGGATTGATGAACACAACAAAAAGTGTTTTAACTTGATATGCTTGAGTTTCATGGCAAGTACGGAGATGTGATGCAAATCAATTGGTAAAGTTTCACTTGCTACATGTCACTGATAAAAGGAAATAACGATAGGAACAATGAAGTCACATGTCTTACGTACTGGATTTTATCATCTTGAACTAACATATTTAACTGCATGTGATGCTTGTGCAAGTTTGTACTTTTGATTTTTGTTTTGTAATAAACAATGTTTCGCTCCCAAGCTGTTGAATTAAACCTTATTTCTACCCATGATCTGTAGAGCCCTCCATGAGCGCTTCCATGATCTGTAGAGCCCTCCATGATCTGTAGAGCCATCCATGAGCATGTTGATGATTTGATGGCTCGTCATATCTCGTAACCATGGCTTTCTCAATACATTAGAATTATTAACCCCCATAAACGTTTGTGTACCCTAAAGAACGTTATTGGTGATATTTAGCAAATAACTTCGTAGAATGTACCAGACGGGCCGTGTTTGGTGATATTTAGGAAACAATTTGGCTGAGTGCATAACACGGGCCTTGATTGCTGATATTTGGGACATAATTGCGTGGAATACACCAAACGGGACGCGTTTGTTGATATTGTGGACATAATTGCGTGGAATGCATCAGACGGGCTTGTGCTTGGCGATATTTGGGAGATAATCTGGGAAAATGCATCAGATGAACCGATGCTGTTTACTCGCTTTCTCCCCATCGCAGGGGTCAAAGGGGTCTAAATCCCAAGGACCTAAAACAAAGCTGTAACAAGTTTCTATAGTTTGGCTTAATTTGATCGGAAATGCCTTTTTATTGTGGAATCGGACACAGCCCTCCCCCCCCCCCAGGTATAAAAACCACCACATCACTAGATCTTCACCGCAGATCTTAACGGCTGTACTCAGAATCATTGTTTTTATGACGTCTAAAAGACATGAAGGTTTAATGATGGTATCGACGAACAGGGTACTAAGTTGTTTCTGAAAGGCAATGAAAACAATAAATTTAATACAAAACAGTTTTCAAACGAAATCTTTCAATGTAGGATGTTTTTTCTTTCAAAGCGCATTTCGTCTCATAATTACTACACTGATATGCTGCCTATTGAGGACAATTTAGCCTGTGTAAAACACCTATGAATAGTGAACTCAAGGAATCCATCCATATAAGTAATGCACTGCCTGCAGCAAAGCATAAAGACTCCAGAATGGTAAAATATGCACATAAAAGCCCAAATACTTGTTTCCGAGTATGTGACTGAATGACTGAAGAAACCTGGACTGAATCCGGTGGAAGCTATTGCTTCTTGCCATCTTCAGACAGCGGCTAGCAGTCCATGTTATATAAAATGGACTCGAATATATATCTCTAAGGTACCTCCATTTCCGTCTATTAAATGTGAAGCTCGAAACACATAAAGGTCCATATTTGAGAACGAACTGAATACTTACGTCAGCTGATCTGGATTGTAAAATGCTCGTCGTTGTATTCTCTCAAAATTGTATGTCTTGCACAGCAGGTAGGCAATCGTTACTTTCTTGATCTCACGCAGTTGCTCTGCAAAGTCAACGTTAGAAATGGTTTTGTTGGCTTCATAAAGTTGAATTTCTATTATTACTGCAGTGTACTACTGTACTACTTACAATAATAATGATAATTGTGATGGTGATGATGATGACGATGACGATGATGATGATGATGATGATGGTGGTGGTGGTAATAATAATCATTCGGAGGAGGCGGTTAAACTCTCTCTTCCGTTCTAAACAGCTAAGCAATGTTTTAAGTTGTCACCACGTGGCCCCTCATCTTCTTTACGATACATGTATACTAAAAAAGAGAGAGAAAACAAACAAACAAAAAAAAACAAAACAAAAACGTTACGCCTTAAGCAAGAAACTCTACAAACTAGCATCTTGTCGTAAACATAATCTCACAACAGCTTACCAAAACATCACCACTACAAATAGCCTTCAATTTTTGAAGTCTCTGCCAATGATTTGTGCCATCCCCTCCAACCTATCCCGATACACAGACATACAGATAACACTGACATTTTGTAAAACGTGCGACATGAAGGGCTTCAATTACAAGGATAGGCAGGTATAACACTGACATCAGCTGTGTTAATGGACCAAAGATATCTTTAGTGATATCAGAAATAACTTTAAGTTATTTGAAAAAGTCCTGCAATGAAACTTAAAGGGAGCATATGTACCAACACAGAAGTCCAGAGGCATGGATCCACCGCTAAACCTGATCGTCGTCGTATGAGTGAAAAGTTCTCACAGCACAGAGTCAGGCTGCGATCAGAAATGAAATATTTCTTAACTTACCTAGAGTGAATGCTTGTGGCTGTTCGCGCGTTTCATACCAATATCTGTCTCCTTTCTTCAACGCCTTGAACTGTTTGCCAAGAATGTTACCGAACATGGGTCCCACTGCTCCGTCACGCACAGGGATTTCTGACACCCCGGCTGTAAAGAGATCCACATCTCTGGCATCCCTGCAAATACAAAACCGATTATATCTCTTCAGGAATCGGGGATTTCTGACATCCCAGCCGCAAAGAGATCCACATATCTAACGTCCCTGCAGATTTCACAACTGATTATATCTTGTATCAGTTAACTGACTGAGATACTCGAGAATCATCTTACTTGTATGACGACGGTAACTTTTATGGTCGGAGCAAAACCGGAGGGCCAGAAATAAACCACCACACTTTGTCAGGCACCTAACAACCTTGTGTTCATAAAGTCGCACCTAAATTACTAGAGCTGGAATCGAACACGCAACATAACAGATGAAGGCCAAGATAATGATACCTAGCCAGCGCTGTAATCGTCTGAACCAGTCAGGGGCCGATCAATTTATTTATTTACTTATTTGATAACGCTGTACTCAAGAATATATCACTTATGCAACGGTGTCCACCATTATGGTGGGGGAAAACCGGGCAGAGCCCAACGGAAACCCACGACCACCCGCAAGTTGCTGGCGGTACGATTGGAGAGAAAGCCAGCATTGGAGCCGATCGAAGTTACAAAGGGGGGGATTCCAGTATGGAACCTGCTTATTTATTTATTTGATTGGTGTTTTACGCCGTACTCAAGTATAATTCACTTATACGACGGCGGCCAGCATTATGGTGGGAGGCAACCGGGGGAAACCCAGGACCATCCGCACGCTGCTGGCAGACCATCTAACATACGGCCGTAGAAGAAGCCAGTATGAACTGGGCTTCTCTGCCATCACGCTGCGCTAGCGCACTAACCGATTGAGCCAAGGAGGCCCCTGGAACCTGCTTAATGTACATAGTTAAACAAACGAATCGTCTACATGTAACTGGCCACAGACCCGGTGTCTGCTCTGCCGAAATATCTTTATAGTAAAATTTATAGTAAAGGGGATAATTCTGGCCAAAGCTGTTAGTCTATTGTTCATTCCCGCATTCACTATGACGTTTTGTGGGCAGAATGATGACGTTGTTCACTTGCAGAGGCAGCAAAGGCAGCAATAGTCAAGTCAGTTTGGGACCGAATTGTTATTGCGCGTGAAAAGGAATTGCATCAGGCCGACCAGTCTCTAACCTCTCAATGCTGAGCGCCAAGCTGGGATTTCCCGAATCTGTATCTCCCGACCTCGAGGCGGACACTCTAACCACTAAACCACCGCGGCGGTCTACTCCATTTAGAGATCTAACTGCCGTCATATAAGTGAAAATATTTCTTGAGCATACCAATGAAATAAATGAATGTAGTTACTTTTGGGAACAAGGCCATGAGTATCAGTAATGTCATGCAGAATAATGAAGCGTTATTTTTTTCTTCCTTGCAAAAATGAGCAAAAAGACGAGGGCTGGTTAAGATCACTCGAGCTGTCCATCTTATAACCGTACCCCTGGTGCCAGATCTACATTAAGTGTCGCAACTCTGCCTTCGGAAACACTGTGGTGACACCTCTTCACTGTATGTTGTCATGGAGAGTATGCCAGGCGGAGTTGGCGACTGTTTCGTAAGACAAACTCATAATAACCTACTTGTGTTTAGGAATAAAGGCTTCAGTGCAGGAGGCCTAGTGGTGGGAAGACACACGCGGTTGGCGTATACTACTTAAAACTTGAGAAGTGGTCAAGGTCATAGGTACGACAAGCGCAAGCTGTGACTGTTATTATTAAAACTGTTGCCCCCTCTCCCCCTCCCGCAATTAAGTGAATTTCAGAGAAAGTGAATGGTCAATAATCACATAGACATGTTTCCAAAAACGACAAATAACACAAACCACCAAAGAACTAAGAAAATGTACAAAATGTAATAATTGGAACGGTTTTCTATAATACCGAAAAGACGTAATGAATGCTCTAGGCGGATGAATAAAATAAGGTTCCAAATGGTGTACCATAGTCATATGACGATGATGGTTTTAAAGTGATTTAAACCCAGGATTAATCCCGGATCTCCCGACCTGAAGACAGATGTTCTCACAACAAGGCAACCGGGGTGGTTCATAAATGTCCATGGAACATGTCAAGTGTCGGCTTATTCCAAACCACTCTCATTCTCTAGCTAACAGGTTTACACTATTAAAGAGGGCTTAGTTCGGTTGTTAAAACATTCCAGTATGGTGTGTTTTCACGAAACCGAAACTTACTAACATGACAACAGCAGATTTGTAGCCTACATGTTGCCTTAATTACATCTTTCAAAGGGATAGTGTCCTCGTCATCGGGGTAATGACAAAAACTGAATGAATGATTAAATTAATGAACGATTATGCCTTAATGTCACATGGGCAATGTTTCAGCCATATCGTCACAGGGTTCTAACAACTGCACACAGCTGGAGAAAACATAAATTACATAAAGTTCAGATGAAAGAGTGCGAAAAGTTATTTGTTAATGTGGTCTTACATATTTTTTCAGTTTTTCTTCAAGGAGAAAAAGACGCAAGTAAATAATTTTTGTATGGTGGGTATTTGTGTCTTTAGAAATGTAACCTGTTATCTACCTCTGTCTATTCCAGAAGCAGTTAGTGCAATAAAAACATACTTCTTCAAGCTGTGGCAGAGGGATTGGGAGTCATCTCGTGAGGGTAGATTTTATTTTAGTTTTCACTCTCTTCACACTTTTAGCTATCTCCCCTGAAGTAAAATTACCCCCACGCCGTGTAGAAGTCTTGGTCCATCAGTTTCAATCGGACCACATCCCGCTTAATTCCTATCTACACAGGTTTAACCTACATGGCTCTGGCCTTTGCGACAGTTGGAATCGATTTCTCATTTTGTAGTTCATTGCATAAAATTTAGAGACTAGAGGGCTGAGTTATACGCTAATCACCTTTTTGCAGGAGTACCAGACCCTAGTTTGGATGCTGTGTTATAACCGGTAAGACGTCTTAACAATGCTTTTCAAGCTTCGGCAAACTTCATCATTAACCGTCGCTGTTTCTGTGCGATACTCATACCTGCTTGGTATCTCTTTTTTGTGTGTATAGGTGAATGGGTGTATATAATGTACGTTATATCTTAGTACCCTATCACAATATTGGCCGCCTTCGTATAAGTGAAATAATCTTGCGTACGACGAAAACTCCTAAATAAATAAATAAATAAATAAATAAATAAATAAATACGCGTGAACCTTACTTGTACAACTGGCTCAGTCTTTTCACTGTGTCTGGTTTGTGACTAATGAACCCTTGGGAGGACACGTCAAACCTGCTGGGAACAGACAACCCGAAATGTCTCCTCCATTCTATATATGACGGCAATCCGTGATCTCGCTCTCTCTGTATGTTGTTTGCTGCTAAATCCGACCCTGTGCCCTCATCGGTCTCGTACAGATTGTTTATGACACTGCTGGACAGGACTCGATCACATATCTTGCTGGGATGGGTGACCATGCCACGCATCAACGGATCTTCGTGAAGAAGGAACGTCTGTGGTCTGAAGAACGTGTCTTTCAGGTCTATAGGCGTGTCGCCGTTGTCGTTGTTTTGCATATTGAGCAGCCTGTACGTCGTTCTTAGCATACTGTGACCGAACCTCATGGCTGATGTGGCGAAGGAGTTGGAAAGACTCGGGTCTTGGTTGGCATCGTAGCCGGTGTAGTGTTCGTCAACAAGATGTCTCAGTTCGTACTTCATGACGAGCTCAGGACCCAGGATGGCTGGCAGGTATTCGGAGAAGGTGATGTGTTGTATCATCGCGATGATGATTCTCCTGGTCTCTTGATACAACCTCTCGTCATCCCAGTCACTATGTCTTCTTGCCAGACCCTTGGCAATACGGTTGTGTTCTCTAATCCAAACTGTCTCCATGGCTATCAGTCCTATGAACTCGTTTACCCGGTTATCCCCTGCAGTACAATCAGAGTATGCATGACGTCAAGTTAGCATGGCGTGCCTGAGAATTATTGCTTTTTTTTCCTCTTTTTCAAAGTACACCTTGGTTCTGTGCGATTATGTGGAAACAGACTACAAATGATAATTCCTGGTTTGAGAGCTGACGAATGTAATGTATTTTATCACAAATTTTCGGGGGGGGGAGGAGGGGCTGTTATTTGGGTATTTTTATGCTCTTTGTTAGGTATCATTTTTTAGGAGAGCTTTTGAAATTCATCACTAAGTGTACATGCATTTCGATGGATGTAAGTTTAACCTTGGAAATTATAAGTGGGGTACAAAGCCCGCAAGTTGGCACCTCCAGGTCCCTCCGAACTCTGAAAATTTACCATCATGATCAAATGAAATTATGACCACTAATGTACCAGGTGTCGATCAACAACAGATTAAGAAGGTTTGGGACTTGCGGATTTAGGGAATTGTCAGCGGCACTGAAGATTAGCAGGTAAATAAATTACAAACTAACAGCAGAGTGTTTATGGCTGACTGGAGTGTCATGTGTGGTGTCTCTCCGGTCAGGTTCCTGCGGCTCAGGGGGACCCGTTTCACGCAAACGTTTCATATCTACAACGTACAGTGCTTGGGCCAACCTGACAGAGGCCGTCTTAACGTTGCGAGCACGCAGCCGCCATGGTGGCATAATGCCTCTCACAGTGTCTCCGTGCTCGTAACGTAAAGAGGGCTTCGTTCAAGTGTGCCCAGGTCACCATGGAAGTTACGGGCCGTGCCTTATGAAGCGGGTCCCAGAACCATAATAAATGTATATATTTCTTCTCCATTGTGCTAGGCGACATGTAAGTTGCTCCTGTTGATTTATTTATTTATTTGTTGGTTTTTTACGCCGTACTCTAGAATATTTCACTTATTCGACGGCATAGCTCACCGGAGGCCCACAACCATCCTTAGGTTGCCGGCGTACCTTCACACGTACGGCCGGCGAGGAAGCCAGCATGAGCTTGCTACTGTTTAAAAATTTATACGAACATTTAGAATAAAACCATGACTCCAGCAAACTGACCTAAGGCCATACTTCCAGGTTGCTTGTGACCATTATCACAATGTCGTCGGTGTTCTGGTTTAATTCCTCCGCGCTGCACTCTTAAGGGATTATTCAGGTACATGATGAAATTCTTCGGTTTTTCTCTTCGAAACAATTAACTTGACAATGTCCTCCGATATGTAAGTGAAATATTCTTATGTGCCGTGTAAAACACAGATAATACATTTCCGGTATTATTGGGACCATTGGAGAAATACATATCTTTATCTAAATGAACCATATACATTAAATGTGGACGGCCAAGTTACAGTGGTGGCTGCATTAGAAAAAAAGCTAAATTTGCCTTAAAGATCCACTCGGCATGAAGTTATAACTGAACCAAAGTCAAACTTTGCCTAACGTTACATATACGTCTGGTATTAAAGACTTGACGTGAAATAACATAACTGATGTAAAGTCAAACTTGACGTATATTTGACTCATGCTGGTTAATATTAGGAAGTAAATTTTGAATTGATTAATTGTTTTCTGGGAAGACATTGCATCTTCTTTGGACTCATGAAAGATTAAATAAACCGAAACACGCTTAGCTTAAAAGTACATTTAACAAGAAGTTACTCCTGGTGTAATGTCACATTTGCTGTGTGGGTCTCGATGGCATCGACGGTCAAAGCGTTTGCTGGCTACGAGAGTTAAGTCCTTATCGAAAAGGTTCAATCCAGTCAGGAAGTTTTCAGAGTAAATGTTTCCTCCATCCGTGACACAGGCAAAATTTTGAGCACGGCTTTAAACAACAATCAAATAATAAATAAAAATACATTTGATATAAAGTTATTCTTGATGTAATGTTGAAATAAAAAATAAACTAACCTGCGGCGTAGAAAGCATAGCCTCGCATGGTAGCCTGGGCGTTACTGTGAGGAATTATCGGCAGTTGCTGAGGAACGGACACCATCAACAGGCCTGCAACAGACGACCACGGCACAATGTACAGGGCTGTAAATGTGACGTCATTATGATGAGTCCGAAAAGGAACATTTAACGTCAGTAAAAAGACGTCAAGGCCCTGCTCCCTGGCGTTTAGTGCATACCCAGTGATAACCACGACACAATGTACAGGACTGAGAGTTCAACTAAAGAGGACCAGGAAATGTTGGGTTAAGATCATTATTTAGGGCATGGCTTTGACAATGTTGATCTATTGCCAAGGAAATTGGGTTTGATCGAATTCACGTAATCAGGGGGCAGACAGCACCAAATAACATATGCGTTGCACCGCTTTGGCGCAGATCGGCCTTTTTTTCTTGTTTACCCTACGACGGCATGCATGGACGAACATACGAAGGGTACTTAATAACACATAACATACTGTGGTCTAAAGCTCTGGCCTTATTCATAATTTCTCTTTAGAAAAGGTTTGTTAAACTATTGTTGATTCATCTAGTTAGGAGCTAATAATAACGGAAGTGACTGACCTCCCTTGAATCGCCTGAGACTGTCGGATTTGTTCTTCGTAGCTCCGTAGACTGCACCTCCGTCAATGAAGGAAGATGCCTGGTTTAGCTGTTCACGTGACCCTACAGTGAACAATAATGAGGATTCAGAGGACAGAGGCCATCTCTGACTGAAGTTAAAATTTTAAATCTTGTCACGGTAACACCTAGTTGTTGTTGTTAATATTTTAATTTGGAGAGCTTAATAATAATCTGTGAAAACGCAATTTCATCTTAGGGTAGAAATCGATGTTTAAATGTACTATTATTGTTATTGTTATTTTTAAGTGTGATGACTACACAGTATTTGATTAATTCTGCACCTAACAATTTCCTGTTAGCCTCATTGTGCTTTTCTACCTACTTGTGGGACCTCCGTGGCTCAAGTTGGCTAGCGCGCTAGCGAGCTAGCGCAGTGTAATGACACAGTAGCCTCTCACCAATGCGGTAGTGTCAGTTTAAGTCCAGCGCATGCTGGCTTCATCTTCGGCCGTACATGGGTAGGCCTAGGTCTGCCAGCAACGTGCGGACGGCCGTGGGTTTCCGCCGGTCTCTGCCCGATTTCTTCCCACCATAATGCTGACCACCATCGTGTAAGTGAAATATTCTTGGGTACGGCGTAAAACAGCAATCAAATAAATAAATAACCTGCTTGTTGAGCAACCCATAATACTTATGGATGTATACGTTGTTACCATTTTACCATTTTACCGTGTACACGAATAGTTGAAATAAAACCCTTGGGTAAACTGACAAGAGGCTGTTTGTCTATGCAATGTGTAGGGTTATAAGGATCCGGAGAAACCTACAATGTGTAGGTTTATAAGGATCCGGAGAAACCAACAATGTGTAGGGTTATAAGGATCCGGAGAAACCAACAATATGTAGGGTTATAAGGATCCGGAAAAACCAGTAGGCTCTAATGAGACGAATCTGTCTTCTGTCACAGGATCGGTATTGGTAAGAGTTTTAAACAAAATACAGTAATTCAGTTCACACACACAAAAAAAATAATAATAACGAAAAAAAGTTTTTATGTTTGGTTCACCGTGCGTGCAGTCTACATCCGTCATTTCCAACGAGCGAGGAAATTCCATACAGTCTCTGTTGTAATTTCGGAAAAAGTCTTGGGCGGGAACTGGGAAGTTTGCACATTTTCCGTGAGGCCTGGCAGGAAAGAGAAATGAAAGCATGTTCATCCCAGATTAAATCTGACTGAATCGGAAAGCCTGCGACAGGTGCGGTAAAAAGGCAACTCCAACCCCCTATATAGTACGGTGACAAACGGAGGTTTAGCAATCCTTTAGTAGTAATACATGCTTGCAGGGTTGTTTGCTACACCTTTCTAAAGTGGCAGACTGTAGGGTCCGTGGCAAGCCCATGGCCAAGGTAGGCAAAGTGCCATCTGGATGTTGTCCAAGGGGGGTAACCCGATGGTCTAAATTACTGAGCTATATCGCTGGGTAATGTGCTGTATGACTGGATTAACTTCCAGTAGGCACTAAACTTACTTTAGTCTATAACTGTTTATTGTTTCCAAATCTAACTGTCACCAGCACGGCTGCGGCTGTCTGTCATCGGATTGATTTGTAAGGTATCGGCGAAGGGCGGTGACTTCCCCCAGAATCTGTTCAGTTTCCTTTAATCGCAGACTTGACTGCCATTGTAGGGGAGAAACATTCTAGCGTCAAACTACAGTTAGAGAAGACGAATTAAAACATTGAATCTGAATAGCTGTAAAGTTGGCGTGCAGTGTGTGATTTGTCCGAATTATATAATCAGACTTATATATAATCAGTATGGCATGACTGCCATACCTAAATCTAACAAACACAACGTTATGTCAATACAATAAAATATTGTGTTGAAGCCACGACAGAACTTTCACGGTTTCTGTTGCAAAAAGCCCCCACTCACCACCAACCCTCGATCTTGCCGATTAATTGGAATACTGACAGGGCTCATCGTAACGATATCCATGATACCATATGGCTTACCAGAGATCGACTCCTGACAGCAGTGTATATCCTTTTCATGGCAAAATTTGATCTCAGATTTTTACGTAGTTTTCAGCAAATCTAAAGCACAACAGTAATATAACGTTCAGTATATCTGAGATAAGCTAGGAAAAAAATGCATTTTTCGGTTTACAGCATATTGCAAATTGTGGATTGATATGCATTGATAAGGTTTGAACACCTTACAGGCTCTTCTTTGAAATCAAAAATCAAGCATTTGCGTTAAAATGCCCAGGTCCATGTGTTCAGTCAATAATTCCTAAACCTTCTTCACAAAAGCTTTAGTATTTTACAGAAAACGTGCGACATGTCTTCTACATATAGACCTGGCAAATAATTTTATTGAAACCTGTGTATATGTGTATATGCTTAGGGGATTTTTAAAAAAAAATTAACAGGGACGGTACACACCTGTTCACTGGTGCACAGAGAAATTTTGAGGTACACTGGGAACGAGCAGTGTAGACGACAAAAAACATACACTGTTAGTAACTTGAACTTACGTTGGAACTGCTTGATTACAGCATTTTAAGACTGCCTGGTCACTACCTGAAACAAAATGGCGAACGGTATTGTAACTGAAAATAAAAAAATGGGAATGAAATGAGATTTCATTGACTGTGAGCATGATTGGCCCGGACTTATTAGATAATGAACACACTTCTGGATCTTTGTCATGACTAGTCCGGATTTTTGGGATCGCGAACATAGCTGGCCTGGATATGTCGGATTGTGAATATGGCTAGCTCACATCTGTGGGATTGTGTACATGACTGACCCGGATTTCTGGGAACGTCCACATGACCGGCCCGGATTTGTGAGATTGTGAACATGACTGGCTTGCATTTGTGGGACTGTGAACATGAGTACTGGCCGGAATTTTTCGGATTGTGAACATGATTGTTGGCCGGGTTTGTGGGATTGTGAACATGGGTACTGGCGGGATTTCTGGAATTGTGAACATGAGTACTGGCCGAAATTTGTGGGACTGTGAACATGAGTACTGGCTGGGATTTGTGGGACTGTGAAGGTGAGTACTGGCTAATATTTGTGGGATTGTGAACATGAGTGTTGCCCAGGGATCTGTGCGACTGTGAACATGGGTACTAGCCGGGATTTGTGCGACTGTGAACATTAGTGTTGGGCTGGGTTTGTGGGATTGTGAATATGAGTACTGGTCAGGATTTGTGGAATTGTGAACATGAGTACTGGCCGTGAACACTGGCCGGAATTTGTGGGACTGTGAACATGGGTACTAGTCGAGATTTGTGGGGCTGCGAACATGAGTATTGGGCGTTGTTTGTGGGGTTGCGAGCATGAGTACTGAGCGAGGTTAGTAGGATTGTGAACGTGAGTACTGGCCGGGATTTGTGGGGCAGTGAACATGATTATTGGGTGAGGTTTGTGGGATTGTTATCATCAGTATTGTTTGTGATTTGCGGGACTGGGAACATGAGTTCTGGCAGAGATTTGTGGGATTGTGAAGGTGAGTACTGCCTGGGATTTGTGGGACTGTGAACATGAGTACTGCCTGGGATTTGTGGGATTGTGAACATGAGGGTTGCCCAGGGATCTGTGGGAATCTGAACATGGGTACTAGCCGGGATTTGTGCGACTGTGAACATTAGTGTTGGGCTGGGTTTGTGGGATTGTGAATATGAGTACTGACCGGGATTTGTGGAATTGTGACCATGAGTACTGGCTGTGAGTACTGGCCGGAATTTGTGGGACTGTGAACATGGGCACTAGCGAGATTTGTGGTACTGCGAACATGAGCATTGGGCCCTGTCTGTGGGATGGTGAGCATGAGTACTGGCCGGGGTTTGTATGATTGTGAACGTAAGTACTGGTCTGGGTTTGTCGGATTGTGAACCTCAGTTCTGGCCGGAATTTCTAGGACTGTGAACATGGGTGCTATGAGATTGTGAAGATGAGCACTGGTCGGGATTTGTGGGGTTGTGAACATGAGTACTGGCCGACGTTTGTGGGACTGTGAACATGAGTACTGGCCGACGTTTGTGGGATTGTGAACATGAGTACTGGCCGGGAATTGTGGGACTGTGAATATGAGCACTGGTCGGTGTTTGTGGGACTGTGAGGATCAGTACTGGCCGGAATTTGTGGGATTGTGAAGATGAGTACTGGCCGGAATTTACGGGATTGTGAGCATAAGTACTGGACGGGGTTTGTTAAATTCTTAACATGAGTACTGGGTGGGATTTGTGGGACTGTGAATATGAGTATTGGGCGGGGTTTGTCGGATAGTGAACTTCAGTTCTGGCCGGAATTTCTAGGACAGTGAACATGGGTGCTATGAGATTGTGAAGACGAGTATTGGTCGGGATTTGTGGGACTGTGAACATGAGTACTGTCCGGGATTCGTGGGACTGTGGACATGAGTATCAGGCGGGGTTTGTTGGATTGTGAACATGAGTACTGAATTTAGCCTATTGAAACACCACCTTATACAGCAAGGCTTTTCCATCTTGCTGGACAGACGAATTGATGGCTTGTTTGTTCATTTTTGAAGACGTGTTACTCGTGTAGTGCCAGAGAACAACGATCAAGTCAGTACGACCGAAAAACAAAGGAGAATGGTCATGAGATTTCATGACCCAAAGAAGACTAGCCTGTGACTGGGGCGAACTAGCCGTCGCAATAGAAGCAGTCAAGGTCTCTTCTGTTTGTTTGTTTGTTTATTTATTTATTTATTTGATGTTTTACGTCGTACTCAAGAATGTTTCACTTATACGACGGTGGCCAGCCTTATGGGTGAAAGCCAGGACCATCCGCAGGTTGCTGGTAGACCTTTTCACGTACGGAAGGAGAGGAAGCCCGAATGGGCTGGACTTGAACTCACAGCGACCACATTGGTGGGAGGCTTCTGGTCATTGTGCTGTGGCCCCGGCTCGTTTAGCGAAACCGAAAATAAACCTCAGGTTTATGTGTGGAGGTGGACATCAGAGATTACCGAAAGGCCGGCACTCACCTTTCGTGGGAGCTCTGTCGGTAAGGTCATGAGCCAGAAACTGTCCATATATGGTAACAAGCATGGAGAAAATGGAATCGTCACCGGTAAGCGCATCCTCGTGAAACCGCGTGCTGACAACACGTGGATTGGGCAGCGGCTCACCAGTAACCGAGCGACTTCGGGGAAAGTCGTCACGCCCATTTCGCTCTTCTGAAACATGCATACGAATTAACCCTGACTAAAATACAAAATATTAACATATAACAAGAGAATAGGCTTCTGAATGTTTAATGACCTGACAAAGACCATTATGCAAGTTTAGCTTTTGAAATACATGACACCTGACGGGTTATGCCGTCACATTAATGGCTATGTCATGGTCAAAATAAGAACAAAAACGGATTTAATATTGTTAAAACATTATCACAATCCTCGGACCTGGTAACTTATCTTGCAAAAGGGCCAGGAAACCCTACATAACTGGATAAATCCTGCATCAGTTGACCTATACATAAAAGGCACATACTTTACCATGTAATTTTGTTAGGGCAAAAGTGGTTTGGGGCTTGTTATCATGAAATCCTGCATCAGCTGAATACGATGAACCATTTTAACCACGAGTCTGAATACGATGAACCATTTTAACCACGAGTCTGGAAAGATGTCTGGAAGCAGGACGAAATTTTGAAGAACGCTGAAACGGCGTGAAACTCAAAATCTGAAGTTGCCTCTGTGAGCCTAAGTGCCCACTCTCAGTTCAATACGATGCTCGAATCAATTGATCCAGAAAACTGATGAGTGCCGGGCTAACGGATTGACCGCTTAGGTTTAAACCTGTACCCTACTCCAGTATTCCGGGAACCATGAGGTAAAAGATTTATTTCACTGGTGTTTTACGTTGCACTCAAGATTATTTCATTTGCACGACAGCGATCAGTATTATGTTGGGAAGAAATCGGGCAAAGCCCGGCGAACACCCACGACCATCCACAGATTGCTGGCAGACCTTCCCACGTACGGCCGGAGGGGAAGCCAGCTTGAGCTGGTTTTACTCACGGTGATCTAATTTATAAGAGGCTCCTGGGTCATTGCGCTGTGTTAGCGCGCTAACTACCTCGGCATGCAAGACGTAAAAAAAAAAAGATAACTCTGTCTTACCGTACACAGCCGGTAGGGTTCGCTTAAAGGGTGTGAAGGCCGCTCCCCACAGGGGGTTTTGTAGATTATTACACGTTCCGTCTATCATTCTGTACCTCTGTCCTGAAGGGCAGTTCCGTGGGGGTCGGAATGGACACACGACGCCATGCTGACGGGCGGCTGGCTTTGACACGATGCCACCCAATGTGTAACCGGGATGACGTTCTCTGTAAAGAAAGAGTGTTGCACTATGTAGATTTGAACGATGAATGATTATGGCTTAACGCGACTAGAGCAATGCTGTAGTCAAGATGGCGTTCTCTGTAAACAAAGAGTGTTGCACTATGTCGATTTGAATGACTGAATGATTATGGTGTAACGTCACTGGGGCAATGCTGCAGCCGTATATCGTGGCGAAAACATGTTGAGCGAGTGACGTCGATTTGCACTGACATATTTGATGGTATCTACAGAGGGGCATGTGACATAACTTAAAATAGGGTATATATGGAAGTCGGGTAATGCCATCAGTGCATCATCGTACTGTCGGAAAAAGGGATGACATGATACTGCGAAGGGATAACACGATACTCCGAGGCGATGACGCCATACTGCCAAGCTAATGCTAGAAATGTTGCACGGCTTCGCAGATAGTACCATGTAGTACGACGATGGTCTTAACCGGCTTCCATAGAAATGCAATGCAATTTAAAGAATTACAGTTATGTCACTGAAGGTGTTGTCCACTTATACCAGTGTTTTGGGATACTGTATCATGCCTTAGAAAGCATCACGTATAGTCAGAGTAATCTAAATGGCTTATAGCACCAAAAGGGTAACAAAATAACGAACAACATTCAAAGTACAGCCACAAATTCTGACAGGCTCAATAACACTTCATCTGACCTCTGATAAGTTTACCCATTCCATAAAGTAGGAAAACAACACAGAAAAGGGGGCCTCCCTGGCTCTGTCGGTTAGCGCGCTATTCCCGCACAATAACCCGAAGCCTCCCACCAATGCGGTCGCTGTGAGTTCAAGCCCAGCTCACGCTGGCTTCCTCTCCGGCCGTTAGTGGAAAGTTCTGAAAGCAACCTGCGGATGGTCGTGGGTTTCCCGCGGGCTCTGCCCGGTTTCCTCCTACCATAATGCCGGCGGCCGTCATATAAGTGAAATATTCTTGAGTACGGCGTAATTACCAATCAAATAAATAAATAAACAAAACGGAAAAACAACATATTTATAATCCATTCTGAATTCCCTCGATTGAACAGATCGTTCTTGGCCATGTAAATGTGTCGACGCTCTGACCTTAGTCGAATCCTCGAACCTAACGCTACAGGTTACAATGAATCAAGCAACTCTTACTTGACAATTCGTGAAATCCAGTTGATGATTCTGCTCTGCCTCGAGAATACGTCGGCATTTTCGGGACTTTCCGAGAACAGCAGTGGGTCAGGAACGTGGAAGTCCTGAGCATATTTGTCTATACCTGTGACCGATTGATTGATATGAGTTTTATGGCCAACAGTACTCAAGATGTGATTGAATGGAAGGCTTTGAATCATTAGTAAACATGCAAGGCCTAAAAAGAAGTATGTCCAAGCAGTGTATACTGTTTTGTTGTTTTGTACAGTAGGTCACTGCTCACAGGCACCGCAGCATAACAGCGGGGGTTGTTCTGTCATTGTATACTATTAACGGCCTTGATTTAGAGAATTATCTCCATAAAGTAGCCCTAACTTCTCGGAAACCTCGCCAAAAATGGAAGTGTGTACAAGCAGTTTTTTTTTTCCGTAGGATACGTCACTGAAAATTACAATATGAGTTGTACTCGTAAAACAAAGGGGTAGTTTATAAGCACCACAGCGGCACAACGCACCAATATGTGTTTCTGCACTGCTAGGAACAGACTTGTTTATGAGCGTAAAGTTATAATATACAGGAACTTTTACACGTTGGGGATCCTCGCAGAAACGGCGTTTACATGGCGGGCGATTGTTACGGCGAGGGGTTCACAGGTTCAGACGTATCCCTGGCTGGACAATTAGTGAATGGAAAGACAGAAGCTATAACGAGCGAAATGAGCATAAAAAATATGGCTGAAAATATCTTTTTTAAGATTTCTCTCTCACAAAATTAAAAGCAGTCAGTGTTTTGATCACATGATGGACTTTATGGACCATACACAACAAGCTGAAGCACAGTGACATCACACATTCCTTTCAGCTCTTAAACAATCAGGTATACGATTATATTCTGCATAAATATACGTATAGTACTGTATTTAATGGGGCAATATAACAAGAAGAGTCAGTTTACCATCTGAAAGGAATGTGTGACGTTACTGACTTCATTCGGTTCATTATGGTCCATGAAGTCCAGCATACAAACATTTGACTGCGTTTATATTGGCAGAAAAAAAATCTGAAAAAGTCAGTGAAGGTATTTTCGGATATAGTTTTTGATGGCCTTGTCTCTCAGCATAACTTCATGTTTGCGTAGTCTTTCCCGTTTAACTGCTAGTACTCTGTTATGGCCCTGTTGGTCACACGAGGAAGTCTAATATCCTCTATAGTCCGAGTAGCTACCAGGGATACCTGGGGTGATACACGCAGTAGGCGAGTTTCGAGGTCAAACCCTTTTGCAGCATAAGATAAAAGAAGTTAAACTGTATCATGTGACTTGTCAAAAATGTCAGGCAATTTTGTTGACTTTAATTCACGGATCACCTGTCTTGTTGTGTTAAGGAGGTACAAACGACCTTTCCTTCATTCAAGAGCTCCGCAATTTTCTTCATCTAGTCCTTATACCTTATTGTGACACTTTTATTTTTAGTTTATTTTTAGTAATAAGAGACTTCGAACTCGAAACTCGTCTATTGTAATCAACACTAACAAAACATCATCAGCGGGAGCCAGAAAGTGGTGAAAAACAAACAACAATACAACAAGCATCAGAGACTATTTCATAAAGCCGATTGGAGGTAAAGCCCTCCAAATAATTTTATGAAAGATCTCTTCTTTACAAACACTTGAAGCTGTATGCTTAAACTGGGTTGAAATGATACTCCGGCAGCGGTTAGTGCAAGAGTTTGGTCTTGATCTCAACTTCATTCAATAAAAGCTCAAAATGTCTTTGTGAAACAAGTCCCAGGAGGTATATTCTACGAGAAACTGCGACACTACGAACGCTTATGGAACATTCTACGAGAAACTGCGACATTACGAACGCTTATGAAACATTTGTTTCTACATAAGACACAAGACTTCCCGCGAAAGTCAGCATGACATATGACATATCCATCTTGTTTTCCCATATATTTATTTTATATATTTGACTATTGTTGTTTACGTCATTCATTGTTTACAGCCCTAAGACAATGTGCGTTATTTTCAATTGTGGAAGAAAAGGGTGTGGCCCGCTGTGCAAACCAATGAACAATATCAAGTTACCTTCCTGTAAGTGTGTACTGGCTTCCTCTCCGGCTGTACGTGTTTTGGTCTGCCAGTAACCTGCAGATGGCCGTGGTTTCCCCCGGGCTATGCCCAGAAAACAGTACAAACACAGCGCACAAAACAGTACAAACACTGTCCACAAAACAGTACAAACACCGCCTACAAAACAGCACTATCAGGACCCACAAAACAGTACAAACACTGTCCACAAAACAACACAAGAGTAGCGCACTGGTCAAAAATGTCTTCTAGATTGTTTTATATTTCGTGTATTTCATGATACGGGGGTAGCTCCGATACACTCTGTCTGCACTCACCTGCGTCTAGTCGCCGCTTCATCGCGCTGTCTTCGTCATCCACTCGAATTATAGCCTCAGTAACGACAGCGTCCCAGGAGGGTTGTGGAGGTTTCGGTGGATCATAGTGTGATGGGCGTGAAGGTAAATGGATAATACGGTGTGGTTGGCGTGGAGGTACAGGTGGAAAACGTTGTGGTGGGCGTGGTGGGCGTGGTGGGCGTGGAGGTACAGGTGGAAAACGGTGTGGTGGGCGTTGAGGTACAGGTGGAAAACGGTGTGGTGGGCGTGGAGGTACAGGTGGAAAACGGTGTGGTGGGCGTGGAGGTACAGGTGGAAAACGGTGTGGTGGGCGTGGAGGTGCAGGTGCAAAACGGCCTGGTGGACGTCTAGGTCTTCCTGGCTTACTGGTACCTTTTCTCTTACTGGTCCCTCTCCTACTGCTCCAACCGGTACCTTTTCTCTTACTGGTCCCTCTCCTATTAGTCCAACCGGTACCTTTTCTCTTACTGGTCCGTCTTCTACTGGCCCTTCTTCTACCAGTTCCACTATTCCCTCTCCTCCTATTTGTCCGACTAGCCCTTTTTCTAACATTGATGCTTCTTGTTCCCCTTTTCACAATGTCTTCACTGTCCCTTCTCCTCGTACCGGTCTCTCCGGTCTCTCTGGCCCCTCTGGCTCCAGTTGTGTCGCTGGTATCTCTGGTGTCACTGGCCCCATCAATCTGACTGCTACCACTGGTCTCATCAATCTCTCTGGTACCACTGATGTCATCAATCTCTCTGGTACCGCTGGTCTCATCAATCTCTCTGGTACCACTGATCTCATCAATCTCTCTCGTACCACTGGTCTCAGGTTGCCCCGACGCTGAACTGATCTGGTTACAGGTCTCATGGCTCTGAGGTACAACAGAATAGAAAGTTTTCGTACTCCTTGAAAATTTCGTCTCTGATTACTGTAAATCTCAAACCAGGGATTACGAGAAACCCGGCATCTCTCCCCGCAAGTGCTTCAGTTTAAATTGCATCCCAAGTTGACCTGACAGCGGGCCCTTAACAAAACCGCTCTCCCGGACAACGACGCCGACATCGACAGTGACATCGTCGCGGGCATGGACAGTAACAGAGAACGACACCGACATCGATAGTGACATAGAACTATGCCGACATCGACAGTGACAGAGGTCGACGCCGACACCGACACCACTTTCCCGGGCACTCAAAATACCTTTCTTCACTTATTAAATGACTTGAACAATGATATTAATACAAAGATTATCGGTTAGGGTGCTCAGAGATTTCCGATGACCTGTTGAAAGTGGGGCAAACTGACTTTTTTCATATCTTATTTCTGATCCCATTTGAAAGCTTTTGTCATGTTTGTATTCCGACGACAACTTACCCAGTGAATAAAGATGAAAAATGCCAGAGAACTTGCAGAGAGCCTGGAATGCAACCATAACACGTCAGTGAGGTTTGTATTGGGAAGATCTATGGATATATTATTTGAGATCTTGTCTTTTAACATTTTAGTAAGAGGCACCGGAATGATTACTTATGTGGGGAAAACACAGCACACTAACAATGGCTCTGAAATTAATTTGTGTAATATTCGTTTCGCTTGAGAGATGATTATTTCATTGGGGAAATGTATTTTTGGCTGTGTCGCCTTCCATAAAACAGTGCTTGATGGAGCTCGTCAGTGCTGAGATCTTCGTGTTCCAACATTTATTTATTGAGTTATTCATTTGGCTGGCGAATTTTACGTCGTAATCAGGACTATTTCACATATTCGACGGCAGCCAGCATTATGGTGGGAGGAAACCAGCAAGAGCCCGGGTGAGGCCCTCGACCATCCGTAGTTTTGCTGGCAGATCTTCTCATGCATGTCAACAGTACTGAAACATGTGTAAGAAGATTCATGTGGTGACGGCATTACGTCATAATTTTGGCTGGGTTTATTTATATACACGGTTCTCAAGAATATTTCACTTATACGGCGGCGGCCGCAAACTCTACGGGCGGATTTCAATACTTTTTCTACCGATACACACGTCATTTGGGCTTACATTACAAAGGAATCATTATCGTAATGGCTTTCAGCCTTGAGGTAAGGACGGCACGCAGACAACATAACTTCTGGACTGACAGCTGCAGCCCTGGGGAATCTGTGGGTAAAGTTCATGTTTACGCCGCAAGAAGAAAACTGAAAGGAATGAACTTATATATGTTATGAAACATCCTGAACAGAACATAAAAAATAAAAGCCAAGCCTTTTATAGATCCTGTGCACGTGGCATCATGTAGTGTACATGTCCAGAGCCCTTCAGTCATGAGCCTGACGGATTCATTTCCTTGTTTACTTTATCTAAAATCTGATGTGTCACAAACACTCCATAAAATGCACGACATTCCCTCTGAATCGTGTGTGACTTCCGTGGGGTTTTTCTGTACAATCTTTATATGTTGCAGAGTGGAACATCGTGATTTGTCGGCTTGAGAGAGTTGTTAGTCGGCACGAGTTTTAAATCAACTGCTGAGAGCCGGTAAAATCTTCATGCTCCACTTCGCAACACTCAGCAATAGTCACAATGCCTTTTTACATCAGCTCTGCATCTGCACCGACACCTGCACCCGCCACCCCGCCCCCTGCACCCCCACCTCCCCAGCAACACACCCATACTCTTATTAAAAATGCATGTCTGCTCTTATCCCTGGTTTCTGTTTTGTAGGCACGGTGACATAAACTGCTTGAAAAAACAAACATTAAAGTTTATATTGCTCTGAAGAAAAAAAGCAGTGATTTGATGCTAATGGTTGTAACATATTTTGTGTTCATTGCAAAACAGGGCAATATGTTGACTGTAAAACAGAACAGTGATGATTGAGACATGAATTAAAGTATAAATATGATCAGGGTAAGACAGACCTGATTTGACTGTAATTTACTCATACTGAGTTCGAAATAAGGGATCGACTTACCACATTTTGAACGAACACTTAGTTATAAGGCCGACCCGTCTTTACCATATCCCAGATTTCGCGTTTCTCATCCATTGCCAGTATGAAGGCCAGGGCGGCTGCTAGTCAGAATATATATGGTTCCAAAAAAAAAAAATAAAAAAAAAAAAATGAACGTTTCGGTTCGGCATGAATGAGCATGACACACAACATGTCAACAAATTAAGTTACATACTTTTCAGTTTTTAAACATGTATTCAGACTTGTGCCCCACGGGGCAGGTTAGGAATGCTTTCATATGCGGTCGAAAGAGTGGCCCACTTTTTCGTGCCTTTTGTATCACTCTTCCATGATATTTTTCCTTGTATGAATGTGATGACAACATGGAGGAGATGCAGACTTTGTTTTCATGAATTTAACAACGTAGAACTGTTATCTTTCTACTTATTTATATGAAGTAAACAGCGGCTGCCGCTATATTCGTTTCAGTTCTTTCAAAAATACTGTCGATATTTATAGAGAACACCCTTAGGTAGCATGCCTTAAAAATGTTTTCTTTTTTCAGTATAATTTTTATTTTTAAGCCGTATAAACCTAATAAATCTATTCACAGATTCGACAGCAATTGTCAGCTAATACACAAAAGACACATCAAAATACTGTTAGAAAAAGCGAAAGCCGTCATATAAATGAGAAAAATCTGCTGAACAGGATTGGTACCATTGGCGACATCTCTGATTTTAGCTTTAAGGATAAGATTTTAGCCAATTCAAAACATCATCAGTTACTGCATAAAAATGTGGGTAGCCTACGAATTAAAAGACCGTGACAAACGTGTCGAATGATTAATATTCGAATGTTATATAAAGTAATGACACACTTCATTAAAAAGTGTGATGGTAATGCAAACACGAACTGTACTCTATTTCTCGCTTGCGGTGTTTCGTTGTCTGTATGATATGAAGTAAGCAAACTGCGGATAGTCGTGCGCTTCCCACGGGCAGAATGCCAGGTTTCCTCCCACCATAACGCTGGCCACCGTCGTATAAGTGAGATACTCTTGAGTGCGGCGTAAACCCCGATCAGATAGATAAATAAATAAATAAATACTATGAAGAATAATTTTTCAGGAAAACCTGACCCGAAAAACCACACCCTAGGCTCAGACTCGGCACAAAAAATGAAGTGATTACAACGTAGAATTATTACACAACATGGTAAGTGCATATATATGCATACAAGGGAATATACCAAGGACATATATACTTAATAATGTGCTTGATCTATTGATGTTAGCTCACTTATCTGACAGCGGCCAACATAATGGTGGGAGGAAACTGGGCAAAAACCCACGGTCATCTGCAGGTTTCTGGTAGTACCTTCCCACGTACGCCCGCAGAGGAATGAAGGACGCGTCACGAGGTAAATACATGCCAGTGGTTCATAACCTGCACATGATGTTTACCAGAAACCCCGGTTTAAAAGGATATGTTTTAATCATCCTATCTAATTTAATAAAACTGTGTTAAAAATAAGTAAAAAAGAAAGAAACATTGAGGTTAAACGTTGCTGAAGGGTGTAATATACACGAGGAAAGAGTGTGAGAGACTTTCAATAATGGGGCACCATTGCTTGAAAGCTGCAAATAAAAAACATCCAAATCTTGTGCCCTTTGAATTGCAAATTGAACAAAAGGAAACGATTCATGAGAGAAGGAAAACGAATGTGATTTACATAACGTATTCCCAACATTGTACTGCTCAGTACTGTGACAACGACAACATATTCAATCTTTACTTCATTCTAAATCACACGGAGCTTACACGTGATGGAATGACCTTGCCGGTTGATCTCTGAAAGGAATCTGGCGGGGAAAAAATTACTCGCAAGTATCTTAGAAGTATAAAAAACAACTGATTCCAGTTTGTATCCAAGATCTAGGAACACAGAAAACGGTGGCAACGGGTAGGGGTTGGCTGTGGGTTGAAGCATTGCCAGTTAATTTTGCAGGTAAAAACTAGGACAAATAATGCTTGAAGTCAATTACTTGGAGCTACAATTAAAGAGGATAAACATTATTCATTGAGCAATTGCCCATAGATCCTGTGTCTATGGTGACATGACGCTATTACCTGCAATTAAAGTTGTCTTGCTTGAAGTGTTTGCTTAACACTGCTTTATTATTAACTCGCAGCATGTTTTCTTATCAAGGAAAGGAGTATCTAAAAGTTCGTCACGCTTTCTATATTTGCATGTTTCCGGGCATGAATGGTCACTTTATAATAGACACCAAAGTTCACATCAGGACTGTGAACAAGTGTTTCCATGGAGATATGAAAAAGGACAATAATACTAATTTTTGACTGATTACTATAGAATCTATTTAAACTATATACGGTATAATTTATGGAATATATAATTTATAGAATCTATTTAAACTATATACGATATAATTTATAATGACGATAAATTTATTTATTTGATTGTTACTGATTCGGACCTAAGCTAGCTGTGTGGTGCCGAAGTAAGTAGAGGGTCTGCCTCGAAAACGATCGGTAGATAAAGGGTTTAATCCGGAAGTACTAGTCGGTCCGGTGTCAGTATAATGTTTGGTGTCTTCGGCATGGCGCTCCAGTGAGCCGAAGGCCGTTTTTCCTGTGATGTACACTAAAAGAAAGCTGTTAATGTGAACAGAAATTCGTTTGTCGCTGTGCTAAAGTGTATTTTGTTGTCATAACATAACACAATGTCATATTTAACAGAATAACCTGATGCAGCCAGAAAATGCAGTCTAGCACCACTCAGGCAACAGATTTGCTATTAAATTTAACAGATTATTTTTTTAGACTAATCAAGGACAACAATTCTATCTTGTCCACATTGAAGACAGTTTTTTGGCTGAACAAATGAACAAATTCTTTTCTTTTGAATATCACGGTCGGAAATCATGCTTTGAAGTTGTATGTTCTGGCAGTTGTGTTAAAGCTGAATGAACAAATTCCATCCCTATCCACCAGCACATGCCAGGCAAATGAAGCTATCTATAAATTTATACATTCTATTTGACTTTCGATTTCATCCCTATCCACCAGCACATGCCAGGCAAATGAAGCTATCTATAAATTTATACATTCGATTTGACCTTCGACTTCATCCCTATCCACCAGCACATGCCAGGCAAATGAAGCTATCTATAAATTTATATATTCTATTTGACTTTCGATTTCATCCTTATCCACCAGCACATGCTATGCAAACGAAGCTAGATATATGTTTAATTTCTGACTTTAAAATGTACTGTAAGAAAATGATAATCTTACAGGTTCAATGGTTTTAATTCTGATTACTTCAGTTTCCCCAGTTTTCAAAAAGTGACATTTTTGACTTAGTTTCTTACATTTTCTTGTAATATAAAACTTAAAGCTATAAAAGCCTGCATGTGGCCGGAGTTGTAATACATCGAGCACAAATCACATTGTTTTAGTTGACCTTGAAGATCTGTGGAATTCTCTTTGAGTACAAGATGTCAGGTGTTTGACTCTATCTAAATTGTATATATAGATACTTATTTGTATATATTGTGCTTTGTAAATATTCTCTGTAATTATCAGGGTTACATTATTGTATGTTGTCTATCATGGCTGGATAGGCCTATGATTGGCCCTCCATGGTATCATTAAATCTGTCTGTTTCGCTCACTCTTTGCACATGCTTGTAAACTTCATGGATCACCGAATCTACAGGAACGCTGGCACTGTTTTTGTATAGGTAGGCATTTTTGTCTGTTTGCTTGATTTCATTACCTCGGGTTTAAGAGCTGAGCTCTTCCAGCATGTATTTATACCCTGGTTGTTGTCTACCCATTTGCAGTTGCCACTTTACCTGATGATGGAGATAGTATTCTCCGCAAGATGTTAATATAGGATCATGCTGTACGAAGTGTGGTTTGTCGCATTATTTCTCATTATTTCAGTGAAGCCGCTCCATCCCCGCACCTGATTTTGAAGATCTGCTTTGGGAGAGAATGTATGAACCTGTGAAAGGAAGACGGGCTGAAGTATACGTCACTTGCGGTGAAGATCGGCAGTAACTTGTCAAAGGTTGAGGGTTTGACCTGCCTCCCCCCCCCCCGTTTCCTCCACTCATAAAACTGATTTCCATCGCAGAAGTGAAAACTGTATCGAGGCCTAGGAACACTTCGTGAAGGTCAAAATCTGCCGAATTGACTTACCGCTGGTTTTTACATCCAGGCTTCTAATTCTATAAAATGTATCCTAAAATGGTGCAGAACATCGTGCAAGATTTGCCCTTTACAAACGGCCTTGTCCATGACTTCAGTTTTATGACAATTTTTTCCCTTCCAAATGTCAGAGGCGTTGAGTACTGCGGCACGAGATCTCTATTACCACAACTACGTCCACTTCACCATGCCTATGCGTGTTAGGGGAAACTCGCCTTTTGTGTACAACGCTAAAGGTGTGCTGTTTCCAAATTACATTACCTGTCCAGGTAAGATTCCTTGGGCTAAGTCACCCGCAAAGTCAACATCTCCTGACACACAATCAAATTTTTATGTCGCCTTTTTTCAAAGGAGGTGGCTTAAGCGCTGTTTGCATCATGTACGATTGTGGCCAGCTCCCGTGTAAATGTGAAGCGGTTTTTTAACACAACATTGGCTGCAAGTCAAACAAACATCTTTACAAGAGATTACGTGTAATCTCAGCGCAAATTACGAAATTTTTACATTTTAAACAAAATTTTTTGTCTAAGGGGCAGTTTGGCAGTCCAGTGTTTTGTTTTATAAACGGTTTTCTGTCTCAGGCATTGTGCTGCGAAAATCTACATTTATCAAAACGCGGAGAGAGAGAACAGAATGCCCGCGCTCTTCACACTCCATGTAATACTGTGGCATGGCCTAGTGATATCTCAGTCACGTGCATTTTACGGTAAGCTTCACTATCTGACTTTTCCCACTACCCTGCAAAACCTGGTATGCTTATCTTGGCTTAATATTATGTCGTATATAAACGATGTAAGAATAGATCTATTTATCTGATTGCTGCCGCACTCAAGAATATTTCACTTGTACGATTGCGGCCAGCATTATGATGGGAGGAAACCGGGCATACTCACGACCATCGGAAGGTTGATGCCAGAATAGATTATAGGTTACTGCAACATATTATGGTGTTGAAAATACCCAGTTACATTTGTTGGAAGAACAGAACAAAGCTGTTATGTGTAGCAGAGCAGTTTGTAGAGAGGAAAAAAAAATCCAAAAACGCACTCTGTTCAGAAACCATAATATCATGTGAAACAGACACCAAACGCATGCAGCAAACAGAAATGGCACACTTTCTGAATATGCTTTCAACAGCTAGGGCCAGGGTTAGGCCCCAGTGTCATGAAGCTCACTTACCTAGGTATTCCCTTAACTGCCATGACAACGTATGTTGTAGAGATAGGAAGTGCACTTAGGTAAGTGCTACTTAGCACAAAGTATGGTAATATGCTGGTATTTGAAATAATAGCTTCTCATTGGCCACTTAGTATGGAGAAATTCATTTGCCTCGAGTTAGCGGATTTAGTTTCTTTAAAATATAAATAAATTCTCTCTTTTTGGCCATCGAAAGAAGAGAGAGATTAAGCAAACTAAATCCACTAACTCAGGGCAAATTAATTTCTCCATCCTAAGTGGCCAATGAGCGTATTGCTCAAACATCAGCGTATTGATTGATTTGTTGGTTAAGTCGGGGCAAATTACCCCCTCCCCCACCCCCACAGCCTTCCCGCCGTTAGCAGAATAGTTTTTTTTATTCTCTTTCTTTGTCTTCGACGCCCCCCCCCCCAAAAAAAAAATAAGAACTGAAAAACTGTCCCTTCTGCGGTTCCGTAGACAGGATAAAAGTGTTGACAACTGTAAATCTCCAGCAAGACACTTCACTCAGCTGTAGAGGTTTTATTCCCAGCCAAATGTCCATCGGAAGCCCCTGGTTTGACGTCATGGGCGCCTGAGAACGATCGGACGAAGGACGTGGTGATCGGTGAGGGGATGAGATATCGACTGGAGAAGTCTGTGGACCTCAAGTCAATCTACATTAAAGACGGAGGTAAGCGTCCCGAGAGCATGTAAATCCCATTCTGACATAACCCTATTATATACGCAAAAGCATAGACTGAACAAAACAGTAAGTCTATCGACAGCATACGTTTGACATGTGAGTAAGACTGGTCTCGTGACATGTAACATAAATCTGTTCTGACAACAATCGTTTGATCAAATCATAACACAATATTTAAAATAAAATATGAGACTGGAAGAACTTATGTATATTTTACCACTAGCGCATAGTGTTGACAGCAATTCAGGATCTACTCGTCATATCTATCATAGCATGGGCATTATTTCCGGATATTCGCTCGTCACCAATCCTGGGATTTAGCACTGACACCGATCCTGGGATGTAACCCTGACACCGATCTTGGGATGTAACCCTGACGCCGATTCCGAGATATAACCTTGACACCGATCCTGGGATTTAATCCTGACACAGATCTCGGCACATAACCTTGACGCCGACCCCGTGATATAAACTCAATAAAGGCCCCGTGGTATAGCCCTGTCACCGATCTTAGATATAACCTTGACACTGATCCTGGGGTTTAGCTCTGACAGCGATCTTGGCATACAACCTTGACACAAATCTCGGCTTATTACCTTGACACCGACCCCTTGATATAATCTCATACCGAGGTATGGTATACCTTGTGGCATAGCTATGACACCGATCTCTTGATATAACCTCGAAATAGACCCTGTGGTATAACCCTGGTGCCGATCCTGGGATATAACGTCTACACCTATCCGGTGATATAACCTTGACAGCGATCCAGCGATATGGCCTAGAAAAGCGACTATTCTCCATGCACCACATTACACTGATGGCTACTTCAGCTCGATTCACTGTATCACTCTGTGTCATTAGTTAGATGTTAATTCTTTGGGAAGCGGTGTTTTAGGTTCTTTTGGAAATGTGCCCTGCGATTATCGACTTGGAACACAATTGGCGCCAATTTGATGGGGTTTTGTTTTTAAAGAGAACTGGCATGATATTCGCTTTGTTTCTCACACCTTAGGGGAGTTGATATTTAACGACGGACCGGACCCCATCGTCCTGAAAGTGGAATTCATAGACTTGAGGGACGGGGGAGCCCTGCACATCGGCAGTGAAGGATGTTACTATGAGGGCGAGGCCACCATCGTGTTCAGGGGCAAGTCCTTCGACAAGGATTACGACATCGAGTGTGGCAAGAAAGGCCTGTGTGTACAAGACGGTGGGATCCTGGAGATACATGGCAAGGAGAAGCTGTCCTGGACTTTTCTCAACAAGCACTTGTGGGCCGGTAAGGGACCCTGTTACCCTTGTCCGTTTTATCTTTTTCTAAGTGAAACTTCACCATGATAAGTACATGTAGCCACAGGTAAACATGATTTTCGGAACATTTTGGCAACGCTTTACCCTTCTTTGTCCTGTTTTGGACTTTTCCACACAGATTTTTGGGACATGTTTTCAATACCATGGGATATTCTGAATTGAAACTTGGTACATGACTTCTGCTGTGGAATTTGACTTTGCTTTTATTCGGACAGCTCGAACGTTAGCCGTTTTCTCAGCACCGATACTTTCAGAATGCTTCTTTGAGATTATATTGGGTGCGTTGAGCAAAAATTGACCACTGAGCCTACTGCCTAAGAATACTGAACCAGCACCCCCCATCCCACCCCACCCCTTCGGAATATTTAGGTATCACATCCCATGAATTCATGTTGCCTGTCTTGAACATTTACTACCATATCCGACGGGTTACTTTATCTTTTAATGTTTGAAGTTATTTATTAGAATCTGTATGGAATTTTTTAAAAATGACATGTTCTCAATATCAGAATTATAGTGTCACAGCCTATATTTCTGTGACAGATCGGTATCAGAATCCAAGTAAATTTATAGTACTGTTTCACTGGAAGGAAGCCTGCGTGGCTTATCTCGCCAGTGCAGTGCAGTGACCCAGATGCCTCTCACCAATGAGATCGCTGTGAGTCTAAGCCCAGCTGGCTTCTTCTCCGGTCGTACGTGGGAGGTCCGCCAGCATTCCTGCTCGGTTTCCTTCCCACATTTTGTTGGCCGCCGTCGCATGAGTGAAATATTCCTGAATACGGCTATATACTGTTTCAAGGCCTTGCAGTGCTCGGCCTGTAGGTGTTCAGATTTAAGTCATGGCGTCGTTTTAAAATGCTTTATCTCCGGCCGTACGTGGGAAGGTCCGCCTGCAACCTGCGGATGATCGTGGGTTTTCCCTGCGCTCCGCCCGGTTTCCTCCCACCATAGTGCTGGCCGCCGTCGTATAAGTGAAATATTCATGAGTACGGCGTACTCCACAGCATTCAGATAAATAAATAAATAAAAAAGTAAATAAATAGATAAATAAATAAATAAAAATTTAAAAAATACTTTATCATACAAGTGAGATTAAAAGTCCCGTTTTCACCATTTTTCAAAGGAGGTGGCTTAAGCGCTGTTTGCATCATGTACGATTGTGGCCAGCTCCCGTGTAAATGTGAAGCGGTTTTCTTAAACCAAAGCCTTCAAGTATTAATCGTACGTGTACTCTAATGGAAGTAAGTGATGGTAATCCATATATTTCGCTGCAAACTTTCCAGTACTTAATATGTTTATTTTAATTGATACCTCAATACCCCAAACTCAAGAATTTGAGCGGTGGTTAGGTTTATGGATAGAGAAAACGAGTTTCGAGTGCTCCGACTAAAACACCGACCAACAACTAACTGACAAACCACAGACCAGTCCCAAATAACCAGTTTCGAACACCTGACCTCGTTCACCAGTCCAGACTGGATAATTACTTTAAAAAATGCTGTAATCCGCATATTTCAGGAAAGGATGTGAACGTGCTGACGTTGGAAGATAACGTCTCGTCTTGGGAGGAAGGGGACAGGGTTGTGATCAGTAGCACCAGTCGGGACATGCACGACGCTGAGGAGTTTACAGTGTTGAGCTGTGAAGACTGCATGTACAACCAGCTCAAAATCGGGGGTAAATGTTGCCAACAGCAACAACAACAACATCAACATCAACAATATTAATAAGAAGAATGCAAAGAGCAACAATAAAAGTAATTATTATCCTAAAGTGAACAAAGGGATAACTGTACCGTCGTATCCAGTATCCAGTAAAATCCTCATATAGTCAACCCGTCGCTATTCACATAAGGGGTAATCGTAAAATGTACTGATCTGACGATTATGCCATCTGTGACTCACTTGTTGCATGTTATACTGTTGTCAGGTTTGGTGAAACACGATCATTATGGGGCATTTTACAAAGGTGTGGACATGCGGGCTGAGATTGGACTTCTCACACGAAATGTGAAATTACGAGGCGAGATGGAAGCTCATTGCTATGGGAGGAACTGGTGTAATTATTTCAGCCATGACACTTTTGGAGGACATCTCATGGTAATACGGAATCACATAATCAACTGCAATCCTATAATTCTGCGTTTAAGACATAATGTTTTACGAGTATCATATTGCGGGTGTGTCACGTAAGTCATAATGCACTATGTCAGTCGTATTATGTGAGTGTCGTGTTACACATAATGCATTTTGTGTGTCGTATTACATGTGTCACGTAAGTCGTAATGCATTTTGTCCGTCGTACCATGTGTGTCACGTGGGTCATAATGCACTCTGTCTGTCGTATTACGTGTGTCACGTAAGACGTAATGCATTATGTCTGCATGTCATATTACGTGTGTGTCACGCATGGCATAATACATTTTGTGTGTCGTTTTAGGGGCTGTCCCCCTAAATCGTTTAGTATATAAAGTAAATACCCATGGGAATAGGGCAATTCTTCGCATGTCACACTGAAATGGAGAGACTTTTCAGAGCCTCACATGTCACAGAGCAACAGGTGACAAGTCTGGTGGGAAGTCCGAAAATGAGGTCTTCCATTTTTTCGGTTAGGTGTAGCCGCTCGAACTTTGTTGTCAGCTGAATGAAAATTGTTTATACTTCTCGTCAAATCGCGCGACCTTTCATAGTAACATATATCACCTAAAGTATTTTGAGACTAACAAATTCTCTCAGCGTTTCATTTGTAAAGTAGGCTTCGAAATCGTTATGATAAAAGTGTAATACCCCATACGTTTTTCATGAGTGTACAACTGACATTTTTCTTGAAATAATCCACAATATAAATTAATAAGTATCTCTCTCAACGGAATCTAGTTTCACGTTGAAAGAGTTTGTTAAAGTGGATAATTTTCTGCGAATTGATGCCCCTCCCCACGCACACAAAAAGTCTTACCCATCCTCCCCATCCTTGAGAATGGACGGTCATGTCGATGTTCCGCCCAGTTAGACATGTGACCAGTACAGAGGAATTCAAGTCGGTCGGTCACCTGTGTTATATTCACATAGATGTATAGATGTACTTTTAAGGATGGGCGGGATTATTAAACGGCAATCCTCTACGTCCCATCAAAAACAAGCTAGAAGGAATTCTTGGGTATGCTCGGGTGGATATGCCTTTTAAATGTAGGGCGGGGTGGGGGTGGGGGCATTTTCCTATAAGTCCGGCCACACTATCAATCCACTTATTGGGCATACCTGTATAACATTTTGTAGAGCCAAGTTATGAAAGGTGAGAAAGCTTACAGAACTGAAAACTGGTCCGTATCTTAATTTAATTACATGTAATTTAAATTTGGTATTTATTTTACTACGTAGTCAAAAAATAAACTTGATTATAATGACAACGCAACACTCCCCACAGGGCCAGCGGGGCTACTTTCGCTGTGGCAGCTCTCACCACGGCTGTTCGTGAGGGTGATAATCGGCTGTAAGGGTAATAAACAAACGAGTTCCACACCCTTCGTTTGACTATTCGCTCATTTTACTCGTTTAAGTTGAACCCGAAGTAAACGATTTAGGAGGACGGTGCCTTACGTGTATGTCACGTAAGATGTAATGCATTATGTGTGTCGTTTTACGTCTGTGTCACGTAAGTCATAATGCATTGTCTGTCGTATTACTTGTGTATCACGTTAGACATCCTGCGCTATGCGTGACACTTACCCCAGTCAGACTTAACTCCTAATAACACATCTTGAATTCTCACAGTGCGTAAATTCTTCTGATAGAGGGGTAGTATCTCTCTGGAGACGTCAAAATGAATGAGAGTGGACAGTCCACCATAAGAGTTTTTTTGTCTGTTAATGGTCATTATCAACGTCAGGAAACATGCTGCCCCTGAGGACTACAGACGAAATCAAACAGGACTGGTTAATTGGGGTAGAATTATAACGTTACAGTAGTCCTGAATAAGGATCATAAGGAAATAAAACTCGTCTACTCTGCCGAGACATTAAGACAGGCAGAACAACAAACTGTGAATGTGTAACTTTTTTGAACGGCTCAGCCGTTTTAAAAACAAAACTTCTCAACTGTAATATACAACCCGGAATAACTGACACAACGCATGTCTGTTTTAATACGAAAAATATCATAGCGTTTTTTTTTTATCCTTCACGCCAGGTTCTGATGGGAAGCAAAAGCGCTCGCCTCGAAGGTATAGAAGTGGTAAACATGGGACAACAGGCTTTCTTAGCTCGTTACCCTATTCATTTCCACGTGCTTGGAGACGTGGGTGACCCAGATCTCTACAATCACAGAGTTTACGCCAAGAGTCTCTCCATACACCACTGCTTCAACCGGTGTGTCACCGTGCATGGCACAAGCAGCTTAGAGGCAAGTTCTGCGGATGGTCGTGGGTTTCCCCCGGTTTCCTCCCACCAAAATGCTGGCTGCCGTCGAATAAGTGAAATATTCTGGAGTATGGCGTAAAACACCAATCAAATATATAAAATAAATAGAAGTAACGTCCATTACCGTGTGATTCGCCTGTCCTGTTCGGCTTTCATATATGTACCCGTCTCTAGTTGTTATTTATTTCTTTATTTCATTGGTGCTTTACGCAGTACTCAAGAATATTTCACTGATAGGACCACGGTCAGCATTATGGTGGGAGGAAACCGGGCAGGGCCCGAGGGGAACTCTACTTTCTATAGGGAACTCCGTGGCCGAAAAAAAGGGGGGGTTATGACCCCGCGCCTCTCACTGATGTGGTCGCTGTGAGTTCATGTCCAGCACATGATACTTCCTCTCCACCCGCACGTGGGAAGGTCCTCCAGCAACCTGCAGATGGTCGTGGGTTTCCCCCATGCTCTGCCCGGTGTCCTCCCACCGTCGTATAAATGAAGTACTCTTGAGCACGGCGTGAAACTCCAATCAAATAAAGAAATTAAGTTATTGTTTGTAAGATGAGGTTGCTAGTCGGTAAATTTTTTAAACGTTGCTCTGCGTACAATAAAAGCGTACATTAACAAATGACAACGTTGTACCTATTCACAATATTCCCACATTCAGGTAAAAGACGTCGTTGGATACGACACTCTGGGTCATTGTTTCTTTCTGGAAGATGGAAATGAGCAGAACAACACATTCACCCACAATCTAGGACTGGTCACTCGGCCTGGGACGCTCCTCCCAACCGACAGGGACGCTAGCATGTGCAGGGCGATACTAGGTGCTGTGTGGCCAGGATATATGCCTGACCCTGAGGAATGCACGTAAGTGGGACTTTGACATTCCAACAGAGACCGAGGGATTTGTGTGGTTAAGATATAATGCACGTGATTTATTATGACATGTGGCAGATTGGCGCTAGAAGGTTTACGCCATAGCCCAGAATGTTCTATGGAAACGGCGCGGGTCAGGCTTATAAGACGTGAGTCCTGCATGATGACACAATAGTGTGGAAACACCACTTCAGAGCAATTCCCAAATGCTTATTGCGAATCGCGCTGCTTAAGGCTACAATGGATTTGCAATGTGGACCAAGCGACTTTAATTTTTCGTAAAATAAAATATTTGTTTCAGGGCCGTATCAACCTTCTGGATTTCTCATCCGAACAACAACTTCATCGAGAATGCCGCTGGGGGAAGTGAGGTACATGCAAATTTTACAAAGTGAACTCAGTCTCATCCAATCGAATTTTTAAGGATTCTAAAGGAAACCGTCAAATGGTATGATTGTTCTTCAGTGTTTACGCTAATAATACAGATTGAAAAGACCTTGACGGTTACAGCTGATAACGAACGCAAAATGGGTTGGATGAATACTTTAAGACCTCACGCACACCCATGCAAGTAAGTCGGCGTAGGTCAAGTCTAGCCCTTTCTTTTACGTATATCATGGTTAAGAGTTGACTGTCAAGCTGTTAGCAGCCACGCCGGAGATGTTAAAATTGTGTTGATTTGATTTATCTGTAGACTTGTTGACCTACAAGGCCTCTTTTTGTGTCGCCAAACTATGTCCAAATAGTTAAAAGTTTTATTTCCATTGGTTGATATTTTAAATTGGCAAATGCTGCTGATAGTGGTTGTACAGGAATTTTGGTGGGCCGGGGGGTTCGAAGTCAAGGATGCTAGTTTTAGTTCTCCCTGAAATGTCGGACATGACACGTTAGGACACTAACACTTTATCCGTCTTATTGATGGATAATTATGTCGTCAGTTGAGGCAATGAAATCTGCGTCCGGTAAACAAGCTTGGGCGTTTAACATTATGAATTTGAAATAGTGATTTAACGGCATTCTCTGTGGACTAATATGTACATAAGTTCGCTGAGCTTGTGACGTTACGTGCCACGGAAGAACAAAAATGAAACTAGTGCAGGTAGCTTGACACATTAAAAGAAACAGAATATACCCGCAGTTTGTAAATCGTAAACCACTGAAGAGATTTTCAGTTAAATGATTTCCCAATGGTTTCTTCACCTCGCATGACTACTTTGGCTTCACACCTGTTGCTTTCAGGAGGCCGGGTTTTGGTTCATCTTCCATGAGCGCCCCACGGGGTACGCACCGGGCACCTTGATTCCATTCGCAGCCCTCAGGAGCCCCATGGGCACGTTTTACAAGAACAGGGCGCACTCCAGCAACGTAAGTTAGGTGCTGACAATCCGTCATTTGCGAAGTGAATAGAGGGCATTGTCGCCATTCGTTTCATTATTAATGTATGCATGCTTGCGTTTACGTCAACAATGGGAGACCCTGACGGGCAACACAAAGGGTCCAAATCGCAGAGAAACACATCGTTTCAGGTTGTGACGCTGCTGTGTTTGTGTACTACCAAAGTGCTTTGAGAGCACACATGCACCTAGACTTGTGACGTAATCCAAGAAAGAACAAAGGAGCACATGACTTTGAACCCCTTTTTTAAAGGCTGGCAGGAGCGGGAAGGCCTATTTACGAGAGCTGGATTCGAACACACGAACTTAGTGACTTGACTGCGCTCTCGAGCCAGCACATTTACTGTCTGAGGCAGGGAGTGGAGCAGATGACGTCCGTGCTATAGATCCACAGATTCTCAA